>CM019161.1:7881673-8033583 GCA_009733165.1 Naja naja
GTTTAGGTGATGAAGGTAAGGCACCACAAGGCAAGGTGAAAAACTATAGCTCAAAAGCATATTGTATTATGAATATATAGCATGATGTTTATGTATGTATTTATTTTTCATTTTATAGTCCTCTCATCTCATTCAATATGCTCAATATGTGAAAGACCACAACTCAAAAGCATATGAGTCCTTTTTCTTGGCTTTACTGTTAGTTGATTAATTATCTCAGCTGCTATGTGTATTTATTTTTTGGAACTTTTTATTGTTTTATTGTTTTATTTTTCTATAATTTTATAATTGTGAGCTGGCCAGAGTCACTTAGTTGAGTTAGATGGCTACAGAAATTTAATGAATGAATGAATGAATGAATGAATGAATGAATGAATGAATCAATCAATCAATGAATATGAATACCCGCAGTTCAATACCTAGCATTTACAGGAAGATCTAACTCTTGTGTTCCTATCACCTGATGCACAGAATAACTGCCCTAAATGATAGGATTCTGATTGGATCTTTGGGATTCCACCTAGTCCTAAGAACAGACAATGACATCATGACTCAGGATTGTAGTAAGGTTTGTTGTAACAAAGGTTAACTGAACATTTATTGCAGATGTTTTTGTATCCCTGCATTGATCAACAGATCAGAGCCTGTGAATGCAATGTTTCTTCCAATGCATCCGTCTCATTTGAATTTAAGGGATTAACCAGTAACTAATATTTTGAATGCCTCTGCTATAAAGTTGAGCCTCAGGCAATTCTATATCTGAAAGTGCACCTCACTTCGAACAGTTGAGCTCACTTCTGTGATTTCCTTACTGAAAAGAAAAGATCGTTTTTAGGCTACGGTATTTGGGAGTCTTTTAGTATATTTGAAAACAGGTAAATGAAGTTAGTTGCCCGTCTGGTTTATAAAGTTAACTCCCCATTATTGATGTAATTCTGTTGTTATTATTAGCATGAAGTATTCAATGCTATTCATATTTTCTTTCTCTGTTCCTTGACCATATTTAGGGTGGGAGGGGATAGGAATTCCTCTCAAATAAATTTATTCTGGATAACAGGCTTTCTGTAAAGTCTTGCAGTGGAATTTCTTGCTTGCTTGCTTACCTCTGTTTTCATCAGCTCCCTCTTGACCAAACTGAAATAGGTAAATCTATCAGAGTAGTCAAATAATCTTACTGATCATTATACTGAAGGACGATGCATGAAATCATCTTTACTACCATCTTAATTAATTATGAGCTTTAACAAATGAACTATATCCGTAGGAAAAAACAAAGTCCCTTAAATAATAAGCACCCTTTATTTTAAGAGCCTTGGTGGTGCGGGCTGTTAAATGCCTAGCACTTAAGTTCCAGCTGCCTGCAATTAGTGCAGGCTGGAATCCCACCAGGCTCAAGGTTGACTCAGCCTTCCATCCTCTCGGGGTAGGTAAATTGAGGACCCAAGATTGTTGGGGGCAATAAGCTGACTTTGTAAAAATGCCGCTTAGTAATAAGCAGGCATGTACAATGGAATGAAGGCTATTGCTGAGCGCATTGGTTTGTATCCCCCAAAAATTGTAAGCTGCCCTGAGTCTCCGGAGAAGGGCGGCATATAAATGTAATAAAAAAAAAACTTACCTCTGATGCTACATCAGATAACTTTGAAATGACTTTTTCACTCTAATGCTGGTCATGGGCAATTAGCATCACAACAGGGAACTAACTTTCCCCCCAGATATATGACTAGAGAAATTGGGTGGAACATTTCTGCAAATTTCTCTATGAGCCGAAGAAATTCTCCAAACACCTGTCAAGGGAAGGACCTCAAAGGCAGGTTCCACTACTGAGAAAGCCTCCCAAAAATAGTTCTCTGGGATGTCTTCTCTTGGGTTTTAATGGAAGTGTAGGTAGCCAGGGAATCTGGAGATGTCAATTATACAATGGAAGATGGGATATTCATTACAGGTACTTTTAGTGCTGTATTGAAACATGTGCAGAAACTCTATCCTCTGTCCCTGAGAATTTCTCAGAAATGTTCTTCTCGCCTGAAAATTATTCTGCAACAAATTGTCTTTCATCCAGATGAATGAGAACTAGACATGAAAAATGCAAGAGATTTATTTTTCTACTTGGCACTTATACATGTAGATATATAAAGTGTACACATGCATGCATATGAACACACACACACATACAAACAAAGACAGTGGAGCAATGAACTATATATCTCCACTCATACTTCACTACATTTACTGAAAAATGAATTTCACACTTTTGTGTTTTTAGGGTGGAGAACCCATTGTCCTCCCAAGATTTGCTGAAAAATCAGATAACTTTTCAGAACTGAACATGCTTGGTATCACAAAAGTGGACACAAAAATGTCCCAGAGAAGAAATGGCATGAAATTGGCCAACTACCGTGTTTCCCCGAAAATAAGACACTGTCTTATATTTTTTTTGGGTCCCAAAAACACACTAGGTCTTATTTTCGGGGTAGGTCTTATATATTTATGGTGCCAAATAGTGGGTGTGAGTGTGTGTGTGGGGGTGTTTCACGGGTGCACGGTTGCTCCCTGAAAAGTCTTCCTGGAACTGGAGATTTACACTAGGTCTTATTTTCGGGGTAGGTCTTATATTAGGGCAGGTTTAGAAAATAGTGCTAGGTCTTACTTTCGGGGTAGGTCTTATTTTCGGGGAAACACGGTATCTCTGCGCAATCTTAAAAATCCACATGGATTTGTCTACTAAATCAACAGCTTACCATGATTTTAAAAGTACTTTACTAGTACATCTCAGAGAAGGAGATGAATTTGCAGCTAGCTAACTAACATAGAAGAAAGTTAGTTAGCTAGCTGCAAATTCTAGTTAAATATGTTAACAAAATTCTTAAGGAACACGACAGTATCCATGCATAGGCAAGAAAAAACCAGAATCCAAGGATTACTGGAAGTATAACATAATACCTGGAAAAATGAGGAAAAACCTATACAAGGACTGAGGAATGAGTATGCACTGAGGAAAGAAAATTGAGGTGGGAAGTTGGAGAACAAATTTTGAAAATTGAGAGAAAAAATGCATGTCTTGAATGATTATGCTCTACACCGTTACACTTTCTAGTAGACCAAGAAAATGTGACATTATATTAATTTCTGGATAATATTTGCTTCTAAATAACTTCTTTCACTTAAAAAACTTAAAAAAAACCCTCTTCTTTTGATGTGTATAAAATAAGACTATCCATAATATATTCATAGCTCCATACATGCTTTTGTTTTCATCTGTTGAGATAATTGGTTATTAACTTCTGATTATTCTTGTGCTCTTCAAAATAATGAGCAATTCATCTTTTATTTAAAAAAGGTTGACACAACCAAGATCCTTATGTTATAAATAGATACAGTGTTGACTTCTCCCCAATGTAATGAATAACAAGAGAAAGAGAGAAGCAAATTATTCTTTCGCTGTTTTTATTGTTTTATAATTGTTTTATTTATTGCTTTTCTTATTATGGTGAGCCACCCAGACTAGCTTAAGATGGGTGGCCCTATTAATCCTTTGAAAAAAAAGCCATGAATATGCTATACCATTAAAACTCTAATGAATGGACAAAAGAATTTTCCATAGCTCTTTTTTGTCACATAATCATCCTTTTGATTAGAAAAGGCCTAATTTTGATTACATTTGAATTTTATAACTTAGAAGTAGGAGATGCCTCAACATTAATTAATTCCATACTCCTGTCCCACCATAAGTCATCATTTCATATGTATATGTTATAGTTTTTATTGTGTAACATGTGTGTGTGTGAGTGTGTGTATGTGTTTGTGCATGTGTATTTGATAGCAATCTGTGAGAACAAAGAAAAAGAATGAGCGAGGAGAGGAACAAAATACTGTGGTTTCAAACTGAGGCAAAAATATTGTGAGAAATGTTAAGAAAACTGTTTTACAGATATTTCTGAAACTAAAAAATGGGGGAAAACCCCTCCTCGCATCATGTTCCCTGACCCTTGTCTTAACTGAACACTGACTTCCTTTTTGAATTTGCAATTTGTGTTCCAGACAAAGTCCTACATCAAATTTTTGTAGACCTTTGAATCTTTGTTAACAACGGGGTGGACTAATGTTCCACATTGTTCATATGGAACAATGTAGATTAACGCTGAAGTAAATATTTCTATCTCTCCACATCAATTACAAAACTGTTTTTCAGCAAAGACACCTCCTACTTCTTCCTACCATGATCAGATCCTGTTCAATTCAGCAATGGAAAACTTTCAGTGTAATTGTTCCATGAACTTGGCAGCCATCACTGGTATATTAGATAAGAAAGGTCATTGAGAGGTCAATCAGATTTAAGACCATATAACATGGCTGATAGATGGCTCACCAAAAATGTAGAGGTGACTCAAAATAAAGATAAGAAAGGAGTTTATTTGCTAATATCTCCTATGATTTTATTATGGCAGCCCAGAACTAAATCCAAATTGACCAAGACTTTAATGTATACCCCAAGTAATAAGCAGGCATATACAATGGAATGAAGGCTATTGCTGACCACATTGGGTTGTGCTCCAAACATTGTAAGCTGCCCTGAGTCTCCGGAGAAGGGTGGCATATAAATATGAATTAAAAAAAACCTTTCTAATCTGGATTCAAATTAAATTCTGATTCTTTCAACTCAGAGGTCCTTCATTCCATTAAGATTATTTTTTTATCCCACTTTTCCCCATCTAAAAAAAAAGTAGTCACTCTAACTAGCGTTACAAACTATAAATAGCACAAAACAATTAACCAATGACACCAAACTGTTCGCTAATTAAAAGCAGTAGCAGAAAGAAAACGACAAAGAGCCAAACTAAGTCAAGATACCAAGCATGAATAGAATCAACTGCCTTTCTAACTGCCTTCGCTGACTGGCAATTGAAAGAGGAAGATTACTAATTTGGTTCAGGGACTTCTAAAGAAGTGGGACAAGGGAGCTTTCTCACATATTCCCACCTACACAGCTTTGAATTAATCTCTATATAAGGGATGTAGAGCAGCTGAGCTGAAAGGACATGATATCTACATGGAGACAATCTTTCAGGGAGTTCAAGGCTTCATCAAGCTATAGAAAGGGGCCTTTGGGGTCATTTAATCCAACCTCAATATAGGGATCCAAGTTAAAATACCCTCAATAGATGGCTGTCTAGTGTTTGCTTGAAATTATCTAGTAATGGAAAGTCTACAACTCTCATAAGAACTGGCCCTAATGTCCAACTGTTACTACTTAGCGTATTTTCCCTAACATTCAGTTGGAAAATCTTCCAGTAAGTTAAGACAATGATTGCATGTCCCACATTCTGGGATGATAAGCAGGGATGGGATCCGACTGGTATAACTACCGGTTCTGTCGCTCTGCATCGCACGTGCATGCGCGAGTCACATGAGTTGCGCGGGTGCAATTTACGACCTGCTGAGCTGCCCAGACAGCTGAGCAGTGCTGTGTGCAAGTGCGCAGCGGTTGGAAAAGCCCTTTTTTCCTGCTTTTTCAACCCCAGCTGTGTCATGCAAAGCAGCTGCGGTTGAAAACGCAGGAAATAAAGTTCAGGGCAGGGCAGGTGGGTCAAAACAGCAGCAGACATAGAACCGGTTCTATGTATGCTCTCTGTTTGCTGCTTTTCAGAGCAACCGGTTCTACAGAAGTGGACAGAACCGGTAGAATCCCACCCCTGATGATAAGTGAAGATGCCTTCTTCTGAGTGACACAGATACCTGAAGACTCCTCCCACATCCAGCCTCATTTTTTTCTTTCCAAGGTGAAACTTAACAGGTTCACTCAATCTCTCTTCAAAGCCTTTCATTTCTAGTCATTGGATAATCCTTGTTGTCAGTCCTTCCATGTTTTCAAGCTCATGTAGATCTTTCTTAAAATATAGTACCCAGAAAAGGAGACACTGTTCAGTGTAGAAACTGCCCAAGTTCAAACAGGATGAAATTATTACTTCTTGTGATTTGACAACTGTTCTATTGATGCAGCCTAACATCTTAACTAACTTTATGGTTATTGTATTGTATTGTATTAGGGACCGATATTCAAAGGTGTGGTAATGCATGGCTGTGGTAGTTGGACCATAAGGCAGGCTGAATGCCGAAGAATTGATGCCTTCAAGTTGTGGTATTGAAGAAGACTTGAGAATCTCTTGGACTGCTAGATCAAATCAGTCAACCCTAAAGGAAATCAATCTCACTGTTCTTTGGAAGGACAGATAGCGAAACTGAAGCTCAGATACTTTGGTCACCAAATAAGAAGACAGCACTCCTTAGAAAAGACCCTGATGTTGGGAAAGATGGAAGGCAAAATGACAAGGGGACAGCAACGAATGAGATGGTTAGATAATGTCATTGATGCAATGAACATGAATTTGGGCAGACTCGGGAGGACAGTGGCATGCAAAGATGACTTAGCAACTGAACAACAACAACTTTAGATTTGGAAATAATTTTTCTCACCTCTAACAACTGGTAGGCTCATGCTTCCTATTCAGTCCCAATTCCTCAGAGGAGCGAGTCTGCCACTCTCAAATATCTGCAAGCAAACAGCCAAGCTCAGGGAGCACTAAGGACTCCACACACTCTCTGGAAGTGTGTGGAAGTATACACTCCCTGGAAGGAGTTCCAGGTTTTGCCCCTGGTGAGCCTTATTCTAGGTTCTCACTGCAGTCTCCTGCAGATCTTCAGTGCAGAATATTTTTCTTGTTCTCCTATCTCAGCTTTTCCCACTGTCATATGCTTCAGTCCTTTACAGAGCTATACTTGTTTTCATCTGAGCCAGCAAGCCAATGTCTCTGGTCCAGAACTTTCTAGGGAAGCACCAGACTTGGATTCACTGTGTTGCATGCTCATCCCAGATTCCTAAAAACTCCTATCTAGAGCTAGGACAGTCATCTCTGTAATTTAGCCTCTGTTTTTAACTAGCCCTGGCAGTGAAATGAATATCTTCTGAAAACACTACAAACTGCTTGATTTATAACTTCATTTACTGATTAAATGTACAAACAGACCAACCTCAAAGGTGTTTTTTTCCAAGGACTTGAAGAAAGATAATGGGTTCTTTCAAGTATAAATTGATGCATTTTAAAAAGAAGGGTGACAGCTCTCAGAAATACAAGCCTGAGTAGCATTTCATCAAACTTGTTAAATACACTGTATTTTACATTCTTGATTTAATCAGTAGCTGTCCTTAGGGCTAATGCACAGCTGTAAAACTCTCCTGGTTGGGTCCATTGAAAGCTCAAAACCAAATCTTATACAACATAAATTAATTAAAATATTCCCCCAGATTTCATGGAGGACAAACCTCATGAAACCTCCCAAGGTTGTGTGACTATTTTTCAAAGTATTGTTTTTGTTTCTTCTTCTTTTTAAGTTGGGAGGACACTAACTCTAACTTGAGAGATTACCACAAAAACCAGCTAATCCTTAGTTCAAGTAATTTTCAACTTACTTTTTAGCAATGTCACAATTCTATAAGGACTACATAAGCATTGAGTTTAGTTGAATTTGGATTGAAGATTTAGTACGTCAACTATACTTATTTGAAGCTTTATTGTACTGAATACATTATTTCCCCTTCAACCAGCTAACTTTTAGAATTATTTGTTTTTAGATGATTGATTGATTGATCAATTGATTTCTTGCTCCCTGCAAGTGGGAGCCTCTTGATGGGTTACAATTATAACTCTAAAACCTCCAAGGTACAATTACATCAGAGTATGCAACAGGCAAATTAAGCCACAAATAAAAACCATCAACCAACCACCAAGAAGGCAATAAAAGTATATGAAAGCTTCTACAAGCAAAAGTCCTCTTAAGCAATTCTGTTTTTAAGAATTTCCTGAGGCCTCACAAGGTAAGAGTTAATTGGATTTCGGAGGACGGGGAATTCTATAACATCTGTGCTCCCAAAGAGAAACAACTTTACACATATATACAATCTGGTGATCCACTTGCTGATGCAAAGAACCCAAACGTGTTTTAGTTTTGTAGACTCAGGATTAGTAGCATTTACTGTTTCTAGAAGAACAGCTCCTAGCTTTGCTGCCTGCTCCTTCCTTCCATCAATGGATTTCTTTTCAAAGCCAAAAGATGGAAGAAGCGTGGGGAAAACACAGGAGACAGATGTCAACCTCCATAAAAATGCTACAAATGGAGCATGGCGAATTCACAACAAAAGCCTTATCTCAAGTATCCCAAATGTCTTTTTGGATAGTCAGCAAAGAGAGGGGAAACCAGCCAGCCAGCTATACTTCTGCATTATTTTCATCTTTGGCTGATGGATGGATCCAGCTGGATCTTTTCCTAGATATGATATTTTTTTGGAGGGGGGGGGTGTGAAGCAAAAGATGATGGTGACTTGAGTGCAACGCTATCTGAGCCTGATGGAGCTCAGAAGTTTGTCAAAAGGCAGAGATGTACAACAATGGCCTGCAGATCATATCTATATCCCTGAGCTCGTTTGCAGCACCCAGCATTTTCAAGATCACAATAAAAATGGTGCGATTTTCCAGTGATGCTTGGGACAAAAATAAGCAAAAACAAGAGAAGGAGAGCAAAGTCAGATCAAATGTTCCAGCCTCTGGTCAGTCTCCCCCAGTCACCACCACCACCACCATCATCATCATTTTTTATTTATTCATCTAACAATAATTACAAATTTGAATGAACAAAATGAAAAAAAAAAACACCCTAAAATGTGACGGGGTGATAGGCACATTAGCACCTACACATGCCCCCTTAGGAACCTGTTAAATATTTTGTGAGATCCACAGAAGTTAAGTTGGAATTAAAACTGTGAAAGTTAGTAGCTGAAACAACTAAATTGGGTAAGATATTCCAGACTTCAACACTCTGTTAGTACTGTGGTTTGCCAGCAGCCGGTGCAGACGGCAGTGGAATCAGACAGTGGGGAAGAACAGGGACCAGTCTGGGAGTCTGGGGAGGACTCGGACGATGGTCCTGCTTCTGATACAGAGATGGGGCCAGGAGCATCTGGGAGTGGGGTGCTGACTCCGCAGCCTTCAGAATCTGGCAGCAGTGAGGCAGAGGAACAAGAGGAGCCTGTTCCCAGTGCACGTTTGCGCAGAGCTGCCAGAAGCCAAGAGCAGCTAAAGACAAAAGGGGCGACTTGGGAGTAAGGCTTGGAGCTGATTGCCCCTCCCATAAGGTATAAAGGAAGTGCCAAGGCAGAGAAACCTTTGCAGGAAGCAAAGTCGTTCGCTCTGTTCAGATTAAACCTGGAAGCTCTCTGTGGACCTTGTATTTCGTCTGGCTTTTTACAGTTCATTTGGCACGCTAGTTGTTGGCAGCAATTCAAAGGAGAGAAAGGTGAGTGCTTATCTCGAGGGACTGTTTGGGACTCATTACGGGCTGGGAATGAACATAATTCCCAGCGTTGAGATAAAACAAGAGTTCTTTGGACTAAGCATGTGCTTAATTACTGTCTCAGGAAGCTTGGTCAGAACAGTTACAAAAAATATTTTACAATCAAATTTAAAGCAGTTTACATTAAGTTTAAAGTGATTGTCATCATCATCATCATCATCATCATGTGTGTGTGTCCCCTCCCTGAGCCACAAATATCAACCTTATTATACTGTAAAAAATTCAGGAAGAAAGACAACTCCTTCACTTCTTAAAGGACCCGACCATACAGAATGAATGGTTCTCCTCTTCTAGGAACCAGCTTGTAAACAGCAGTGGACTGAAAAGATGTGGGTGACAGTGATACCTGAAGCCAAATTTTTGTATCATAGGAAAAGTTATAGGCTTGAGATGCATAGTAAGCTCAACCACCTCCACCAAATTTGAGTTCTGCATTCCATTACCAGCAATGCTACTTTCTAAAGCTTGATATTACTATGCAAGATATTCTGTTCGGAATAGGAGCAGCACAATAGATCAGCTGCTTTCATTTCTCTCAATGATTATTTGAGAATAAAAGGAAAGGGAAAGAAAAGGGAAATTTTTGTTCTGCCGCTTCTCAATTCTGCTCCAAAAATGCTCCTATCTATTCCAAAACTATCAGATTTAAAAACTAATGTGCCTACCCAATTCTGGCATTTATTTAAGCAGGTGAATTAATAATACCCTGACTGAATGGCCATTAGTTTTGCAAAAAACTAAAAAACAGAGACACCTGTTTGTCAAGATATAAAACTGGGATTGTTAATCCTGATGTTTATAACCCTAATGGTGATATTCCAGTTGTGCACTTTTATTTCCCTCCCTCATTTGGAGCTCACCAGTTAGATGTTCAAACATCTGTAATCACAATTGCTCTGGATTATTTTGTTGATCAAATACCTTTATGATTGAGTTATTCATTATCCTTAACATGCCAGAGCAGAAGGCAATATAGAGGCCGCATAAAGATTTTCCAAGTCAATTACAAGAGCTTAAACAAACATCCATCAACAAACGTGAAATCTACCACTTATGACAATGCTACTAATTCAGTTTATCATTAATACCTGCAATAATCTGCATCAGAAAATATCTGCATCGAGTTATTGGTTAGGTTGAGTTTGAAATGGAATTATGTACAAATGATAAACATCTTCTAATTGTTAAAATGTATAAACTTCTCTGTTGAAATTTGAAACGGAAGAAGTGAAGCAGAAGAAGACATGAAAAGATTTAAAGTGGGCTAAAAATTGGTTATGGTATACAGATGGATCAATGGGAAAATATGTGATTGAAAGGATTGAAATTTACATTATTATAATCCTAAAGAGATTTTCTATATGATGTATTGTTGGTATATGTTTCTGGAGAAATTGCCTAGTAAAGGGATTTCAAATACATGTCGGAACTATGAAGAGGCAAGGGATATATTGTCATGGTGGATATCTAAAAAAAGCTAGAAAATTTTGGATTCAAATTCCTACACTGATTCAGAAGATTTTAAAGATTAATACACAATTAGGGTCAGAAGTCTTTTGGGACTGATGGACGGACAGTTGGAAAAACATTCATGAACGTTCGTTTTTTTATATGACAACTGCAATGAAATTATTACATGCACCAAGGTGGAAAGATTCAGCAATTCAAAATAGAGGAATGTTTGGTGAAGATGATGGGATTTGTTGAGATGGCCAAACTGACTTTTTTTTAATCAGAAAAAAGACAATATTTATGGACTGGGCTTGGTCTAGGATGGTCATGGTTTCCCAGTCAAAACTATGGTTAAATCTGTCCATAACTTGTGAAATTAAAGAGTTTCATCACGTCATTTCAACCCTGACCTACAAATATTCTCCTGTATCAAATAGGTACTGTATATCTCTAGACTGGGAAATGTCTTCCATTACTCGTGAATTCTGGCCAACAAGTGCTATTCTGGAGCTGGGACTAGCCATACTTATCACAAGATATTTCATCCATTCATATAAACTGATAATTGGAAAAGATACAGATTGCTTACATGAATAAAAGTATCTAGTTTTGGACAAGTTTGACAGCCATTTGCAGCAACTGCAGAAACAGCTTCTCACATTTTTAGAAAAAACACAGAAAAATAATTGTAGAATACATATTCTTTGCTCACCCTACCTATTCTATGTGTGCATTTTCTGGATTGGTGACTTTGAATAACTTATGGCTCAGGATGTGGTGAATTTTCATTAATTTCACATAGCAAAATAATCTATGGTAATTGTCAGGAGATATTGGTTGGCAGGCACTTTCAAAGAGGAAGTAATGGAGTAAAAATTAACCCAGGTAGAGCACCAAGGACCCCTCATTCCATAATTCTTGAAGGCAATCATAGTAAAACATTAATCTCTCTATACATGGCCAGGAATATGATAGTGTACTCCTCATAGGGTTTATCCTATTTTGCATCTGAAGTCAATGTAGGTATCTCAGTGTGAAAGGCCTTTTCTTATATATTAAAAGAGGGTTTGGAGATTTGAGCCTTAGTAAGAACTCTATAAATTGATGCCCATGTTATGGATTATCTCAGATTTTTTTAAAAATATTATTATTAATCAACTTTATATGCCACCTGACTCCCAGTGACTCGGAGATTATTTTAGCTATAGTTTTAGCTATTGTGATTATCAGGTGAGAGGGGGAGAGAGAGTTTTTATTTACTTTATGGCTTTCCAACATGCATATTACTATAACTGAAAGCAGACGTTATGGGGGGGGAAGCACAATCCAAACTTGAAAATCTATTAATATTCCTAGCTGTTGACTCAGCATTTTGCTAGTATTGGCGTTAGCCAAATAAGCTTATCAGTACTGGTGCATGCACATAAAAATTCCACACAATGTTCATAGATGTTCTACGTGGAACATAAAATCAACCATCAACCCTCTTCTTTCCTTAAGCACAATACAGGTTAATATTTCTAAAAAATTAGGATGTTGGTGGTGAGGACAGTGTCCTGTCATGCCAACTTTGTAGAAGCATGCTTTATTTTAAAAATGGGTGAGACATCTATGTTGAAATACTGCCAAATTACAAAATAATATAAACATTTGCAAAATCATTTGCCTAAAATGACAACAAGGATCTCATTTATTTATTTTTTGATAAACCAAAGTAAGTTCATTATTCTATGGAATGCCCTGAAATCTTCTGGGATTGAGACAGTTAACAAACTTTGTACAGAAATGAACAATGAAAAACTGAAGGAATTGGGTTAGAGGACCTCATGATATTAATGACACTGGAGAATAGTAACTTTTAAGAAATGCCACTTTGAAAGCTTCTGTTTGCTCCAGAAGAAATCAAAAGTTATATCAATTGGTCACAGAACTAATTAAAAGCAAACATCAATGAACAACACAACGCTACAACTGTATCTTAAATATTCCTTTCATACTGCATATTGCCTCCTTTGGCTTTTTGTAGAAAGCTTAAATAATTACCAAAGGAAGCCTATGCTTCTTTCATTTCAGAAAAACAAATAAACAAACCGTGAGCTTAGAAGAAATATAATTAATTTGATAGAGGTGCTTCCATTTACAGCTGTCTTCCACTAAACATCCAGTTGTGGTTTTCATTACAAGCTTACAGGCTCAAATGCAAACTAATTCAAAACAAGGAATTCATGCATAGTTGATGATATATACAGGTGGAAGAAGTGATGAAACATGCATTGTGTATTACAATGAAAACCCTGCTTCTGATGTAAAATTGCAACACGTACAAAAGCAGAGCTTGCATGTTGATGGCATAAATACATGTTATTTTGGACTACTGGAATTAGGAATAAATGAGCATAATTCAGGAAAAAGCAATTGAAATTCAATACCACCTTATTAAAATTGTTTTGCTTCGGTTATATAAAGAACTTTGACTAAGTTATCATTGCTTTAAAATCTGGGGTTTAATAAACACTGTTTCTTGTGAAAGATGACAAATGCTTATGGCAGGAGTAATTAGTAATCATTCCACATGCCTTCATTATCAATACATATTTCTTTAGTTGTACAAGAGTTATGAAACTGCAGTAAGGAATTTCTTGTTGTCATCCAGGGCAGCGTTTCTCAACTTTAGCCACTTTTAAGAAAGATAACTTCAAGAATTAATAAAATACATGATAGGATGATGAAGTGAAAGAAACTGTGGATGAGAAAAAAACACATGCAAGGGAATGATTACTGAAAAATGAGAAAGAAAGATAATGTATAGTAAGTATATAGGAAATAATTAGCTACTAATGCCAAGGACAGTAAGAAAGATAAGACTAAAAAACAGAGTAAATGCAAATCAATTTTTGTAGTAATGTGTTAATCAGTATTTAATTAGGGAGGATAATATGTTTATATATGTTCGGGTTTTTTGATGCACCTTTTTACATGTCTTAATTGTTTTGTGTTTTTTTCTTTTTTTCAGACATTTTGGAGTTTTGAATTTTAACTTTGTCTTGAATAAAATAAAAACAGATGCAGAAACTTTTTTTGCATGAACATTTTAAAAAAATGTAAGAGAGCAAAGAGTGGTAAAGAAGGAGTCTTCAGCAGAGTGAGTTGAATTAAAAACAGAAGTGATTAAATGATTTGAAACGAAACTAAAATGAGTGAATGCTGGATGGACTAATTTAAAGTTTTCTATAGGAAATTACAGAGACATGATGAAGAATAAAATGGTAATAATGTTATCACTCAATGTTCCAGACAAATGATGAAACCAAAAATAAATGCTGTGAGAAATGAAAAGATTGTAAGTATGGATTGTGGAGAGCTGGATGGCAAATAAATTTAATAAATAATAATATAAAAACTGGAGAAATGTTCAAAATACAGATGTTATCTTCTGGAGTATTTCTGTAACTTTGTTTATTATACTTTATTCATTAAACATGAAACTCAGTCAACTGAATATTAAAAAATGTTGTCACAAATATTATTGACTGGCACTGATGGTTGATCCAGGTTGCTGCCAGCATCCTAGGTTATTTATTATTGTTGTTGTTGTTATTGTTATTGTTGTATATCTAGCTGGGATTTTTTAAAATTTATTTTTAAACATTTTATTAGGTTATAAAATAAAATACAATACAAATTCTTTTCTGTAGCTTTGTTCATGCATTTCTGATGACTGCATTTATTTCTAATTGGAAAGCACACGGTTATTGTTCCTCAATACTAAGAGTGTTACAAGCGTACACAAAAAGCCACAGGAAAATAAATCTGTTAAATTTGCCTGAGAAGCTCTTGGGCGGAATTTTGATCCAAGAGATAGAAACAATGGCAATGAACAACATTTGAAAACACAATGTAGTTTTATGCTAGTTGAGTGGTGGGCAGAACAGACGTCTGCTTTTGGGGAGGTCACTAAAAGATGGATTTGAGAAAATTTAGTGTACAGGGGCACCTTGGTATTCAGCCACTTCAAAACTCCTCAAATTTACTCAATGCATTTTGATGTGAAAATGTTTTCTGGGCAGTTTCTTTGGTATTCAGCGCTCTGCAAAAGGAAGAGGGAGATGGCCGCAGAGAGCAGACAGGAAGTCGGCCATGCTGGAAAAATCCCTGACAGGAAAAATGGCAGGTAGGAAGTTTTTTCCTGGCGAAAACAAAGCATCGTGTGGTAAGTCCCCTGGTTGGTAAGTTTGATGTTAGTATCCATTATAGCCTCCCAGAACCAATTAACATGAACACTGAGGCACCACTGTACTTTAGTATAGTATTTGATATTTTTTAAAAAGGCATATGATAAAGTAAATAGGCTTTTTGAGTTTATGGAATGTTTTGTTTGAGGACTGGTTGTTGAATAAGATGTAGCAGGTATACAATGTAAATAAATACTTGTGAGGATAAATAGAATACTTAATAACTGGTTCATTGTGGTAAGATAATGATGTGGGGTGTCCTCTTGGTTGTTTTAATGTATTTATTGATAAAACATATGGAATAATTGTGATGATTCAGAGACCTTTTTTTTGGTAGGGCTACACATGTGTGTATAATTTTATAGGTAGATGATGCCACGTTGTTGGATGGGAACCTGAATGATTTGAAGTATAGATCACCTCTGTGTAGGAAAAAATGAATTGATAAAGAGAAAAAGCCAAGGAATCAGTGGTTGGATGAAGCTAATGATTTAAAAAATAATGCAGTGGATAAATTAATGTATAGACATGGCTGAATTAAGAATAGATTGCAATAGAAGAAAGATATGGAGAGTTATAGTAAATATGTTGGTGTAAACTAAGGTAGTTGTATTTCCTTTTCTTTCCTTTTTTTAGTTTTATACTTTTAATTTCTTTCATTTACTATCCGCTACTCTTTGTGTACTCTGCATATTTTGTTTTTTATTAAAGGATAATGTGAAGGAAATGGATAGACTCAGGCAGGATGGTATTTGATTGAGACCATGATCTGCTATACAGGCATGTTTAATATCATTTGTCACCTTTGATACAGGTTACTTCTTTGATAAAGAATAATTATTTGATGGAAAAGTAGTTGTTGCAATCAAGTAGGGTATTCTGGAATCATAAACACATTAGTCATTTCTCATGAACTGAATAGAAAATATGACCTAAACTTCCAACTGGGATTAATCACAAGTAAAATATTAACAAGTAATCGATCCAATAATTGGTTACAATTAAAAATATTGCCTGAAAAAGTGAATGAATGAACATTATAAGGGGATAACAAGGGAAAATTGTTTAGATCATTCTTCTCCCAGAAGTCCTCTTTCATTGTGGAAAGAATGGAGAAGACTATCCCAAATGATAGAATAACAGAGTTGGAAGGGGCCTTGTAGGTCATCTAGTCCAACCCCCCACCCAAGCAGGAGACTCTACACCATTTCTGACAGATGGCAGTCTAGTCTCTTCTTGAAAGCTTCCAGTGATGAAGCTCCCACAACTTCTGATACTATAGTATTTAATATAATTATATGTTATGGAACATCTGTTGCCTCTTCTATGAAGAGGTGAGGTAAATTAGGCCATAAGATGAGCAATGAGGTCAAATGGGATGGTGCTTCAAGAGAAAAATGCGGCCACAAGTGTGCTCTGGTAGTGGCCCAAGACATAATGGCAGGACATTTTGGCTGGGTTGTGGATGTCCCTATGGCACATGAGGTGGCAACCATGGTGAGATCCAAGGCTGATCCGAAAGGAAGAACATGATTGGGTTTGAAGAACACCAACAAGCTCAGAGAAGTTCAAAGACCCCACAGTTCAGTCCTGAGCTACAAATATTCTTTTCTGTTGGTAGACATGGCAAAGATGGGTTCTACAAAGACTTGACTCCACGCACAACTGACCTAATCTAGCCATACATAAGGTAGCAACTTCCATGAGACTGGACAGTGGATGATTCCTGTCTTTGGATTCCTCTTACATTGGAAATCCATGGAGAGAAGTCCAGGCTAGCCTTCAGCACCAAAGAGTCAACCAAAGCCATACCCTTGGTGGTCTTCTGCCACCCAACCCCAGAAGCCTTCATTTCTGAGACCCCACAACCACTACTGCCACCTGGGACACCCCCCACTCTTGCAACCCGAGCCCTCCCCAAGGGAGGGGAGGGGGAAAAAAACCCGAATATCCAGCATGCATTTGCACTCCTGGAGCTCCTCCCACCCATCAACCCCGCCCACTCTCCTCGCCTTGCAGCAGCCCATTCCCCGCCAGGCTCGACAGCCCCCCCCCCACCCCCGCCCTCCCAGAAGAGAAAGAAGAAGAGAAGAAGCAGAGTTTGGTGCCGGCCAAGACTTCGGCCAGGCGCAGCTTCCCCTTCGGCCACTTTACCTGGACTTTTTCCTCCCCGGGGAAAGCGCCCGTCCGGGGTAGTCCAGGCTCCCCACGAGCTCCAGTTGCCCCCCCCCATCCCGGGATCCCCCCCTCCGCGCCCCAGACGGGAAGTGTGTGTGGGGGGGAGAGTAGCAGCAGAGGGAGGGGAGGGCTCCATCGCTCCCTCCCTCCCTCCGGCTCTGCCTTTCGCCTCCCCGGCAACTCCGACGAGAGACCCCCGCGGAACAGCCGCCCCGGCTGCCCGCAGCACCAGCACCCACCAGCCGCCTCGGCCGGGGCGATCTCGGCTAACCCGCCTTGCCTCCCCCTCCCCTCCCTTTCCTTGCCCGCCTCCCGTCGCCGGCTGGCTGACTGGCTGGCTGCCCGCCCTCGGGGAAGAAGCCCGGCCAAGCTCCGCCGGGCGGCGTACCTCGTAAAGGTCCCCCGAAGCCATGCTGGGCTGGGGAAAAGGGGCTTGGATGGGCAGCAGCGGGGCTCTCCTGGGCGCCGCTCTCCTCGCCGCGGCTGGCTGGCTCTGCGTGGGCTTGCTCGCGGGTGGGTGCGAGTGTGTGTGTGTGTGTGTGTGTTTCCCCCACTCGCTCGCCGACCCGAGCGGAAAGAAGAAGAAGAAGGGGAAAAAAAAAACCACCCGACAACAACTGTGCCGCCGTGCAGAATGACAGGCTTTGGGGCTCCTGTGCGCAGAATCGGAGGCGAAGGCAGAGGGCGAGAGGCAGCAGGCAGGCAGGCTGGCAGGCTGGCGTAACCGGGAGCAGCAGCGGCGGCAGCGGCGGCGGCGGGGAAGCAGAGAGCAGCGCTCCGGCGGCGGCGGCGTGTGTGTGTGTGTGCGCGCGTGTGAGCCAGGGAGGGTAGAAGGCGCGCCCCCGCGCGCGCTCGTGGCTGCGCGCGGGTGAGACGCTGCCTTCAGGAACCTCCCCACCACCACCACCCCAGTCCAGGCGACACAGGCGGGTGGGTGGGGGCGACGGGATTAAAAAGGGAGGCGGGTTCTCCCGCCGCCCTCGCCGCCGCCCCCACCCCGGGCAAAGTACCCCCCAGCCCCTTCACCTCGCACCAGGGGCCACTTTGGACGCCCGGTCCTGGGCAGCCTGAGTCGCCCCACGGAGCTGGGGTGAGGGTGGTGTGGTGGTTGGGTTTGTTGGCTTTTTGGGGGTGGGAAAGGGGGGTGTTGAAAGTCTGCAGGGTCTGCCGAGGGTCTCTTTCTGGATGCTGTGGTGCCCACGCTGCCCCCATCTCCCAGCCTTACCTTGGCTTGCTGAAAGAAACCTCTCTGCACCTAGAGGAGGAGGAAGGAGAAAGGAGAGAGAAGGAAGAAGAAGAAGAAGAAGAAGAAGAAGAAGAAGAAGAAGAAGAAGAAGAAGAAGAAGAAGAAGAAGAAGAAGAAGAAGAAGAAGAAGAAGAAGAAGAAGAAGAAGAGTAGTAGTAGTAGTAGTAGTAGTAGTAGTGGTAGTGTTGGGGTGGGCTTCCAAACGAGGAGCCACATGTAGGCATCCACACACAACCTCCAGTACCACTGGTGTGGGTGAAGTCTTGGCTTTTTTCAGATATGGGGGAGGTCCTCTCTGTTCTTCCTCAAGATCTTCTCTTATGGGTTAAAGATCTGCAGGAGGTGAAGGTGGGGATTCATGCCATTCCAGAAGGATGTGCCTTAGGTGGCATCTTCTAGGCTTCAGTCTGCAGGTTTCACCAGCATGGTGGGAAATGAAGCGGAGGCTGAGCTTGCTTGAAGCATCTTGAATCAACAGAAATGTTGTAGGCCAGAGCAACCTGTTGGATGGTCTCACCTAGGTTGGTCCCAATGAGTCAGGAGTAACTCTTCCAAATTTCATAATAAGCCTTACCTGATGTGGTGTGGCATCAGGGTCCAGAATGTACACCTAGACAGAGTCCAACATCCCCTGAGGGAATTCTGGGAGTTGACGTCTGCCCATTTTAAAGTTGTCAAGGTTGAGAAACACTCTACTAGCCATGCTTGAAGAAGAACCATAATTTCTCTGATGAATTGCTAGAAAACTCTCAAAATGTCCAGCCAGATTCTACGTTAAGCCAATTTTTCTACTTTTGGATCACCTTCTAGGTGACATCCCTTCAGATTTTTGGAGTGTGGTATCTTCATTCCTTTTGAAGAATGAACATGCTCAGCTCCCTCATAGCTTCAAACCGTTTATATCCTGGTTGCCACTGTTTTGTACCCAGCTGCAATTTCGCTCAAGTGTTCTAAGGACAGTTTGAGCAATTGATCTTGGACTTTTTCCAGGTAAAAATGTATGTCTCAGCCTTGGGTTAAAACTTTTTCACATCTGGGACATAGATATCTCACCTGCGACCAATTTTGGAATGCTACATCTAGTTCTGGTCACCACAATACAAAAAAGATGTTGAGAGTGCAGCAAAGAGCAACAAGATGACGAGAGGTCTAGAAGCTACACTGTACAATGAATGATTGAGGGAACTGGGTATATCTAGCCCAAGAGAAGGACCAGGGATGATATCATAACAGTCTTCCAGTACTTGAGGGGCTGTCACAGAGAAGAAGGGGTTGATCTATTCTCCAAAGCAAGGAGAAGAAATGATGGATGGAAGATCTTTAGAAGAGAGCCAAATGAGAATTAAGGAGAAATTTCCTAACAGAACAATTAATCAGTGGAATGAGTTGCCTGTAGAAGTTGTGGATGCTAGAAGTTCTCAAGAAAAGACTGGACAGCTATTGTCCAGAATGGTTTAGGGTCTCCTGCTTGAGCAGGGAGTTGAAATAAAAGACCTCCAAGAATCCTACCAATCCTATTGTTCTATGTTCATACTTGTCTTTGCTTCCTGAAACCCAACTACTTCATTCACAGTTACCTCATGCATGTACTCTGCCAAGCCCCTGAAATGTTTCACTAATTCAAAAGAAAAGCACATTTTCATCTGCTCCTTGATGATTTTATGCATCATCAATCCAACTAATAGAAATGATCCAAATGCTGAGAAGAGAATGCCTTCAATCAATGAAGTAAATAAATGTGAATAGCAATCCCTGGCTTAGTAATTCAAGCCACTGGCCAAAACATTGTTGCCATTCCTGCAGTGAAATTCCTTCAAATTTCATAAAAAGTTGATTCCATCTGGATTACAGTAAAAATATTCTGGAATCCTTCCCACCTCACAGCTGAAGCAAAGAATGAAAAAATAACACCAGACAACTACTTTGCCTGAAAAGATGAGATCTAAAGTTCTAGTGAGTTTTCCTTCTTCAGGTTTTTTTTTGGTGGGGGGGAATTCCATCAATACAACTGGGACTGAATTTATTACTATTTCTATTAGTAGTAGTAGTAGTATTTGAACTATACATTCCTGGGGAGACCAGTTTAGAGTGAAAAACAGGGTTTCATATTCAGTATACTCTTTCCACCTCATAACCAAGAATATGCAAACGCACCCTACAGCACCCACCAGAATTTCACTGAAAAGCTCTTCCCTTTATGAAAGAATATTCAAAAACAAAATATCTTTCTAGCACTGATGATGTTACCTAGTTGGATAATGACATGCCTGCAAGAAAACAACCAAGCTCAGAGAGCCCCAAGGACCCCACAACATTTTTTGTATTGAACTGACATAGTAAGTAAAACAGATAGGATTTTTTTTCCTGTAGCACACTCATTATTCAAGGAGATTCAAGGTGCTGGTACTTACCTATAAAGCCCTACATGGCTTAGGGCCGGGGTACCTGTGGGAACGTCTCCTGCCAGCATCAAATACCCATTGCCCGGTATGCGCTCACAGACAGGGCCTCCTTGAGGTAACGTCGGCCAAACAATGTCGGCTGGCGGTCCCCAGGGGGAGGCCCTTCTCTGTGGGGGCGCCCACTTTGTGGAACCAGCTTCCCCTGGAGCTATGATTAGTTTTAATTGTCCTGTTGATTGGGTTTTAAACACTGTAGCTGGTCTAATTAGTTTAATTATTTTTTAATTCTTTTAACTTTTGCATTTTGGGTGTTTTTATGTGAGCTGCCCTGAGTCCCTTGGGAGATAGGGCGGCATATAAAACCAATAAATAAACAAACAAACAAATAAATAATATTGAGGCTCAAACACCCAACCAAAATTAACACTTCCTCTTCCCCTACCTTCTCTTATCTTCCATCAATAAGTAACAAATGAAGCAGGCTGAAAATTGAGTCCCAATTAATTTTTCTATTTTAAATTTATTTGGTGTACATGCTGCTAAACCCAGTAGACTCTCCATGGTTTACAAAGACAGACATTGGTGGTAGCAGCATTCATCTATTTTATTATTATTAAATCAATTTATATTGTTGCCCAATTGATAAGTAGCTCAGGGAAAGGTATACAAAGGAAAACAATGCATAACAACTCAAAGAAACATTAAAAAGAAACAAATATATTTTTAAAAAAGGTAAGGAAGCTTTTAAGAGAAATATGCAGTACATGAAAACAAACAGAGAGTTGGTTTAATCTAGTGGTTAAGATATTAGGCTAAAAACCAGGAGGCGGTGAGTTCTAGGCCAGCCTTAGACCTGAAAGCCAGTTGGGTGACCTTGGCTTGGTCCTTCTGTCTCAGTCCAACTCACCTCATAATGTTGATGCTGTGGAGAAAATAGGAGGAGGAAGGAGTATTAGGTATGTTTACCGCCCTGAGTGAATTATACAAATAATAAAGGCAGGATATAAATATTTAAATAGTTGAATATTGCACCCAAGTCAACTTTATTCAACCCAGATCAATCAGGATGGATAAAACCTCTTGACTCAGTGCCTGGGGAATAAGCTAGGTCTTAAGAGTCTTTTGAAAGGCAGGTAAAGTTCAGGATCATCCATCTCAGGAGAACTGCTAACCACAGGGCAGGCCTGGCATCTTCTGAGTCCCATCAGATGACACTGGTTAATTGATGGGACCTGAACCATGTCCATCCCATCTGATCTTATGAGACAGGCGAAAGTAATCAGAGACAGGCAATCTGCAAATAACCTGGACCTGCATCAGGAAACTCTTAAGTCACAACTAGCATCTTGAATTTCATGGCAAAGAGGAAGTAGATTGGTAGAATGTAGAACACAGAATAATAGAGTTGAAAGGGACCTCGAGGGCTTCTAGTCCAACCCACTGCTCAAGCAGGAGACCCTATACCAGGGGTCCTCAAACTTTTTAAACAGAGGGCCAATTCACAGTCCCTCAGACTGTTGGGCGGGCCAGACCGGCTGGGTGGGCATGACTAGGTGGCCATGTGACTGGATGGGCGTGGCTAGGTGGTCATGTGGGCCTGTTTTTGGCAGGCAGAGTGGTAATGGTGGCCAGGGAGGCCAAAACGGGATGCGCAGAGGCCTCAGGAGGCCAAAAACGGGCACATTATCTTCTCAGACACTCTTGAGATCCCAACCTTGTTGAAAAAAGGGTATAAGACCAACTGCCCCATAAGTGGTGGTTTTATTGGTCTACCTTGGAAAGGCTGTTTTCACCATAATCGAGGATCATAGGAACCATAACTATGAAGAACTGGGGTATGGACTCTCTCATTTCCCTTTCTTCTCTTTCCCTTAATGACTGGTTGACGTTACTCTGTAAGCTCATTTTAGAAACTTTAAAACTGAAAGGTGGGATATAAATGTGACCAGTGAATTTGCATTTTGTGCCCAGCCTCTATCCACCATACATTACTCATATAGCCTTGGAGACCAAGCTTCGAATACCCACCTCATCTTTGATTTATTAATGACCATTTATTCAAAATTTCCATTTCTGAACAATTATGCTGGAATACCAAAGATCCAGTACCCAAGCTAATAAAATTAATCTTCCATATTAATATATACATAAATCTCTACAGACAAATGGAACAGTCACGAATGGCTATGGCTATTAGTGGCTTTTTTTGAAGACGATGTTCATATTTTGCTCTCGGGGATTAAAAATGAATGAAGACAAGTGGCTTTTAAGACATGACGTTTATTGGCCAAAGTAGTTGCTTTATCGCTTGAGTTTGCAATAATGATTTTATTATGGCTAATACATACACTTTAAAATAGTACGGCTTTATTAATTTTTGTAATCGGAAAAGTGTACATTGTTTTTGAGCCGTCCTCATCCCTAGCATCACCATCACAATGTCCTTGGTGGTGCAGGAGCTGTTAAATGCCTAGCACTTAGTTCCAGCTGCCTGCAATTAGTGCAGGCTCGAATCCCACCAGGCTCAAGGTTGACTCAGCCTTCCATCCTCTCGGGGTAGGTAAATTGAGGACCCAAAATTGTTGGGGGCAATAAGCTGACTTTGTAAAAATGCCGCTTAGTAATAAGCAGGCATATACAATGGAATGAAGGCTATTGCTGAGCACACTGGGTTGTATCCCAAAAATTGTAAGCCGCCCTGAGTCTTCGGAGAAGGGCGGCATATAAATGTAATTTAAAAAAAAATGTCCACCATGTAGTAACACTCTGTCCAGAAAGGCTAATTCGAAAGATAAACTTGGAAATGCAAATTTAAATAAAGTTAAAAAAATATGCAAACGAAACACCTGCATTATTTATTTCTGGTACACATAAAGCAGCACCTATACTAGTAATTCCCCAGCAATTTGGTGTTTATAGCTGTTGCAGAGTTAAAACAATACTGTGCAGTTGAACCTTATCCAAATCTAGAGGGAGGGCAGACAATTTTTATGTAGACTTTCTCCTCCAGGATTCAAACCCAGGTATTACCCGTGTAGTAGCAAAATTCTGTGTTGCTGCAATGTCTACAAGAAAAAAACTGGTTACAGAATTATAGCGGTCAGTTTATGACAATTTTTGTAGATAGAACAATCTTTGGAAAATGATATTTACACACATACTTATTGGATCTCCACTAATATAAACTAGGGAATGACCCTAATTGTTTGAGAACACGTATTTTCTTAATAGGGATGTTATTATCTACTAGTAATGTATTACAATGACAATATTTTTATGTATATGTAAATAGTGGTGTCTATTGCTGGTCTAAGACCGTAATAAAGTTATTATTATTATTATTATTATTATTATTATTATTATTATTATTATTATCCAAATCTAGAGGAATGTTGAGATGTAATTCTAATAAATATGCAAGCAAATACAAATAAGCAGGATTTGCTTCTGGTAAGTGGACATATGTTTGACCACATTCAGAATATATTATTTTGTAATGTCAAGACTTCCAGCTGCAGAGTTATAATCTTCGTAAGATGTTAGAAGATTTCTCCTTTTCTTCTTTTTCTCACATCTACCTCAATTCTATTGATTTTTCCTCTAAAGGCCCAATTTCATATCCCTGGCAAATATTGTGTGCGGCGTATCTATTAATTGTACTTATCTCCCGCCTTTCATTCAGATGCATAGGCTAGTACAGAGAGCTCTATTCATTCCATCCTTGCAATTAGTGGCATGCAAAACATTTTTATATTTGAAATATTTCAGGCTTAAAATACTGCTTTTGAATTTGCAGCAGCTTGTCCTCACCCTTCTAGAAGTGTTTTGAGTTTGAAAAAAAGATATTTCAAGCTTGAAGCTGGACCATTGTTGACCTTGAAATGGATGGAACAAATTGGAAATTGGAAAGCAGCAATTTTGAACACCACCTTGAGTGCTTCACACTGAAATGTCTCAGATTTCAAATCTTTGCACACTGCTACTCACAACAATCCTGTGACAGTTGTCCATTGGCTAAGAAAGCAGGTGACCTAAAGTTATTCAGAATGATTCATGGGTAAGCAGCAATTTAAAGTAGGGCCATTTCTGACGTAGTCTGCCTCCTGACAGCTACCTCATGCTGATACTGATTGCACAGTACACTTTTGTAAGTAATTTCCTAAATGCAGTAGGGTTGTATGTAAAATAGAAAGTGATGCCACTGTTTTTTTAAAGCTTGCCAAACCTCTGAATGGTGGTACTTAATGGAAGAACTGATTTTATGAAGCATCCTGCATAGGCAATTGAACACTGCAAAATGATTAGAGTTATTTTATTGCTAAAAGCTGAGCAAACACACCTTTAACTCCTGTTGTCCTCAGCTGTATTACACCTTTTATTTATTAATCATGAAACTATGGCTTAATAGCTATTGTGCCTTTTTTCTTGCTGGAACTGTGGTCTAGTAAATTAATCCAGGACACTTGGAGGACAGACATTTGTGAAGGTCTTAAGATGTATTTGAGCCTGTATATATTATTAAGTCGCCAGAAAATTTAATTCGGTGACTTTCTGCCCATTCATTGTTAGGCTTTAAATTACACACAAGAAAGGAAAGCTCAAGAACATTAGGCTATTCTTGGTGTTTGGGTTGGTGAATTCTCAAGAGCATTCATGAAGGGAATTCAGATTCCTTAATCCCCCCTGAAGCTGAAGAACCAATGATACTTGTGATGCTCAACCATAAAACTGGTGACTGTGAAAATGCAGAGAAAAATACCCTTTCCAGCCATGTCTTTATTTCTATTTTTTTTAAATAAATAACTGTTCTTTGCCTTAAAGGTTTAGGGCAGGTTGCAGCACGAGACCAATATCTGGCAGGAGAAAATCAAACACCATGAAAGAGGAATTGTACTGAACAAAAACTTAACAAGGGCCAAGGGTGCAATTTTAGGACTGACAACAGGATGTTCTGGGAACAACAACAACAACAACAACAACAAAAGGTGGTAGGATGGATAACTGCAGCCTTGCAGATGCTGTTCTGCAACTTTCAGCTTTCCTCACCATTGGGTGTGCTTCCAAGCAATGTGGTACTTCAACAACTTCCAGAGGCCTGCAGTTTGCCCATCCCTAGATTATAAGATGATGCAAGTTGTCTTCCATGCTATGTGGTAACTTCGATCATCTGCAGTATGTCAACATGCCATTCTAACTTTATTGTCTTAAGTAGCACTGTTGACTGCAGGTCTAAGAGCATACAGTGATTTCTCTCTCCTGACCTTTTTTTAATTCCCACCGTTCCCCTCTTGAGAATTTGCTGGAAAAGAAGACCTTGAGAAGAATGTGTATGGAGATTCTCAGTCATCCGGGTGACAGTGGTCCCAAAGGTGCTTTTTCAAAAGGCATCTGGACTTTGTTTTTCCTTGAAATGTTTCACTTCTCATTCTTCTTCAGTTCTTCAGAAAATTCTTTAGTTCTTCAGAACTGTTGAAGCTTCTTGGATGAGAAGTGAAACGTCTTCAAGGAAAAACAATGTCCATGTGCCTTTTGAAAAAGCACCTTTTGGACCATAAGAAAAACTCCTAGGAACTAGTTAATGTAGAAAGAACTAGTCAGTTCAATTCTCAACACCCTTAGCAACAGTGACCAGAAAATACTGTGTAATTTAAATATTTTAAATGTATACAGTGCATTTAGGGACAGATGCTTAAAGCCTAGCACATACTTACTGTTTTTAGCAGTGTGTGGATCAGGTTGATCCAGATGAAGTTGATTCAATGCAATCTATAGGTTGCAGAACAGAAGACTTGTGCTTAGTTGTTCTCCTTAGATGCAGCAATGCTTCCAGAAGATGATAGAGATGAGAAATCTGCCCTATCCTGTAGCTTAGAGGGATAAGCAAGTCTGATTTGAACTGATGATCTAATTCAGAAAATAGAACATTTACTGAATGTAAATGCATTTTAGGTATCTGAATTGCATAATTAAAACAAATTGATTTGATTTGGCCTTCCAGATTGTTTTGGAAGATGCTGCATTTTGTGCATCTAGAGTCAAATGTCTCCATCTTTAAAATTATGATGAATCCAGTAGTATTTTTGAACCCATAGGATCCATCTATACATATTATTAGGAGGAAATGGTGGTTTACTTAAGTGATAGATTTGTAAAGCTCAAACCTCAGCACCACAATTATCCCCTTTCAGTTACAGAGAAATTATTTCATGATTTTTAATTTTAATCCTAAAGAAATCTTGATTCTTCGGAAGCTCCTTTTAAAAAATTATATACACCATGGGAATCTGAAATACAATAGAAATGGATATTGCCAAAGAACTGATATTAGAAAGTTGGATTTCCCATTTATTATATAATGGTACTGTAATGGCATGAGGGAATGACCTTGGGAGACAAAAGACTCAGTCAAAGGATTGGTTGGGTTAACGGCAGCTGAGTGTTCAACAGGAATGTAGATTGGTCAAGAAGCTCAGAAAAGGGTTTTCTGAAAAATCAATATAGTCATGGCCAATTTCCCCTTGAGTGGGGATGATGTACCACAGAGGTGGATGGCAGAGAAGAATTATATCCTGGGTCAGTTGGACCTCATGAGACAGGTAGAGGTAATCAGGAAGAATTATGTTCAATTTACATGGTATCATGGAAATTTGCCCTTGTTTTTAATGGATACATATTCTTCATAGGTAAAGCTGTGAAGTTGTTGCTAGTTTAACAACTACATATATTTACATATTTACAGACCCCTCACATCCCGGACATAAACTGTTTCAACTCCTACCCTCAAAATGACGCTATAGAGCACTGCACACCAGAACAACTAGACACAAGAACAGTTTTTCCCCAAACGCTAAACAAATAAATAAATAAACACTAAACAAATAAACTCTGCTAAACAAATAATTCCCTCAACACTGTCCAACCATTTACAAAGTCTGCATTACTATTACTATTAATCTTCTCATCACTCCTTATCACCTATCCCTTCCCACTTTTGACTGTATGACTGTAACTTTGTCGCTTGTATCATTATGATTTATATTGACTGTTTCCTAGTATGATTTGATTGCTTATTGTACCCTATGACTATTATTAAATATTGTACCTGATGATTCTTGACTCTTGACAAATGTATCTTTTCTTTTATGTACACAGAGAGCATTTGCACCAAGACAAATTCCTTGTGTGTCCAAGCACACTTGGCCAATAAAAGAATTCTATTCTATTCTATTCTGTTCTGTTCTGTTCTGTTCTGTTCTATTCTACAGATAAAGAGATATGAGAGAGAAAAAATCTAATTGGAGGTTCTCTATGTTTTATTTCACTTTCTTAATATTTCTACCTTTCTATATGTGTATATATATTTATAGCTTTCATTTGGGGAATTCCAATCAGGAAATAGATCTACCGACAACAACGATCCACATAGCAATAACCTTATTATGTACATTAGCTTGCAGATTATTGACTGATATGAGATGTGCTATTAAATGTTTTGTATTTTTACCTTACACTAATCCAGCTTTTTTTGTAAGCTCTATTTCATTGCTCTAATTAGAACTTATCTATGAAAAATATGTTTAAAGAATTTTTTCATCCTTTTTGAGGTTCAATAATAATGTCACAGTCTATGGACATTTTCCAAGCATAATTGTCACCTAATCCCAGTTACAAGAATTCTAGAAACTTAATTTTATTTCCCATTTAGAACCAATTTTAATACATTGGGAATAAATAGGAGTGAAAGGGGAGTGGTGTTTGCAGGAGACAATTAGTTCAATTCATTAGGGTGAATATCTGTTCCTGACTTCTTGCCAAGCAATTGCTGCTACAGCGTGGCGTTTGGAAGATATTGGACTGGCAACTCTCTAAGCCTGATAAAGGTCTGTAGTTGTGAAATCTCATGAAACACTGTTTGCCGGGACTCTGCTGGAGAGGAATTCACTTTAACCTAAATAAAAGGGCCTTGGTGGTGCAGGCTGTTAAATGCCTAGCACTTAAGTTCCAGCTGCCTGCAATTAGTGCAGGCTCGAATCCCACCAGGCTCAAGGTTGACTCAGCCTTCCATCCTCTTGGGGTAGGTAAACTGAGGACCGAAGATTGTTGGGGGCAATAAGCTGATTTTGTAAAAATGCCGCTTAGTAATAAGCAGGCATATACAATGGAAGGAAGGCTATTGCTGAGTGCATTGGGTTGTATCCCCCCCAAAATTGTAAGCCGCCCTGAGTCTTCGGAGAAGGGCGGCATATAAATGTAATTTAAAAAAGGGGGGGTGTTATCGGGGTGAGGAGTCTGCTTCATGATCTTGGGAAGCCTAGGTCAGAACAAATATGTCCCCTGCGCTTGTTGCCTTTTCAGATTTTTAGAGAAGCCTTTTTTTTGTATGTGATGCTTTTAAATTGAACGGCCCTACGATCCTTATGAATATTTAAACAGACCAGTAACCTCACATTGACATACTTATCAAAGTGATAAATTCTCCAACTGGAATCCTGAATTTGGGATATTCAGGGATTTCACTCAATCCTTGAAGCTATCTGAACTTCATTCTCAAATTAACATATGAAAGACCCTCAAATTGGCATTTCTGCAAATGCTATAATACCTTTTATTAAATGGGAAACATTGCAAAGTATCTATAAACCTGTCTATTTAAAGTCAGAATGCATTTTGGATAAAATGCCATGGGAACTGGAGTGATAACTAAGGCTGCCTGTGGATAGACAATACATCTGTTCCTCCCTCCAAATTCAGAAATTGACCTTGGAAGCAGGAAGTTGAGATCTGATTCTTCTCAAACATGAAAAAAGTTTAGATCAGTGGAGATCTGAATATATTTCCTGTAACTTTTTTTTACCCTTTTCTCCTCAGAAGAAAAAAAAATCAATAATATTGCTCTTTATCTTGCTCCTTTGGTCCAAGAAGATTATGAAAAATAATTTCTTCTTCTCCCTTGTTTAAAGATTTAAAAAATCCTTCAAAAATATGCATTTCATTGTCAACTTTGGTTTTTGATATCCAAGTCAGAAGAGACTTATGAATGAAAGCTAAACCTAGTGTAGTCTACAAATGGAGTCATCCAGCCTTATTTTTAATTCTGTCCTCCACTTACTGCTTCCTTATGCCACCTCATCCTTACAGAATGATTTAGCTCAAATTTATAGTTCATAAGCCATGCTTTACAGTCAGAAGACAGTTTTAAAGAATCCCACAGTACAGCTTCTTCAGCACTGAATCTGTACACATTTCATTTGCTTGAAAAAGGGAACAGACTGTAACAAGAATTCTAAGAACCAGTTGTTTCATTCTTCAGCTCTTAATATACAAAGTGAAAGTATTTTGACTAGGGAAATGCATTGCTCACATCACTGTACAATCAGTTCCTGATTTGAATCATTGGAACAACCAATGCATCACTATCACCTGATTGGCTCAGAGAAATTGAGTTGGTAAGAAAAAGGAAAGAAGGCAAAAAATAAAATAAAAGAAAGAATGAAAAGTTATCAAAAACCCCACTATTTGCAAAAAAAAAACCTATGAGGCAAACAGAATACAGCTTCAGTTATTAATTTTGTGACTTTACACATGACTAAGTATAGTAACTTCCATATTTTGTCCTTTGAGAAGAAAAAGCCATCTAACATGAATAATAATTAATTATTGACTATAATAATAAAAAATTTTTACACAAAATTCAAGTTGTAAGGTTAATCGGCTGAGGACCTGTCAGTGAACACTTTGTGCATCTTAAGATATGATTCTGCGATTGTCAAGTTAATACAGCAGAGCTGAGAAGGATAAGCTCTGAATTGATGGTTTTATTCCCTCAATGGCCTGTTTCAGAATAAGATAGAAACAAGAATAGCCAAACTTGTGATTTGGAACCTTCCAGAGCAGGTTGTAATAATAAATAAATAAGTAAATAAATAAATAATAACAACAAGAATTGTGTGCTAGTTGGAAATTTCTGGGAGCTGAATTTCACACAACTTAAAGTGGCTAAGGTTGAGAAACACTGGGCTAGATTATTAAACACTTATTGATTCAAAATGTAACTGGTGGTATCACCATCTTCCAGCTTTTTTTTCTCTTTGGACTTCAGTATTTTGTTCTTTTTTCATTTTTTGCTGAAATAATATGTCCCCACACTCCTTCGAGTCAATGTTGATTCCTAGTGGCTGCCTAGATGAGTTCCTGCAGTTTTCTTGGCAAGGTTTTTTGGAAGTGGTTTGCCAGTGCTTCTTCCTTCCCAGGACACAGAGAAAATGAGTGGCTCAAGGTCACCCAGTTGACTTTGTGCCTAAGATGGAACTAAAATTCACGGTCTCCCTATCCCAAAGCCTTAATTAGTACAGCAAGCTGACTGTCTAAAATAATGCATAATGATTGCTAAAAGATTTTTTATCTATGCAAAGTAGAATAGAAACCACCATCATCACAACCATCATTTATCTGTATCAGGGCAAGATATCAAACAGTAGTAAGGCAGACTCCAGAAGTAATTTTTTTATTGCTTATTTATGTACAAAGCTGTGACACATTAATTTGCTAAGAGATACAAACAGCAGGAAGAGACATGCTTGGTGTTCCTAGATTTTGAGGATGATCCAGCAAGTTGTGGAACAAATGTGGTGCCTTTTCTCTACTGTTTCTTCTTCCTTTTCCAACTGCAGTTTGTAGTTTAATGTCATTTTATTAATTTAGAGAGTGAGAAAATGAAGTGGCAATGAAACCGGTTGGCAAAATGTCAGCCCTTCCCTCCCCAAACTTAATTATCAGCATTGCTGACGCTGCAGTGAATCTAACAACAAAATGGAACACTTTGTTGGTGCTCTCAAAGAAATCAGATCGAATATGTGAATGTCACAAAGCCATGGAATGTTAATTATTTGTGAATCTAGATTACCACTCTTCAGGATCCTTTATTCCATATATCCTGACATCCAGTTTACGATGGAGGAAGAGACCAATAACACGCTGGCCTTACTGGATTTGCTAGTCAGCTGCAACCCGGATGGGAACCTTAACACAGGTGTGTACCAAAAAACCACGAGCATGGACCATATCCTACACAATGAGAGCAATCACCCTGTTGCACTGTTTAGTATGATAGACACTGACAGTCAAAGCCAAGGAGTGGGCATATCTTTATCAGGTCTGCAAGCTCAATGATTATTCCATGGACTTCATCCAAAGGTGTACTACACCCAGGGCCTGGCAACCCATTGAAGGTGCCAGTGGAACAGATATGTGGAGGGTGCTCCTGTATATACTGGGGAGTATTTGAAACTGCTGCATGCATTCTCCTGGGGCATGGAGTCAAGGTGGCGCACAAACTGGACCAAACTCTAAGAATGAGAGTGATGCGCCCAAAGGAAACACTACCCGAGAAGGAGACATCTTTGGTTGCTTACCATGTCAACTGTGTTAAGTTTACATGAAGAGGCAGACACGGAGTGCTTCAGCTCTTAAGCTTTATTGTGACTTCAGCTCAGAATGGACCCGATTTGGCTTAGCCGAGGCAGCCATATATAGCCAGCTGCCTCAGCTGACAGCCAAACAGAGTGCAGGGTTTTCCCGCACTTTTTAACCAATGATTTCAAACACTTTACAAGAACAACCAATCAATTCAAACTCTGCATACATAACACCCCTCCCCACTAGGTTCAGTCCATACTCAAACCCCATCTATCTAATGTATTCTTTTAAATAGGTGGGGCTCTTATGTGTACGTTGAGACCTATGTGGTTCAGATGTTTTAAGGTTCTCACCTTGTGAGGGAGGAAATGTGTCTGTTGACATTTCCTTACTTGGACTTCTATCAGTGGTAGAACCTGTTTGGTTACTACAACCTGGTCTCTCCTCCCAATCCATCTCCAACCCAATGTCAGCACCTAAGTCAGGTAGTGATGTGCAATCTTCCATTTGTAAAAATGGTTGTTGGCACTGTGACAGGTTTTGGGATGGTTCCTGTTGTGTTAGCGATGCTCCTGAGGTAGTCTGGACCTCAACTGATCAATGTGCCTGCTCCAGAGGACACCATCCTCCGTTTGTACACTGTAAGACCTGGGTCCTGTGATTTGGGTTATCTCAGCAGAAATCCATAATGGTTCACCCATAAGGTTCTTAGCATAAACAGAATCACCCACAGTGAATGTGCGAATTTTGCTAGTGGAATCTAGTGGTGCGTTGGGTGCATAAGTGGGATGAAGGCGGTCAAAGGGAAATCTGAGTTTCCTACCCATCAACAATTCGGCTGGGGTTAAATTAGTTGAGGGGTTGGGAGTGATGTGCTGGACACTGAGTAGTTTTTCAACTTTCTCAGTGATGTCCCCTGGGCACAATTGCTGAAGTTTTTCCTTGGTAAATTGTACCATGCGTTCAGTCCGGCCGTTAGCCGAAGGATGCCCAGGGGCTGTCAGGGCATGTCTGATACCCTGCTGTGCTAAATATGATTCAAAAAGGTTGGATGTAAATTGAGGACCATTGTCAGAAACAAGAACATCAGGTAACCCATGAGTTACAAAAAGTTTCTTAAGCTGTTTGATGACAGCTTCAGCTGTGGTGGATGCCATAGGGATAACCTCTAGCCATTTGGAGTATGCATCTACTATAATAAGGAAAGTGTGCCCTCTGGTAGGGCCAGCAAAATCAATGTGAATCCTGGACCATGGGCCCCTAGGACATTCCCATTCCTGTTTGGGGGCGAGAGGTGGGGCAGGCCTGACTTCCTGACAGTTGGGACAAGATGCAACCCAGTTTTCAACCATTTTGTCAATACCTGGCCACCATACATAACTCCTGGACAATCCCTTCATTCTGACAATTCCCGGATGACCCTCATGTAACATTTCCAAAACCTTTCTGTAGTTTTGCAGGAATAACCACCCTGTTACCCCACAAAATACATCCTCTCAATACAGATAACTCAGTTTGTCTGGATTTAAAAGGTTGGGCAAGTTGAGGTAGATCTTCTAGTGGCCAACCTTTTTTGATCCAGCCTACAATAGGAGCCAATAAAGTGTCTTTGGCAGTTTCTTTGGCAATCTCAGCAGCATGGACTGGAAGCTTGGCAACAGTTTCTAGAAAAAAGGTGTGGGTCTCAGGAGCAGGGTCCTCAATGTGTGAAGGAAGTGGGCAGTGACTCAAAGCATCTGCGTGCCCAATGTCTTTTCCAGGTCTGTGGATCAGTTTGTATGAATAAGCAGCCAGAAATTCAGTCCATCTCAGCATTCTTGGTGACAGGATTGTGGGCATTGGTTTGTCCCCTGCCACAATGCCTAATGGAGGTTTGTGATCTGTGACAATGGTGAATTTTCTGCCATAAACTTATTCATGGAATTTCTTGACAGCTGCCACAATTGCCAAAGCTTCCTTGTCCCGTTGGCTGTAGTTTCTCTCTGCTTTAGTCAAAGTGCGAGAGTAAAATGCAATAGGAGCTTCCCTCCCACTGGGAAGCCTGTGGCTCAAAGTCCCCCCCCCCCACTCCAAAAGGGGATGCATCACAAGTCAGTACAACAGGCAAATTCTCAGAGAACTGTATCAGTACAGAATCAGAAGTGATTTGTCTCTTAATATTGTTAAATGCAGCTTGTTCTTTTCTGCCCCAGAGCCATGCAGATTTTTTGTCCAGTAATCTATGTAAGGGTTCTGCAGTGGTTGCTTTCTGAGGTAGAAACATATGATAAAAGTTAATGAGTCCCAGGAACACTTGCAAGTCTGTTTTGCATTTTGGCCTGGGGGCTTCTTTGATTGCCTGAACTTTGGCCTCTGTGGGGTGGATGCCATGTTTATCAATCATGTAACCCAAGAATTCCACTTTATCAGTTCTAAGTGTGCATTTTTCTTCTTTGACTTTTAACCCCGCTTTTTTGAATCTGGTTAGGACTTCTCTGAGTCTCTCGTGTAACTGAGTGTCATTTTCAGCAGAGATTAAAACATCATCAAAGTAAGGCACTACCCCTGGCAGTCCTTGAAGCATTCTTTCCATAAGACTTTGAAAAATGCCTGGTGCCACACTTACTCCAAATTGCAACCTTTTACATTTGAAGGCACCTCTATGGGTTACAATGGTTTGGGCTTCTGCAGTTGCATCATCAACTGTTAACTGTTGATAGGCCTGGGCCAGGTCCAATTTGGCAAAAACTGTGCCCCCGCCAAGAGAATGTAATAAATGATGCACTACTGGAACTGGATATGCGCTCTGTTGTAGCTCATGGTTCAATGTCCCCTTGTAATCTCCGCAGATTCTCACAGACCCATCAGCCTTGACTGGTGTGACTATGGGTGTCTCCCACTTGGAGTGGTCAGTGGGCTCTAAAACCCCTTGAGCTATTAGTTTATCTAATTGTGCATCAATTTTTTCCTTTAAGGCAAATGGGACCCTTCTGGGTTTTAAATGGATTGGTTGTACCTTGGGATCTAGATTGAAAGTGATAGGGGTCCCCATATACTTGCCCAATCCATCGCTGAAGACCTCTGGAAACTCAGACTTCAAGGCCTCCTCACATTCAGTGTTGCTCACGTGATTGATGCCAGTCACCTCGATGCCTAGTGGCTTGAACCACTCAAGTCCCAGCAAGCTTGGGTGATCCTTGTCCACGATGGTCAGGGGCAAACGTTTGGTGTGGCCTTTGAACTTCACGTTGAATTCTCTTGTTCCAACTACTGGAATCTTGTTCCCTTGGTAGTCTTTAAGAGTCAATGCCTACTTCTTGAAGTGAGTCTTCTGAATATTTGGTAACAGTCTTTGAATAGTGTCCCATGACACCATAGATAGGTATGAGCCAGAGTCCACTTCCATTTGGCAAGGCCTTCCTTCAATAAGTACCTTGACATGCACTTTTCTGCTTTTTAAAGGAGATGAATGACCAATAGTTACTGTCTGATGAGTTTCATTCTTCCCATTTGCTTCTGTGCTGTGCCTCATTTTCTCACTGAGGTTGTTAGGCTTGAATTCTTTGTCTTTGTTTGCAGCAAACTTCCTTCTGTTGGGTGGAGTTCTAGATGATTTGCAGACTCTTGCTAGGTGCCCTCTTTTTTCACAACGGAGGCAAATGGTGTCTAGAAACTTGCATTCAGTGTGGGGGGTGGCTTCCCCCACAACCTCTGCAATAAAAGTCTTGCCTCTTTCTTCCCAGGTCTTTTCTTTTCTGCTCCATTCTGAGTCTGTAAATTCCTTCCTCCACCTCACTGCAATCTGACTCAGAATCTAGTTCCTCACAATGATTTGTGGTGGACTTTTCCCCATCAGAATGGCTCATGGCCCTGTTCATCTTCCTCATGGCTGCTGCTGAGGACTTGGTAGCTTCTGCTGAAGAGGCTTCTTCTATTGCTTCTTTCAGCGTGATCTTAGGTTTCATTAATAACTTGCTCTGTAACACCTTGTCTTTAAGGCCCAGTACAAAACGATCGCGCATGGCCTCCTCTAAACTGTTGAATTCGCATGCACCCCCAATGTCTCTTAAACTTGCCATGAAGTCATTTACGCTTTCGTTTTCCCCCTGATCATGACGGTAAAACTCGTGTCTCTTAATGAGGCACGATACTTGTGGCGTAATGGGCTCTTAACAACCTTTCCAGATCAGGCCAAGCCATTACCTTCACGTCTGCTGCTCCTGCGAGTGCCTTTGCCATCTTGAAAACCGCCGGACCACAGTACGTAAGAAAGACTGCCCTCTTCCGCTGCTCGAAATGGCGCCAGATCGCTTCCTCCAGATACATTTGGAAACAATCTGCATACGATTCCCAGTCTTCTGCCGTCGGATCGAACGGGCTGGGGGGGTGTTCAGCGCAGCCATCTCGCTCTTCTTCTGTTCCGTGTCACCTTCTTCTTCAGGAGAATCCCACCTTCATCGCCAGTGTTAAGTTTGCATGAAGAGGCAGACACGGAGTGCTTCAGCTCTTAAGTTTTATTGTGACTTCAGCTCAGAACGGACCCGATTTGGCTTAGCCGAGGCAGCTATATATAGCCGGCTGCCTCGGCTGACAGCCAATCAGAGTGCAGGGTTTTCCGACTTTTAACCAATGATTTCAAACACTTTACAAGAACAACCAATCAATTCAAACTCTGCATACATAACAAACTGTAGTGATTGTGCAAGCAATTATGTAGGGGAAATGGCCAAGAGGCTACAGACCAGAGTACACAAACACAAGCTGGCTGTCTGGTGCAAAGAACAGTGCTCTCAGATCCGGGGACATATGCAGGAGCATAATTATGCATTCAGTTTTCAAGAGGCTGAAGTTGTTGCCCATGATATAACTAAAGGAGGATGCCTTCTAAAAGAAGCCTGGTTTTCCAACAGCAATTCTATCAATAGGCATATCGAATTACCACCGGCCTACCAAGCACTGAGATACCAGGAAAGATCCTGCAGGAGGGGCAGAGACCACTTCCTATTGTGGACCAGGGACTGATGGCACCCCCATCCCTGGGCATGTGGATTCCTCCTATGAAGGCACAGCCAGGCCTGTCCAAATACAGAGTAGTCCAGCAAAGCTGCCTCAAGTTTCAACAGACAGGACTAATGAAGAACGAGCCAGGCCTACCACAAGATCATGAGCAAAGTAACAAATTGCAATAGCTGGCAGTTTAACATCACCTCCTAGAGATAAGCAGTCCAGGCTGGGTCGGACAAGAGAGGAAACAATAACAAGAGATAAGCCTTCTTTGACCAACATGGTGGAAGCAAAAGCAACATAGCTAATTACAGATGGGAGGTGGTTGAAAGGGCCTAACACATGTGCAAGGGCTAAATTGATTAATGATATATAAAGGCAGAGATCTCTGTAATGGTAGCTTAGTACTCTGATGATGTCAGCAGAAGCTGACGAAAGCTTAGTAAGTACAATAAATGTAATTTTAAGTTCTGGAGATCGCAGGATGTCTGTTTCTTCTTTCACACACACACATATATATACAATAATGATTCCCCCCTTCCCAGGGCTGAGAGAGAATGACTGGCCAAGGTCATCCAGCTGGCTTTGGGCCCAAGATAGAACTAGAACTCATACTCTCCCAGTTTCTAACCACTGTCTCTATGGTGGTTAAGGCACCAAGTTCCCACGACTGCTCATAACTTTTGAAACTCTCTGTATCCATAGGGATAAAGATTACAGACCAATATATAAATTATAAATATATAAATTACAAGATATAAATTACAGACCAATCTCTTTATGTTGCGTCACCTGCAAAGTCATGGAATCAATTATTAACCAATCCATTACCCTCCACTTAGAGACAAACAATCTACTCTCTAAAAAACAATTTGGTTTCAGAAAAAAATTATCCTGTAATCTGTAACCCCTACACTGCAAAAACATATGGACTACACAACTCGATCAGGGCAAAGCAATAGACACTATTTACATAGACTTCTGTAAAGCCTTTGATTCAGTGGTACATGACAAACTACTTTTAAAACTAAAATCTTATGGTATCTCTAGAGACCTGCATAATTGGATAGCTGTATTCCTGCATTGCATATCGAATATGAATACTATTGAGAGAGTCCAGAGATATTTCACGAGAAGAGTCCTCCACTCTTCTCGTGACCAAACTTTAAGCTTAGACAACTTAGAACTATGCCGTCTTTGGTCTGACCTAAGCGTAGTACATCAAATTATCTATTGAAATGTCCTACCCATCAATGACTACTTCAGCTTCAACCAGAACAATACACGAGCACACAATAGATACAAACTCGAGGTAAACCACACCAAACTCGATAGCAGGAAATACGACTTCAGCAACAGAATGGTCGATGCCTGGAATACTCTACCTGACTCTCTGGTTTCTTCCCCAAACCCCATAAACTTTAACCTTGGACTGTCTACTGTTGACCTCACCCCATTCCTACTGTCCCTGTCCTAATGTTCCCTTTTATTCATATCAATTTCATATATTCATAATTATGTTTATACTTATACCTGTTATCTAATACATGTTTCACAAATTTTTTTTTTAATTTCCTAAAGTTGCTTCTAAACTTGGATGCCTTAATATGATAAAATGGGGAAATAATTACACCTGACTGCAAAGTGACTCTGTTATCTTTATTTAATTTTAATTCAATTTAATCAAATGAAATCAATTTGAGTTTTTCCTATGGTCCTATCAGTTAATTTTGGAGGGAGTCTCTAAAACTGTTCCTGCTTGAGATGGCTAATCCTAAAGAAAATACCAAGAACCATCAAGTACATATTTCCTTGAATCCAGTGACAGTGGGGATCAGTAACAGTTACTGAAACATACCAGTTTCTAACTTTTCCTGCCTTATCATGTTTTATTATATGACAGCTATCCTCTTTGATTTGTCTCTTTATGATGCAGAAATACAAAAAGCCTTGGAGTGCATCTTACTACTAATATTATCTCTGGGGGGTAGAGGGCTGGTCTGTTACCTGCACAAAGAACCTTGGAAGAGGCTGTAGTCTAATTGATGTGCATGATGATGATGATGAGTGATGATGATGAGTGATGATGTTGAGCTATGACTTTTAGTGACCGCATAAATGGATTTTCTTCCTGAAGATCTGTTCTTTACTTGGTCTTTCAGGACTTCCAACCGTAGGGTCCTTGGTGCTCTTTGAACATTGTCATTGCATCTCAAAATTAAATGCCATCTTCAGTGTACATTATACATAAAAAGATAAAACAAAAGCACACATCCTTCACATTCTATACAATTGAATTGAAAACCCCTGATATTGCATTAATATTGCACTATACAGTAGAATTCAATATAGTTACTGCTCTGGGATAGAAGATGTTTTTCAGCCTATTTGTCCATGTTCTTATTGTCCTGTACCATCTGCTAGATGGTAATAGTTCAAAAAAAGGGTGCCCAGATGGATCTTTAAGAATGTTTTGAACTTTCTTAAGGCAGCAGGAGCTATAAAGCTCTTCCAAAGAGGGGAGAGGGCAACCAATGATCCTCTGGGCAATGACGTTAACCCTCTGGAGTGCTGTCCTACCTGCCAATGTGCAATTGGCAAGCCATACACAGGTGCAGTAAGTTAAAATACTCTCTATGGCGCAGCGGTAGAAGGTCACCAGCAGCTTTTCATTCAGTTGTTGTTTCCTTTTTTTTATAAAAGTTTTTATTTTGATACAAACATACAAACAGGACATACAAAACATAAAAACCATCTTCCATATATACATACAGTGTGTCAGTTGGTTACAAATCCTTTGTGTCATCCTTTCATATTCATCACTCACAATTTATCAAAAGAAAATTTCTCATATTATCAATAAAACATTATGTATTTATCAATTATTACTTGTGTACAATTAAACTATTTATTTCATCATATATACGAGATATATTTTTAATCTAAAATTTATGTTATACTTTCATCCAATGGTTATATATATCAACATTATATTTTATATCAGCCTATTATATTTCTATTACAAAATTATATAGTCTATTGCATTACCAAGTCTTTTATCCAACCATTGATAAAACAAATCCCATATCTTGTAAAATTGTTTATCTTCTTGTTCTCTAATTTCAAATGTCAATTTACTCATTTCAGCACAGTCCATAATTTTCCTAATCACTTCCTCCTGCATAGGTATTTTATCATTCTTCCAATTTTTGGCAAATACAATTCTAGCTGCTGTTAAAACATTTACAATCAAATATTTCAACTCTTTATTGTAGATATCTGGTATAATTCCCAATAAAAATATTTCTGGTTTCAAGTCTATATGTTGTTGTATCATTTTTCCCAACCATATGTGGATTTTAGTCCAATATCTTTTGCATCCGAACAAGTCCACCACATATGGTAATATGATCCAGGTATCTGATGACATTTCCAACATTTATCCGATTTATTCTTAAACATTCTTGCAATTCTCGTCAGGGGTAAGTGCCACCTGTAAAACATCTTATACAAATTTTCTTTATAAGCAGTTGACATTGTCATTTTATAATTCTGGGACCATAATTTTTCCCATTTCTCTAGATCAATCCCATATCCAAAATTTTCCCCAAGCAATCATTGTTTCTTTAACTTGTTCCTCTTCCATTTTAATTTCTAAAAATATCCATAAAGTTTTTAAATCACCTTTTCATCAGTACCCATCAATATTTTGTCTAGCCCAATCTGCTTGTTATAAATACCTTCTACTTAATATCCTTATCAAATCTAGATTGTACTTGCAAATATGAAAACCAATTCATTTTTATACCTTGTTCTTCCAACGCTTGCATAGATTTAAGTTCACCCCTTTCATTCAATATCTCACCATATCTAACTGTTTGTTTTATATATTACTGGATATGAAAAGGCTTCAATAGTAGATATCCATATTGGAATTTTCAAGTAATGTTGTTTTTTAATCTTCTCCCAGTTTAAAAACAAAGCTTCTCGAATATAATGTCTTCTAAAATACCCTTGTGTTTTAGTTCCCTTATACCAAAGGAATGCATGCCACCCCAATAACAAGTCATGTCCTTCTAAAGTCAATAATCTAGTATTCCTTAGTGTTATCCAATCTTTTACCCACATCAAATTTGCTGCCTGATAGTATAGTTCCCAATTGGGCAAAGCAAACCCTCCTCTTAATCTTGCATCCTGCAATAACTTAAGTTTTATTCTTGCTTTTTTGCCTTGCCATATATATTTCAACATCATTCAATTTAGGTCTTTGAAAAACTCTTTCCCTAATCTGATTGGAATTGTCTGGAATAAGTATAGAATTCTAGGCAATACATTCATCTTGATTGTTGATATTCTCCCAATCAACGATAGTTGTAAGTTTTTCCATTTTTCCAAGTCGCTATCTGCTGTTTAAGTTTAATGTAATTATCCTCCTTCAGTGTACTACATCTTGCTGTAATATATATCCCTAGATACTTAACCTTACTTGTGACCTGTATTTCTAAAGCTTCTTCCAATTCTTTCTTCCGTCTCGCTAACATATTCTTTGTTAATATCTTTGTTTTGTCTTTATTAATTTTCAATCCTGCTACTTCTCCATACTCTTTTATTCTTTCAATTAGCTTAAGCTGATTCCAGTGGGTCCTCTAATATAAATACCAGGTCATCTGCAAAGGCTTGTAACTTATATTCTTCTCTTTTAATTTTCATTCCTTTTATTTGTTTATCTTCTCTAATACACCTGTTTAACACTTCTAAGGTTAACACAAACAGCAGGGGTGACAGTGGGCAGCCTTGTCTAGTCCCTTTTCTTATATTTATAGGCTCTGTCAATTCTCCATTTATCAAAACCCTTGCGGTTTGTTCAGAATATATAGTCTCAATAGCATGTATAAAATTTTTGCCAAAGCCCATTTGTGTCAATTGTAGTAACATGAAGCGCCAACTCACGTTATCAAAGGCTTTTTGAGCATCCAGAAACATCAAGGCCATTTGCTTTTCAGGATGTGCCTCATAGTACTCCAGAGTGTCCAGGATTATTCTCATATTATGTTTGATTTGTCTTTTTGGCAGAAACCCATTTTGGTCAACATGTATAAAGCAAAAATTTTATAGTCTGAATTTAATAGGGAAATAGGCCTATAATTTTTAACTTGTTGTAAGTCTGTGTCTTCCTTCGGTATAAGTGTGATATAAGCTTCTGACCAAGTCTTTGGTATTCTCTTCTCTTGCATGACTTCATTCATAACTTCTAATAATTGGAGGTTTAACACCTCCTGAAAAGTCTTATAAAATTCCACTGGTAAACCATCCAGGCCTGGTGCTTTCCCTGTATTTTGTTTCTTTAAGGCTTCTGTTAACTCCATCATTGTTATATTCTCTTCTAACATTATTTCGATATCTTTAGGTATCTGTGGTAACTTTGCCTTTTGTATATATTGTTTAATTTTTCTTCTTGAATACTCTCTTGATAGTACAATTTTCCATAATAGTCTTGTATAATTCTTTTTTCCCTTCATTTCCATAACAAGGATGTCCTTCTTCATCTATTAAATGGCTAATTTTCCTTGATTCTCTTTCCTTTCTTAATTTATAGGCTAACCATCTTCCTGGTTTGTTTGTGTCCTCAAAATAATTCTGTTTAGCATTTTTAATCTTTTGGGCTAGCTCTTCTTTTTCCATTAATTCCATTTTATGTTTGGTTATATCCATTTTGATTTTAACATCTTTTTTTGTGGAAATTTCTGTAGTTTTTTTCCAGTTTTTATATTCTTCTTCTAATGTTTTAAAAGTCTTTTTTGTTTGATATTTCTTTTCCTTGTATAATCAATTATCAAGCCTCTTGTATAGGCCTTCATCGTGTCCCAGAGATTCTGTAACATGTATCCTCTTTCTTATTTTCTTTAAAAAAGAATACCAGTTCTCTCTCCATTTTCTGTTTAAAATCTTCTTCCTTTAATATCTTATTGTTTAATGTCCATCTAGATCTCATCTTTTGTCCTTTCCAAATAATAATCATTGGATTATGATCGCCCAAATACTTGCTTCTATTTCAATTTTTGTATATTAAAAATAGATCAGCTGATGTCCATATCATATCTATTCTTGACCATGATTCATGCCTGTTTGAGTAAAATGTATATTGTTTATTTCCTATATTTCTCTCTCTCCATGCATCTTTTAAATTTATTTCTTCTATCATTTGAAAAAAGGGTTTTGGTAGTTTCTTTCTGGCTTTCTTTGTGGCTTTTTGTGATTTATAATCCAGCTGCTCATTAATTATTCCATTAAAATCTCCCAACATGCATAAATTAACGTAGTCCAGTTCAATTATTTGTTTATGGAGTTTATTATAAAATTCCTCTTGGTGGTCATTTGGAGCATATATTGCTATTAAAAGTATTTTAGTATTATTGTCCATTATTTCTACCATTAAGATTCTTCCATCATCATCTGTATAAATTAATTCAGCTGAAATTGTTTCTTTAATATATAGAACCACGCCTCTTTTTTTTACATTGTGCCAATGAAGTAAACAATTTTCCTAATTTTTTTTGTTTCAGTATGTGTTCATGTTGTTTTTTAATATGTACCTCTTGTAGGCAAATTATATCAAATTTTAATTTTTCCAATTTGTGAAATACTTTCCTTCTTTTAATGATTGAATTGAGTCCATTTATATTCATCATAACCAGTTTTCTTTCCCCCATTTTAGATTTTGTAAGAGGGATTTATTGCTCTGGTGGATCTTATTTCTCTTCGTTCTCTGCCCCCCTACTGCACCTTCTTCTTTTTCCTTTTCTTTTTCAATTACGGCTAACAACTCCTTTTGAGGTTCAATCAGGGGCTCTTCTTTTCTTGTATCTTCCTCCTTTCCTCTAATATATTCATAATAAAATGATTCCACCTTTTCAACTGTATCAATTCTATGTCTTTGTTCCCGCCATGTAAACAGAAGGCCTTCTGGTATCAGCCATCTATAATTTATTCCTTTTCTAAGCAGTTCTTTGGTTAGAAAAAGGTACTCTCTCCTCATCTCCCTTACTCTTCTTGGTACCTGTTTCAGCACCACAATTTCTTTGTCTTTATACTTTAATGTCTTTTCTCTTGTCATTTGCAAAATTTGTGTTTTAATAATCTTCTTAGTAAATCTAATATGGACTTCTCTTGGTAGCTTATGCCTCATTGCATATCTTGTATGTACACGAAACACTTCATCCATTCCATCCATCATTTTCTCTTTCGTTATTTCTAGTGCTTCCGCCAATATTTCTATCATTTTTCCAATGAGGTTTTCACCCTTTTCTTCCTCCACATTTTGAAATCTCAAGTAAAATTCTGATCTATCCATCTCTCCTCTCAATGATTCAATCCTGTCTTTTCAACTTCACTCAATCTGATATTGATATTTCCAATTTCCTTATCTCTTTGTTTGTCCTGCTCTTCAATTTTCTTAATCTTTTCATCATATTTGATCATCATCTCTTGGATATTTTCCACTTTCTCATCTGTCTTTCCAATTTTCTGTTGAATATTTTCAACTTTTTCATCCATCTTATCTATTTTATGCTGAATCTTCTCCACCTTTTGATTTGTCTGTTCAATTTTTTGGGAGATATTCTCATTACTCTTTTCAACATTTTCTACTTTTGTCTGTAGAATTTGAATTCCTTGCAAAATCTTCTGTAATGTATCCTCCTTCTCTTTTTCCTTTTCCTGTTGCAACATTGCCTGTATTGATCGCTGACCTCCAGATGGTGAAGAAGCAGGAGTTGTTGATTGAGAGCTTGCAGCTATTGCTTTTCTACTCATTTTATAGTTATTTCCTAGTAGGGCCCCAAAAAAGCAGGGGGCCTCCAAAAATAATAAGAATAAGTAGACAAAAAAGGGAAAAAAGTAAAAAATTAAAAATATTAAGGAATATAAAAATGATTAAAGAAACAAAAAAAATTCTTCAGGTTCTTGTACACCTTAATCCGGTTGGTTCCACTTGTATACAAAAATAGAAAAAAGAGTAAAGAAGAAAAGGAAGGTCTCAAAAAGCAACAACAGGTGGTTACCAGTTCAAAAATAAAAAGGAAAAAAAGGGGAAGAGACTTCAGGTATTTATATACCCTAATCCAATGGCGAATCAACAAGATGAAAAAAAAAAAAAAAGCAAAAAGGGGAGCAAATCATAGGCAGAGAAAAGGGAAAAAGAAAAATTCCTGGCTAAAAATTGAAAAAGGGATAATCCAAACAATAAAAATTCAATCAATGGGGGTGGTGTGGAAAAGATAGAGCAGCCACAAATCCAGCCAAAGAGAAAAAGAAAACTACTGCCACCAGATGTCCAAGGCTTTTTTAGAATATCAAGTCAAATTTCCAGTAGAATATATTTTCAAGGTCACTTTAGTCTTCTTTCTTTCAGTTCCAACTCTGGGTTCCGCTATCAATAGTTCACAGATGGGCACCTGTGTATACAATCCGTCGTGCTCACCCCACTATCTCTTTCAAGAAGGAACTCTATGTCTTGAATGCAGCTCACATAGATAAACAAACGAAGAAGAAAGGAATACAGTATATCCAAGCCTCTAAATGGCAGTGCTTTCACTTTCACTCCTCCCCTCAAGAGCAAGAAAAAAGGGGAAAAAAAGAGAAAAGGCACATTGGTATTGCTCTCTTTTCTAAAAAGTTCTTAAAATCATAAACAGCATTTAATCCAAAAAAATTGGTGGAAAAAAAGGAAAAAGACCATCAGAACAAAAGATTATTTTACATAGAGGAAAAGTCAGTCCCTTTTAAAATCAAATAGTTCCAGAAAAGATAAAAAGGAAGAAAAAAGCCATCAATCTTAAGAAAAGCTTAATCTCGCCGCTTGTAAACTGTTCTCTTTACTTTTTAAGTCCACTTTCCAGTTATTGGAAAGTAAATAAGTAAATAAAAAAGAACCTCTCACCAAACCGACACACCTTCATCCGATCTTGCCTTTCTTTCGGAGCTGTCCCAGCTTCAGCAGCTTAATGGCTGCCTCTTTTCCGCCGGCAAAAAGAGCTTCTCCTGGATCAACCAGGGACTTTGCAATGTCCCTGGGATTGACAGGACGTGCTCTTTCCCTTCACCATCTCTTCGGGATGGTTTAGGTCCAAATGGACCGTCCAGCTGAGAAGATATCTACGGAGATCCAGGAGCTTCCCGATCGCACGTAGTATCACTGGGACACAAGCCCCGCCCTTCCAGTTGTTGTTTCCTGAGAAGTCTCAGGTAGTATAAACTCTGCTGGGCCCTTTTGACCAGGGCTGCAATGTGAGCACCCCAGATCAGATCTTCTTTTATGACAATACCCAGAAACTTAAAACTGGCCACTTGCTCCACTCAGTCTCCATTTATAACAAAGGTCTGGATGTCTGATCTGTTCCTTCTATAGTCCACTATAAGCTCCTTGGTCTTATTGGTGTTAAGGACCAAGTTATTGTCTCCACACCATGAAAGCAACCAGTCCACCTCGGTTTTCTTGCAGATGTATTATTACCCAAATAGGTAACATCTTCAGTGCTAGCAAATGTCTGTAAGAAAGCAATGAGGTTCAGAGAGTTCCAAGGACCTCAAAGTTCAACCCTGACCTACAAATATTCTTTTCAATTGGTACTTCCAACAATCCATCCATCACTAGGATAACTGAGTCCCTCACCTTGCTGCTGGTTATCCTCTTTTTCCTTCCAACATTTCCAGCACTAAACCCTTGATATGTGTTATGTATGCAGGTTTAAAGTCATTGGTTTAGTTTGAACTGTTCTTGTAAAATGTAAGAAATGATTGGTTTAAAAAGTGCAGGAAAACCCTGCACTCTGATTGGCTGGCAACTGCGGCTGCTGGCTATAAGTAGCAGCCGCAGCCCAGCCAAAGTGGGTTCATTCTGAGCTGTAGTCACTAATAAACAAAGAGCTTGAAGCACTCCGCGTCTGTCTCTTCATGCAAACTTAACAATATGCATGACACCAAGCTAAACCCAACAGTCTGCTACTAAAATGCTTCTATTAGATTCACATATCTAAAATCAGGGGTTTTATACCCCCACAGTTCACTAAAAGTGTATTTTTTGGTACATGCAAACTCATTCAATTTTCAGACTTATACCACATTTCCAATGAGACTAGCATGTAGAAGAAGATTTTCCTTCCAAGCAATAGTTTATAACTCAATGCAGTATGAATCTACTGCATTGCATATATTTTGAGATGAATTTTGGATGACTAATCTGTGCTTACAGCAAGTCTCATTTTGAGAATGCATGGCTGGGGTTTTTTTTTTAATTCAGCTGTGAAAGTACATTTTCTGCATTCTCAGAATAACTGCAATTAGAAACCTGGCTATGTATTGGTATGCAGATAGCAAATATTGCTTATAGACTGGAAATGTATGCACATATATACATACTTTATGTAGAAACTGGAAGAAGTGATACGTTGAGTATTGTTTTATTTATTTATTTATTTAATTTGCCAAGAGATTATAAGATAACAGGTACAAGTATAAACATACTTATGAATACATGAAATGGATACATATAAGAAAAATAAAAAGAAACAATAGGACAGGGACAGTAGGCACGTTGGTGCGCTTATGCATGCCCCCTACAGACCTCTTAGGAAAGGGGTGAGGTCAATAGTAGACAGTCTAAGGTTAAAGAAAACACAGAGTCAGGTAGAGTATTCCAGACATTGACCACTCTGTTGCTGAAGTCATATTTCCTGCAATCGAGTTTGGTGCGGTTTACCTTGAGTTTGTATCTATTGTGTGCTCTTGTATTGTTATGGTTGAAGCTGAAGTATTTATTGACAGGTAGGACATTTCAATGTATGATTTTATATACTATACTTAGATCAGACCAAAGGCGGTGTAATTCTAGGTTTTCTAGGTCTAGAATTTCAAGTCTGGTGGCAATGAGTAGAAGAGTGGAGAACTCTTTTTGTGAAATATTTCTGAACTTTCTCAACTGTATTAATATCAGATATACGGGTTCCAGGCTGATGAGCTGTATTCAAGTATTGGTCTAGCAAATGTTTTGTATGCTCTAGTTAGTAGTGCGATATTACCAGAGAAAAAAGCTATGCAGTTAACAACTCTTAATGCCTTTTTGGCTATGTAGTTACAGTAGGCTTTAGCACTTAGATAATTAGAGATGAGTACTCCAAGGTCCTTGACAGAGTTTGGATCATCAACAAGGTCTTGACTATTCAGCTTGTATTTTATTTTCTGATTTTTTTGGCCAATATGTAAGACAGAGCATTTATTAGTTGAGATTTGAAGTTGCCATTCGTTTGACCATTCTGATACATAGTCGAGGTCTTTTTGAAGGGTAGCAGTATTGTCGGTGGTGTTGAATAGCTTTACATGATGAGCGAAGAGAACACAGTTGCTCTTAATATGATCACAGAGGTCATTTATGTAGAGTATGAAGAGAGTTGGTCCTAGAACACTGCCTTGGGGGACACCACTGTTGACAGGTACAGAATTTGATAGGACACTCCCAATTTTGACCATTTGTTGTCTGTTTGACAGGAATGCTTCTATCAAGTTATGCAGGTGTCTAGAGATACTGTAAGATTTTAGTTTTAGGAGTAGTTTGTCATGTACCACTGAATCAAAGGCTTTACAGAAGTCTCTGTAAATTGCGTCTATTGCTTTGCCCTGATTGAGTTGTGTAGTCCATTTATTTTTGCAGTGTAAGAGTTGCAGATTACAGGATAGTTTTTTTCAAGACATATTCTTGGCAAGAAAACTCATCAAGTTAATGATAGACATACACAAGGACAGGTTTATGGCATATAACAAGCACAAAACAAATCAGTTGCATCTATTCCAAACTCTATTGGATTTTTTGGGCATGCCCTAATAATCATGTCATGTTCACCACTGGTATCAGATAACAATAACAAGATCTTTTCTAATATTGTTTTATGAGTTTATCCTGCTAGACCCTTGATTTTTCTTGGATTTTGTCCTCATCAGAAGAATATCTAATATGATTTGTAGAACAAAGAACATTTGTAGAGTTTGCTACAGTCTTTTTATAATAAAATCCATATTTTTTTTGAAGTACTAAGCTATGCATAGGTAAAACACTGCAATAATGCTTTCATTCAGTTGCATGAAGATTTGTTTTGTGCAATATTTAATTGATATGCCAAGCCCTCCTATTTGTTGCTAAGACGTCACAGAGATATACTGAGGTAATAGCTCAATAATCAATTTTTTGAAGTATTATCAATGCACACAGATATATTTGTATCAGTAGGAATATTAATATCAGTGATATACCTGTCTGATTTACCTATTTTTAATCATCAAATCAGAGTAAAATAAACAATGTGAGATATTGGAAGACTGCAGATGCTTTGGACAAAAATCATTAATGGAACAATGGAGCATCCTAATAGTTTTTCTCCAGCTGAGAGCATCAAAACCCGAAGAAATTACAGAAATAACTTCAGTCTCATTTGAGGAAATACTCTGCCAAATTGGAGGCTACTGTTGGGATATTAGGAATGTAGGGGGATGGGATGGGATTTTTTAAAAGAGTTTTTACATTGTGAATTTTAATGTTGTAAGTTGCCCAGTTACCCATGTATAAGTTGCGGGTGGGGCTTAATAACTAAATAAAATCTGCTCTAGGAAAAATTGCCTTTAGATGCTTCGGCAAGAGAGCCGAAGTGGTTTTTCAGACCCTTCTAGCTGTCGATAACCTGCTGAAAGTTTTGCCTTGGGATAACATGCCAGCACATGAAATGCAAAGGGTCAAATTACTTTGTGTGGGTGGAGAGAGTTTGTGTAGCTTCAGAAAATGCGAAGTGTAATGAATTAAAAGCAGTGGTGGTATAATGAATTATGTGCCAAGGCTCTTGTGATCTCTCTTCCTCATTCACATATACATTCCCCCACCCCTGTACTTGTGATTTCAAGCAATAGCTTGAAAAAGGAGAGAGGCAGAAAGTCAAGACTAGCACGGCAAGGTCATCCCTGTTGATGCTAATAAGACAATAAAATAAGCAATTGAAATCCGTGAAGAAATGTTAGTCAGGTCACCCTGATGCATTTTTGCACACTTGTATCCTTTCCAGCTTCCATGTTATGAGTTGTTCAGCCATGCCTAGCAAGAATCTAAGGGAAGCCAAACCCCAGGAGAAGAATAAATGCCAGTCCACAGGAGTATATATTGTACAAATATATGATTTATTGGTATTTCTTATTTATATTCATGCTTTTTAAAAATAATAAAGGGATATCAAGACAGCTCACAAAACAAATCCAGAATTTCAACTGAAAGAATAAAGTTCCAACTGAAACATGAAAGTGGGCGGAATTTTATTCATAAAAAGACTTTCAGAATAAAAAATGAATGGTCTAAATATGATTGCTGTACATGTGAGAGTTAGGGTTGGTTCTCTCTGAGCTTGCTTGTTTTCTTGCAGATGTTTCATTACCCAAACTAGGGCACATGTTTGCTGTACATGTGAAAGTTTACTGTCCATCTTAATGAAAGTACAGAAAGGGTTGTTGATGTTAACTTTATTTATGGAGTGGCAACTCATCTCTTTGATAAACTGGAGTTATTTAAAGGTATTTAAAACAGAAGTGAAAAACCTACATCTAGGATCTTAAGTGTCCTTCAAATAATTTAATTTGATCTTTTTACAGCTTGTAAATTCTTCCTGGATTATGTAGCTAAACAGTGGAAACTTTCTCCAGTAAAGGAGAATATATATAGCTCCGGGTTGAAATAAGGAATCCTTGGTGCTCTCTGAGCTTGGTTGTTTTCTTTCAGATGTTTCATTATCCAAACTAGGTAACACCATCATTGTTAGTAAGGAATGGGGTTTGCTCTCAGTTTGTATTCTAGTGGCTTGCTCTGTCAGTTTATGGGGGTGGTCTTAGAGATCCTTTAGTTGGGCTGTTTACTGCTGATTTATTTGACAGTTCCTTGATTGGGGTATTGTTTATTTGATTGCTGGTCTTAAACTTGGAGTTAATCTATGCTCATCTAGGTATTGATTGTTGGTTGGGAGGTGTTTTGGTCTTTCGGTTCCCTTTTTGGCTTGCTGATTGTCTCTTTTGTGCACTATGTGTCTATTAAACATAGAACATAGAATAATAGAGTTGGAAGGGACCTTGAAGGTGTTCTAGTCCAACCCCTTCTCAAGCAGGAGACCCTATACTATTTCGGACAAATGGTTGTCCAGTCCCTTTTTTGAAAACCTCCAGTGTTGTTGGAGCAGCCACACTTCTGAAGGCAAGCTATTCCATTGGTTGATTGCTTTCTTCTTTTGCTTCTCTCCTGAATATGTTAGGAAGTCAGTGAGGAAGCAGAAAAAAAGAGAATCCAGTAATGTAGCCACTGTCACAGACTATCAAGCAGATTACTTACTTTAAAAAAAAATTTTTTTTTTATTGTAGAAAAAACATTTATTTGACATACATTTAAAACAGGCAAATCAACATATATATCAACATCACAGCCTTCCACCCAGGATACTACATCACGGAACTCAGGAGATTACAACACAAAACCTCAGCAGGTTGCAACACAGACAACGACTCAGGAGATTACAGCACAAGACCCAGGATGTCACAACAATAAAACTCAGAAGGTCATCACACAGCCCACTACCCAGGTAGCTACAACACAAAAGGCTGAAGGACACACAGCCACTACCTCAGCCACACAGGCTCTTACGAAAAAGCCAACCAATCAGCTAACATCGACTCCATCAACCAATCAAGAAGCAACAACACAGCCAACAACACAGCCAACCAACCCACTTACAACAGAGCCAGCACACCACACCTCCCCTCCAGTATTTATAGAGAGAAGGCAGCTCCAATCTTGCTTTGCTGGCACAAGCACAAAGCCGAAGACACCAGCATGAAGATGGCGAGTGGGATCTCATTGAAACGTCGCCAAGGTATTCTCAATCTTACATAGGATAAGACCTGAATACACCAAGACCTACATACCTTTACCCGTGAAAATCTACAAAAACATATATATATATGTAGGTCTTGGTGTATTCGGGTCTTTTCTATGAAAACAAATATATATATATATATATATATATATATATATATATATATATATTTTCGTAGATTTTCACGGGTAAAGGTATGTAGGTCTTGGTGTATTCGGGTCTTGTCCCGTGTACGATTGAGAATACCTTGGCAACGTTTCGACGAAATCTCATCCGTCATCTTCAGGCTGGTGTCTTCAGCTTCGTTCTCCTGGGAGAAGTGTGTGATTGTGGCTGTTTTCCCCTTTTAAACTCTAGAGTTGGCTGTGTTGTTACTTCTTGATTGGTTTGTGGAGTTGATGTATGCAGATTGGATGGCTTTTTCCTGAGACCCTGTGTGGCTGAGGTGCTGGCTGTGTGTCTCTCAGCCTTTTGTGTTGTAACGACCTGGGTAATGGGCTGTGTGATGACCTTCTGAGTTCTATTGTTGTGATGTCCTGGGTGTGGTGCTGTAGAACTCAGAAGGTCATCACACAGCCCATTACCCAGGTCGTTACAACACAAAAGGCTGAGAGACACACAGCCAGCACCTCAGCCACACAGGGTCTCAGGAAAAAGCCATCCAATCTGCATACATCAACTCCACAAACCAATCAAGAAGTAACAACACAGCCAACTCTAGAGTTTAAAAGGGGAAAACAGCCACAATCACACACTTCTCCCAGGAGAACGAAGCTGAAGACACCAGCCTGAAGATGACGGATGAGATTTTGTCAAAACGTTGCCAAGGTATTCTCAATCTTACACGGGACAAGACCCGAATACACCAAGACCTACACACACACACACACACACACACACACACACACACACACACATATATATACGCACACACACACACATACACACACACATATATATATATACATTTTACAGCTTATATTGAACATTGGTTAAAAAAATTTTCTTTATCTTTATCATTGACGTGATCTGCCTTGTTATAATACCTCCTTCGTTCTTTTAATATTTTAATTTCTCTATATAGTTTGCAATTAAATGTACGTCTTCTGTCTTTTCCATAACTTATCCAAATATCAAATACTACCTTTTCTTTAACCACTCATACCAAATGTTCCATATTTCATAGTAGTCACTATCCTGTTTATTTTTTAACAGCAGATTGCTTTCACAGCAACTTTCCCTCCTGTATGTTTATTTTAAACACACCTCATTTTGACTTGTTTTTCTTATTTTCCAGTCAACTTCAGGTGGATTTTATATGGAATCTTCCAAGATAATTGCTTATTATTTACAAACCTGTATGTTTGTAGATAACAAGCAGTTATTATGTCTATTGATGGCTAATTTGTCAATGTGCCAGGCTTCTAGAAATGCTCTAGTGTTTTTGGACTTGTGCAAGTGATTGAGAGTGTAAATGTTGGTGGTGATTTTGTTTCTGGTCACCCTGAGGCGAGAGACGCATAAAATTTCTCCTATGGTTTGCTCATTCCTTTAGGATTCCCACAGTCAGGTTCACGTTCCTCTACAAGGAGGCTGTTGGAAAAAACATAAGGAAACATGGCAACCCCCTTTTTGAAAAGCAGGAACCCTTTGCTTGATGGAAGAGCTTTGAACAACAGCTTTGCTTGAAGCTTCCTCAAAACAATGAAAACGCTCTTTGCAGAGCCCTGGTAACTGAGGCTAACTGATGTAGCACTGTCATTAAAGATTGCTCCAAGGGAGCTGAAACAAAACAATATGAATGAAAGGTTCTAAAATCAGCACTCCATGGGTTCTTGCATTAATCCATGCAACAAGGCAAAGGGAAGGAAACAGGTAGTGCATAGATTTCATCAAGACATCTGTAACGCAAGTCTGGGATGAATACAGAATCTTGGGAGGTGTAAGATGCAATCACACCCACATGGATAGTACAGGTAGTCCTCAATTTATGACCACAGTTGAACCAGAATTTCAGTTGCTAAGCAAAGTGATCACCCCCAATTTATGAGCCTTCTTTTTGCCATGCTTGTTAAGGGGGGAAAGAAGACTAAGTCAAACCTGACCCCAGAAACTCAGTCAAATTCAAATCCAGATGTTTAAGGGAGAAGCATCCAAAGTCCACTGCCTGGATGGACAAATCCATCATTTTCTATTTCTTAATTTTGTTCATTGTGTAAGAAGAAATGCATTTTTGCTTCTTATATATCCAATTGGTGTCATGTTTGGGATGATATTTAGGATGGCAGAAAAAAACAATTACTACCAGCCTGCCTTCCATTGAGTACCTGTATACTGCATGAGTCAAAAAGAGGGTTGTGAAAATATCTACAGACCCCTTACATCCCAGACATAAACTCCTACCCTCAAAATGATGTTACAGAGCACTGCACACCAGAACAACTAGACACAAGGACAGTTTTTCCCTGAATGCCATCACTCTGCTAAACAAATAATTCCCTCAACACTGTCCAACTATTTAGAAAGTCTGCACTACTATTACTATTAATCTTCTCATCACTCCTTATCACCCATCTTCTCCCACTTGTGACTGAATGACTGTAACTTTGTTGCTTGTATCCTTATGATTTATATTGACTGTTTCCTAGTAGGATTTGATTGCTTATTTGTACCCTATGACTATTATTAAGTGTTGTACCTGATGATTCTTGACTCTTGATGAATGTATCTTTTCTTTTACATACATTGAGAGTATTTGCACCAAGACAAATTCCTTGTGTGTCCAATCACACTTGGCCAATAAAGAATTCTCTATTCTTTATTGTCATATAAGGGGTGCAAAGGGCTGTGATGATAGATGTTTGTATTTATGAGACAGTTATTTAGAGAAGACAACATTTGTAATTCACTGTTGAACAGTGGGATCCTTGGTTGTTTTCCTGCAGACATTTCATTACCCTATCAGGTAACATCTTCAGTGTAGTAGGGAGAGAGGCTTCTTGTCCTGTCAGTGTTGGTGGGAGAGTTGTTATGTAGAAAAGCAACCCATTCCCCCTCCAGTTCCCATCCATTAAAATGAGACTCCACTATTATCTAAGACTGAATCCAATCCATGGAAAACAGTGATGTGTGGATTAGGCAAAATAAGCTGAAGAAGCATGACTCAGCACAATAGAATATGCTTTGTAAAAGAAAAGATCATAAAGAAGAAGGAGACCACTAAGATATGTGAAAAGTGTTTTTTGTTATTTTTTAAAAAGACACATTTATTATATTTCTAATTCCGAACAACATTAAGGATTGTACAATTAATAAAACAACAATCGGTATTAAGGATCATAACTACATCTATATGATTTCTCATATTAAAAACATATCAGAGAGCAATCAACCCATGCAACAGAAGTTGCCTTCAAAAGTTGTGGGAGCTTCATCACTGGAAGCTTTCAAGAAGAGACTGGACTGCCATCTGTCAGAAATGGTGTAGGGACTGCCTGGGCAGGGGGTTGGACTAGATGACCTGCAAGGTCCCTTCCAATTGTTAATCTGTATCTGTATACTTTATTTTTATTTTTTAAAAAGATAGGGATTATGCATATGGAGGCTTTATCTCATTGATTTACAATCAAACACACACAGAGACACATTTAAAATAAAATAATATGCTCATTCTCCTACAGTATCTTAGTACAATGACTCTATAGCACTTTTTACATTTGTTAAAGATAAAGAAAATTGTTGGATACATATAACAAAGTAGGGAAATGATCTGAAATAATTCCAAAGTCATTTGAAAAATTATCAAAATTGGTTTGTGAAACCATCTATTCTCTCCCTCTCTCTCCATCCTGTTTTTCCTCTTCTTCAAAGCCCAGAGAAAGCAAGACTTTCTGGAACACATCACTTTATTTAGATTCCTTGTATAAAACATGAATTATTTTGAGCTTTTCGTAAGAAGAATTCTAAGAAAAACAAACCGTAAGGAATACATTGGAACTACTGTAAATTTGACATCTTCCCATGACTGTTGCAAACTATTTGCCAGAACTGTAGTCTTGCCAATTTCAGAGGACTTATTCCAGGAAATTTATAATATTATCACAACATCTAAGATGGATAAAGTACCAATTAATAAATCACCACTATCTGAATGTGATGCATTAACATTAAAACTGAGATGTCAGTTTCTTAGCTAAATTAAAAAAATGAATTTTATTATGTATCAGAAGCTTTGACCAACAGGACAATTCTTGCACAATATTTTAAAAGATTCACCATATAGTAGTTTTAAATACATGTCTTTTTTAATTCAGAAAAGCTAAAATTTAGTAGAGTGGGAGGAAAGGCCTTGCAAAATGTTTGCTTTTTTTCCTCCTGGAATCAATATATCACCATCCCTTATTATTATTTTATATAACTAGATCTAATATGTCAGAAGTGCAGTGTAAAAAATAATGACATTATTTTGGTAGTGCACCATTTATTTTATTTCTGAACTCGCCGTTTTAAGACAGTCTTTTCCACTTGAAATCTAGCTGATTTGCCAGTAAAAATAGTTTGTTTATTCTGCTTTATTCCTCAAAGTTGCCAGGAAATATTTTTTTAAGGTAGTTCATAAATCATCCTTGTGTGTTTCTTTCTTGACTGCCTTTTGCTCGGGGTATTTTCTTCTTTGATTGCTCTTGTATATCTAGTGCAGGTTTCCTGCTTATCTGGGTATTGATTAACAGATTTAACAGATTTTTTAACAGATAATCAGAGTTGGAAGACACCTTGTAGGTCATCTAATCCAACCCCCACCCACCCAAGCAGGAGACCCTACACCATTTCTGACAGATGGCACTCCAGTCTCTTCTTGAAAGCCTCCAGGTATGAAGTTGCCACAACTTTCAAAGGCAACTTCTGTTCCATTGGTTGATTGTTCTCCCTGTCAGAAAGTTTCTCCTTATTTCCAGGTTGAATCTCTCCTTGTTCAGCTTCCATCCATTATTCCTTGTCTGGCCTACAGGTGCTTTAGAAAATAGGTTGATCCCTTCCTCTCTGTGGCAGCCCCTCAAATACTGGAAGACTGCTATCATGTCTCCCCTGGTCATTCTCTTCACTAGAGTAGCCAAGCCCAGTTCCTGTAACTGTTCTTGGTATGTTTTAGCCTCCTGTCCCCTCATCATCCTTGTTGCTCTTCTCTGTGCTCTTACTCGAGTCTCAGCATCTTTTTTATAAAATATGTTGAGACTCTATAAAAGGTTAATAGATGTGCAATGAGGAAAGATGTTCTCAGGTGTATTTCCCTATTTCCTTGACTTTTGCTTGCTTCGTTTTTACTTACAGTAGTTTGTAAATGGAGCTTATTTCAATGTGGCTATTGTTAGGTTATCATGCCTCTAAGAATTCTCTTGCATTTTGGGATCTGGTTTGGTCTAAGTCAAGATGTTTATAGATTTCCAGGCAAAGTTAGTAAAACAAACTGCCATATATAAAGACCTTATAAACACCACCTCCCCTGTGTGCTAATCAGAGGTGGTATTCAGCAGCTTCTGACCAGTAGCAGAAATTTTGAGTAGTTCGGAGAACCGGCAAATCCCACCTCTGACTGGCCCCGTCCCCATTTATTCTCTGCCTCCCAAGTCCCAGCTGATCGGCTGGGTCTTCTTTGGTTGCCCTGCACAGGAGAACAGAGATGGAAAGCAGGTTAGTGGGGTGGGGAGGGAATGGGATTTTGCGGTAACCTTCCCCTGCCATGCCCACCAAGCCACACCATGCCCACCAAGCCATGCCCACAGAACCAGTAGTACATTTTTTTTGAATCCCACCACTGGTGCTAATGGGAATGAAAAGTCCAGAGGGGGAAAAACATATTGGAGAACCCCAAGAACACAACCATTCAACCATAGGTTATATATTGTGGGATCCAATCTGGGTTGGTCACCAGGAACAGAAGTTTGGTCTTCTGAGCTTTTGGACTTGTGTCTGGACTTCTTCTTCAGAGAAGTTTCCTGAAGATGGGCTCCAGCACAAATCCAAAAGCTCAGAAGACCAAACCTCTGTTCCTGCTGACCGACCCAGTGTCAACCCTTCAGTGCTGCCACAATAGAGCGAGGGATGGCGGGAGGGGATAGAGATAGCTGGGATTGTATAGTCAAAATAAAAGGTTTTCTCTTGGGAACCAAAGATGTTCTCACACCTGGCCAGAGGAAGAAGGAGTGATGTCACCAGACTAGTGGATGCTGCTGTGATTGGGCCATGACTCAATGGTGGGAGTCAAAAATTTTTACTACCAGTTCTGTGGGCGTGGCTTGGTAGGGGTGGTGTGGCTTGGTGTGTGTGGCGTGGCTTGGTGTGTGTGGCATGGCTTGGTGGGTGTGGTGTGGCTTGGTGGGCGTGGCAGTGGAAGGATACTGTAAAATCTCTGTTCCCTCTCCACCCCACTAACCTGCTTTCCAGCTCCATTCTCCTGTGCAGGGCAACAAAAGAAGACCCAGCTGATCAGCTAGGACTCAGGAGGCAGAGAATAGATGGTGGCATGCGGCCAGTCAGAGGTGGGATTTGCCGGTTCTCCGACCTACTCAAAATTTCCACTACTGGTTCTTCAGAACTGGTCTGAACCGGCTGAATACCACCTCTGATATGACTGATTGTTTGGGGTTGAGAGGAAACCGTTTACTTTTAATTAGGTGAAAACCAAGGGGCCTCCCAGAGTTGGTTCTCACCAGATATGTACCAATATGAATTTCCAATAAAGCTATTCTTTGAGGAATCCCCCTGCCTCCAAGTTTTTGCTTGCAATGAATCTGTTACTTGAAACCCTGATGCCCGGATTTGATCCTACAACATTAGCCCAGGACATGTATATTCACCTTCATTCGTGGGTTACGTATTTTGTCCATTATGAAAATGGTCACATTGCTGGACTTTATTCAATGCAACTCTTTTAGATTATTTGGTCATGACCTTGCAGATCAGTCCCTGGAAATTTACAGCCAATTGATAGCTGGGGAAGAAATCCTACATTCAGTTAAACTCTTTTTTTTCCACATCTTGACTTCAGTGGGCAGCCATTGGAAGGATTTTATTCCTAAATATTGCACTTTTTGGTACAATTAAATGTTGGGGTGGGAAAGCACAATATAGCCAATTGTTTATTTTTCTTTCTTTATAGCATCCAACTCTAATTATATCACAAGCAGAAACGTTTCTTTTTTTTTCCCTCATTCCTTTTCTTTTGGTTGCTACTCTGTCATAATTGCAAACTCCATCTGGAATCAAAAAATCAGCTGTGTTTTTCTCCTTGTTGGAGAAGTGTCACTAACAATAATGCTTGTTCATTTGGAACTCTTCTTCTATAAAATATGTACTGTTCAGCGAGAACAAAACCCAGCTAGTTCTCCCAGAGCTGGATAAAGTAAACATATCCAGATTATATTAAGTTTTTTTAAATGATATACTACAAGTCATCGTATCCATAAATACATCACTGTATAATTCAAAGGAAGAGAAGCAAAATGCCAAACTTAAATGCCCACTGTCAGTATTATTTCAAGAAGTCACCATTTCCATCTCTCTTATACCCTCCTGAAACCAGTTTAAAAGGTATCCAGAATCCATCTGCTCTGGAGTCCTTAGTGCTCTCTGAGCTTGGTTGTTTTCTTGCAGATGTTTCATTGCCCAAATAGGTAACATCTACCTAGCACATACTCACACTGATGTTGTTACCTAGTTGGGTAATGAAATGTCTGCGAGAAAACAAGCAAGCTTAGGAAGCACCAAAGACTCCATAGTTCAACCCCGAGCTACACATATTCTCTTCTGTTGGTGACACATCTGATCTGTTGAATCATTTGCAGTTGTATTCTGGTGTTGTGGCCTGTCGGTTGCTGGCCCCTCCAGCAGCCAAATCAGAGGAGGAGGTGTGGGAGTCAGGATCAAGGCAACCTGAGAGGGGAAGAGGGAATGCAGCTGTCAGAAAGAGAGACAGAGGCAGGGTCTGGGCCATCCGTCAGCCCTCAGATGGAGAGTCAACAGCCCCCACGTATGGAGGTGGCTGATGAAGAAGAGGAGGAACATTTGGGTCCAGTGCCTGATGCACAGATGCACAGAAGGCAGAGGAGAGGAGAGCAGTGGAAATCTATGGGCCAGTCCTTGGGACGGAGGAGCCACTGCTGCTAGCAAGGCCCCACCCGAATGCTGGGATAAAAGGCAGGGGGCAGAGATCAATAGGTGTGGCAGACAACTAACCGACCGGACTTGTTAGCCTGCAAGAGAAATTTTTTACTGAGGCTGCCAGCATTCCTAGGAAAAGATTCGAAGGAATCTTTTGTCGTCTTTGGGGAACTGGGTCAGAATATCTGGAGGGCAGGATGCACCAATATTCAGGGAAATGAACGATTCAAGAAGAACCTTTGCAGTTCCTGTTGAATCTTCAGGATTGTTTTATTTACTTATTTCATGCTATCTATCCAATTGCTATGCCACCCCTCTCATCTAAATAACTCTGGGCACTTTACAGATAAAAGGCGCACATCAGTGTAAAAACAAGTTGAAAACAGAATTAAAAATAGAGTTAAAAACAGAATGAAAAATAAAGTTAAAAGTTAATGAGCTGGAAGGGGAGCTCTCAAGACACCAACCACCACCAGAATTGTATAGTTCATGTCAATTGGCAAAACCAGGTCTTAACGGTCTTTGAGAAGGGCTGAAGGCAATGGCAGAGAAGGATTTCTTCCTAGATCTCACCGGTCAAAATTTTTTAATTCATGGGATCTGCAACATCCGTTCTTCTGCCAGATTGGGTGGGATGGGTTGATGTCACTTAAATACCTAACAGGTCTTGTGGGAATCCCAAACTCCCTTTAGATACTGGAAAGCAGATGGAAATTGAATAGCCCTGGAAGAGAAACTGTTAATATCACTGCTTTTGGCTTCTAGCAGATGACACTTCTACTCTGTAGAGCACTAGTGAAAGAAAAAGAATGGAAACAGGCCCACTTTTTTGTATAAAACTTACCAAGTAACAAATGGTAACTGCGGGTGATATAAATGTCAATCCCTAGATTTAAGTCCATTTCTCCTGCTTTCATTTAAATGTCACATTTCCTCTGTGTATATTTTTCCGTTCATTGTTTGGTTGTGTTGGTAACAGCTTCTTTGCATAACTCAGTCTTGGATTATTAAAAAATATTTCTCTATCTGCCCTTTTATACAATATTCCCCATTTCACCCTGCCCATTAAAACAACAACTGTTGCAATCATGCTGTCCCCTATAGTCAAAACACAAGTGTTTGCCATACATATATCCTGCATAAACGTGGGATATGCATTGGCATGTATCTGTCAGCTTATCTACCTTGCTGTTTCTCAAACAAGTATCTACCTTATCTGTGAGAATTTCTTTCATATTTTGCTTGGATTTAAGATCTGGAAGTGGCAGAGGACATTCCTGGTTTCTATTACTTTTCGGTAATGCAACTTTTCTCCCTGGCTGCTCCCTCTTCTTGATCCACGAGGAATTCCATTCCGGCATCTTTCCTTGGTTTTTAATGGGATCAGAAGACCATCAAGTCAATTATTTATTTATTGGAAACTATTTACTCTATTTACAGGTTCAAAGGTAGTCTATTTATACAGTCAATACAGGGGTGGGATTAAAAAGTTTTAGCAACGGGTTCTCTGCCCAATTGCTTGGTGGGCATGGCCATGGTGGGCGTGGCCCAGTCAGCCTCCTGCACCACAGTTGGGGGGGCAGTTTTTGCCCTCCCCAGGCTCCGGAGCAGAGGTGGTATTCAGCAGGTTCTGACCAGTTCTGGAGAACCGGTAGTGGAAATTTTGAGTAGTTTGGAGAACCAGCAAATCCCACCTCTGACTGGAGATTTTACAGTATCCTTCCCCAGCCATGCCCACCAAGCCACGCCCACAGAACCGGTAGTAAAAAAATTTGAATCCCACCACTGCTCCTGAGGCTCTCCGGAAGCCGGAAACAGGCCCATTTCTGGTCTTTCTGAATTTCTGGGAGGCCCGTTTTTCACCCTCCCTGAGCCTCCATGCACACCCTGTACTTACCAGCATCCAAAATGGCCCACATGGGGACTCCTGGGAGGGCAGTGGAGGGGTGGGATGGGCGGGGCCAGCCTGGAGTGGGATTTGGGGGTTCTCCGAACTACACAGAATTGTAGTGAGGGGCTCTCCCGAACCCCTGCGAAACCCCAGCAGCCCACCCCTGAGTGAATACAGGATGGAGTTGCCTACAGAAAGTCTCTGGGGTTCCCCTGATATGTGGTTCAGAGGCCACTGTTCCATAATATGTCACACTGTCTTCTTTGGAACACCATTGCTACTTTCTGAAGAAGAGAACTTTCTCCATTTATGGAGGAGACTAATGCCATGTTGAGTCCTACTCCTATTGAGGATTGAACAGATCTTATAGGGTAGTTTGATTCCTTTTGGTTCAGCTGTAAAGCAGGGAATGTTGTGACTCATTGGAGGAGGAGTAGAGGACTATTCTTGCCTCTAGACCTGAAGCAGTTTGAAGTTGTTATCTAGATCAGGGGTCTCTAACCTTGGCGACTTTAAGCCTAGTGGACTTCAACTCCCAGAATTCCCCAGCCAGCTTTGCTGGGAATTGAAGTCCCAGGCTTAAAATCGCCAAGGTTGGAGACCCCTGATCTAGATTCTAGTAAGTTTCTGACTATTCTAATAGATGGATGTCTGGAGCGAAGCCTGCTGTTTATAGTATCAGTGACATTGCTAATTATTTTTTTTTATAATTTTACATAATAACTTATAATAATATTTCCTATATTATCTCATAATAAAAATATATATAATTATTTTCATTGTTCAGTAAAAGACAGGACTTTCACACAGAATCCTTGGTCATTAAACATCTCCTTTTGCATGAGAGTTAAAGAAGTTCTCCCCAATTCACTCTTCTGAGCAAACTACCCACTACCAATTGGCTGGTAGCCATGTATCCTTCCAATTGATGCCAAGTAGCCTTTTCAATCCCCTGCATATCTATGGAGGTGAATCCTCCAAATGAGCACAGAAATAGAACGCCAAGAGAAGACTTTTGACCAGTCTGTCTAGCATATCATTAGAATCATGAATATTAGAATGGACAGCTAACCTTCAGATACATTTTCTGCATGACATAAGGAGAATTAGATGACTGGAAGTGAATTAATTTAGTTCTAAACAAGACAGTGCCTGTTTGGCACTAAATGTAATCTCCCAGAATTAATTAGCTAGGATAATTAACAATTCAACCACATGCTTACCTTCTCTCTTGGGGCTCTATTAAGTGCAAAGGGTGATTTGCAAAAAGTATATAAATATCAGAGTTCAACTCGGAGAGGTTTAGTGAAATTCTCATCTCCTTTTGAAAGTATTTGAGAAACAAACCATCTTCTAATATACAGGTAGAAAAAAAACACATGAGAATTGTTCTGTACCACACTTATTAGGCATTATCATTCTAGTTTGCTCCAGGGAAGCATTACACAGGCATTCCAATTGATTCACTTCCATCAAATTCTCCCAGTTTGCTTTAAGAAAATCCACATGTGTTTTGTTAGTGCAATTCTTATTCATCACAGATAACTTTGGATGTGACTTCCCCAACTTTTAAATATATTTTGTACTCAGCTTTTGAACTGAAAAGGATTTTGACTTGGATGCTGGAAAACTTTGTGAGTTATGTGCCTAGTCAGGCCAGAATATTTTGTTTTGGTAAACCACTCTGCATAAAGACAGTAGGATTTTTGCTTAAAAGGAAGATTTACTGTTATCCATGTTTATTGGTTGCTTTGAATGTTTTCTATTTACAAATACTCCCATCCTATGGAGGAAAAACAAGAAGAAGCTTATGAAAATGAAAAGCAATTCCTTCTTTCCCCTAATCCAATAAGTAAGTGCATGAGATGTTTGATTAGCAATCAGACAAGCTATTTGAGATGCAAACAGCTAACAATGAATTTTACTTACTATATAAAAATACCTGGCATACAAATAGCTAACAATTATCTCTATTTCCCCCCTTCTGATCTATGTAACCCTTTCAGGAGTTGATGATTCATTTGTGATGGAGGGTAGGGATCAGCACAGAAAATATGAAATAAAAAAGAAAAACAAATAAAAGATAATGGAGAAAATCATAGTGTGTTAACACCAGAGTGCAATAACACTAGTGCTATATTTGAGGTTTCTTCCTTACCAAAAAATGACCATTTCAGAGTCTATAGGTCATTCGCATAATTATTATGAATGAGGAATGTTTCACAGTGGAAATATGGATTTAAATAGAAGTTATTAGAATTCAGATGTTTTAGTCGCAGCCACTATTAACTTACAAAGCACTTGACCTCATAGTCTGACAGATGTTGCAAAGAACATGAAGAGAAAGTGTGCATTAACATCACAGAAAGATGTGCTTAAGACTGGGACACCTAGGAATTTATTGAAGGTACCGTTTTACCAAATGTAAGTTTAGATGGGATCTTCTGCTGAGGCTGCACAAAAGTTTTTCAGTGAGTTCCCCAAAATCTATCTATCTTCCTTGTGAAGGCTGAGCCTTGCTCTAGCTCTTCAGAAATCTTCAGAACTCTAGACTAGACTTAAATGAAACTTCTTTCTTTCTTTCTTTCTTTCTTTTTTTGAATCTTATAATTTTTTTAATTTAAAAATAAAAGAATATTAACATTAGAAAGACATGACCTCCAGATGGGTTGGCATGCATTCTTTTTTTTTTGCAAAACGTTTTTATTTTTAAGACAAACATACAAACAAAACATAAAAACATAAAACCATCTTCCATATTATATACATACAGTGTGTCAGTTGGTTACAGATATTTTGTGCCATCCTTTTTGTCGTCATCACTCACCATTTATATAAACTTTCACATTGTCAAGTTAACATATGCTTATATATTTATCAATTATTAAACATCTATGACTAGGCTATTTATTCCATCATTTTATACAAGATATTCCCAATTTTTATGTTAAAATTTATATTATCCTTTCATCCAATGGTTATATATGTCTATAATGTATTTTATATCAATCCATTAAACTTCTATTACAAAATTATCTACTCTATTACATTACTTATTCTTTTTATCCAACCATTGATAAAACAAATCCCATATCATATAAAATTGTTTATCTTCTTGCTCTCTAATTTCAAATGTCAACTTACTCATTTCAGCACAGTCCATAATTTTCTTAATGACTTCCTCCTGCATAGGTATTTTATCATTTTTCCAATTCTTAGCAAATACAATTCTAGCTGCTGTTAAAACATTTACAATCAAATATTTCAACTCTTTATTGTAAATTTCTGGTATGATTCCCAATAAAAATATTTCCGGTTTAAAGTCTATATGTTGTTTTATCATTTTTTCTAACTACGTGTGGATCCTAGTCCAATATCTTTTTGCGTCCAAACACGTCCACCGCATATGGTAATACGAGCCAGATGTCTGATGACATTTCCAACATTTATCCGATTTATTCTTAAACATTCTCGCAATTCTCGTCGGGGGTAAATGCCACCTGTAAAACATCTTATACAAATTTTCTTTATAAGCAGTTGACATTGTCATTTTGCAATTTTGAGACCATAATTTTTGCCATTTCTCTAAATCAATCCCATATCCAAAATTTTTCCCCAAGCGATCATCGTTTCTTTAACTTGCTCCTCCTCCAATTTAAATTCTAATAAATATCCATAAAGTTTTTAAATTACATTTTTATCAGTACCTATCAAAATTTTATCTAATTCAGTCAACTTATCATAAATACCTTCTAATTTAATATCTTCATCAAATCTAGATTGTATTTGCAAATATGAAAACCAATTCATTTTTGTGCCTTGTTCTTCCAATGCTTGCATAGTTTTAAGTTCACCCTTTTCGTTCAATATCTCACCATGTCTAACTGTTTGTTCCTTTTTGTATATTATTGGCTATGAAAAAGCTTCAATTGTAGATATCCATAGCGGAATTTTTAGATAGTATTGCTTTTTAGTCTTTTCCCAATTTAAAAACAAAGCCTCTCAAATATAATGTCTTCTAAAGTACCCTTGTGTTTTAGTTCCCTTATACCAAAGATATTCTGGTATCAGCCATCTATAATTCACTCTCTTTTAAGCAGTTCTTTGGTCAGGAATAGATATTCTCTTCTCATCTCTCTTATTCTTCTTGGTATCTGTTTCAACACAACGATTTCCTTGTCTGTATACTTCAATGCTTTCTCTCTTGCCACCTGAAGTATCTGTGTTTTAATAGTTTTCTTAGTAAACCTGATGTGAACTTCTCTTGGTAGCTTATTTCTCATTGCATATCTTGTATAGACACGGAATACTTCATCCATCCCATCCATCATCTTCTCTTTGGTTATTTCTAGTGCTTCTGCCAGTAATTCTGTCATTGTTTCAGTCAAATTTTCACCCTTTTCTTCCTCTATATTTTGAAATCTCTTTCTGATCTACCCACTTCCCATCGTAATGATCCACTGTTGTCTTTTTTGACTTCGCTCAATCTAGTATCAATATCTTCAATTTTCTTGTCTCTGTGTATCTTCTTCAATTTTCTTGAACCTGTCTTCATATTTCATCATCATCTGTTGAATATTCTCCACTTTCCCATCTGTCTCTTCAGTTTTTTTCTCAGTGTTCTCTGTTCTCTTTACTATATCGTCTGTTCTCTTTGCAATATCATTTGCTTTTACTTTTTTATCTGCAAAGTCACTTCCTTTTCTTTGGCTTGTGCCTCCTGTTGTAACATCGTCTGAATTGATCGCTGCCCTCCAGATGGTGAAGAAGAGGCTACTGGTATTGAAGAAGTTGGAACTGTTTGTTTTCTGCTCATCTTAGTGCTTACACACACACACACACACACACAAAGAATAGGAAAAAGGAAGAAGAAAAAGATGAGAACGAATGGCTCCCACTTCAAAAAATAAAGGGGAAGAAAAATCTTCAGGCACTTGTATACTTGTATATCTCCAATTGGTTGCAATAATATGCCAAAAAAAGAAAAAAGGAAGAAAGAGGAAAAAATAAGCCAAAAGAAGAAAAAAAAAAAGGAAAAAAATTCTTATTTAAAAAAAAGAGAAAGAAAAAAATTAAAAACAAAAAATAATATTTCTTTTTAAAAAAAATAAAAAAATAAAATGTAGTCTAGTTCCTAAATAAAAAAGTTAGATCCAAACCATAAAAAGTCAGCTGGGGGGGAGTGAGGAAAAAAACACCACAGATTCTAACAAAAAGAAAAAAGCTACTGCCACCAGATATCCAAGGCTCTTTAATAAATCATGTTGAACTTTCCAGTGCAGATATTTTCAAGGTCACTTCAATCTTCTTTCTTTCATCTCCAACTCCAGACTCCACTATCAATAGTTTACAGATGAGCACCTGTGTAAACAGTTTGTCATGCTCACCCCACTATCTCTTTCAGGGAGAAACTCAGAGTCCTTGAGTATAGCACACATACATAAACAAGTGAAAGAAAAAAGGAAACAAAATATCCAAGCCTCTAAATGGCAATGCTTTCACTTTCACTCCTCCCCTTAGAAATAGAAAAAAGTTATAGTGAAATTTCCCTTTTTTCTAGAAGAAAAAGGAAAGAACAGAGCTTAATCCAAAAAAGAATAAATAAAAAAACCCTTCAGAACAGGAAACTATTTAAATGAAAAAAAAAAACAGTCCATTTTAAAATTGAAAAGCTTAGTCAAATTCCAAGTTCAAAAAAAAGGAAAAAAACCCATCAATTAAAAAAAAAAGCCCCTTAATCTCGCCGCTTATAAACTGTTCTCTTTACTTTTAAGTTCACTTTCAAGCTTTTAGGGTGTTCTCTTCAAGAATAAGTAAATAGAAAAAGCCTCTCACCAAACCGACACACTGTCTTCCAATCTTGCCATTCTTTCGAAGCTGTCCCAGCTTCAGCAGCTTGAATGGCCGCCTCTTTTCTGCTGGCAAAAAGAGCTTCTCCTGGATCAACCAGGGACTTTGCGGTGTCCCTGGGATCAACAGGACATGCTCTTTAGCTTCGGGACGGTTTAGATCCAAAAGGACCGTCCAGCAGAGAAGATATCTACGGTGATCCAGGAGCTTCCAGATCACGCGTAGTACCGCCGCAACGCCAGCACCGGCCTTCCCCGAAACTTCTTGCTTTCTTTTGACTGTGTCTTTTGAATCCCTAACTTCCATTTGTTTGTATCCTTTATGTCAGTGGTGAAAGACCAGGACTACATGTAATGTTCCAGTTAAATTGTTTTATTACTAGGCATGCCTCTACCCAGGAATCTACTCAACTAATGGTTAGCACTATTTTGGTCAATGGAATTCAAGAAGAGTTGGAGGTAGTTTGTTTGTGACTATGAAACGATTCTAGTCTGATTACTTGCTTGACCCAGTCTCTGCCTGCTTTTCTCTTACAGCTGATTCAATTTTTGACTGAATTTTGAATTGAGTTCTCATCTGGCATGATTGATGCCAGATGCAAACTCAAGAATAACATATGATGTTTCTTTTAAGCTGAGTTCCTTATTGTTTTCACACCTGTAGACAAAATCTTGTCAGTCTGAAGACTCTACTACCTGCATCTACAATATACACTGTGAACTATTAGGAAGAGACTGTCTTCATCTTTCTTCTGTCATACATATCATTCTAGACAGAGCAAAGTGTCATCTACCATATTTACTCTTTCAGCAAATATTTTTCTTGCTCCAGCTTCACAACTTTCACCATATAAAAGGCACTTATTCTACTATGACATTTGCTAGGTCACTGTATTTTCTTCTCTTTAGTTGCAGTTTGCAACATCTCCCCACCATCCCAAATAAATAGATACTGTTCTAAATAAATTATAAAATAATTTATTTTATCCATATAATACAGACAGTGTACACTGAAATGCAAATATAACGATTGATTGATTGGATTGCTATGGCTGCCCATCTCACCTAAGGGTTTCTGGGGGGCTGACACAATAAATAATAACAACATTTGATAAATTGTACATTTGTGGGCACTTTTAAATGACAAGCTTTCTATCATCCTCGTCTTTGCATTTCATTTTTTGAAACAGGGAAAGGCTTGAATAGACCACTCCAACTTCAAAAACATTTCTATGTTGCCCAGAATAGCTTTGGTGATAGTGAGATGGAGAGGGGAAGAATATATAAATTTAATAAACAAATATGAAATAAAATTTATTTGTTGCAGATTCTTGCTAAGAACCAAGAAGACTTATTTTCAGAGACTTACTGGCCAAATACATGAGCAGAAATGTTTTAGCTGGTCAGTGTACATCTCTCTGTCAGCCAGTCACTGGAATCAAAATGAGACCCATCTGTTCTTCTATGATATCTGCGGTGTTAGGTGTGAAAGACCAGGACCACAAGTGAAGTTTCAATTAAACTGATTTATTATTACTACTCATGCCTATGTGCAGGAATCTGGTCAACTAATAGTTAGCATTATTTTGGCACTTAGATAAGGGTCAACACAATTCAAGTGGGGTTGGATATTTGTGGCAATGTAGTGATTCTAGCCTGATTTCTCTTTTGACTCCATCCCCAGGTTCTGCCACTCCTCCTGTGCCAATGAGAATTTTCCACTTTGCAAAACAACAACAACACCAAACACAATAATACAAAACATAACCCTAGTGCCTGAAGTAAGAGGAAACTGCAAACTAGCATGGGGGAAAAACATATTTGAAGATTTTTGGAAGATGCGGAAGCACTATTGCATGGCAATACATTTTGTGTATTTATGTGTGTGTGTGTGTGTGTATGTGTATGTGCAGTTCATTCCACCAAAGGAACTGCTGCAGAGGTGGTATTCAGCAGATTCTGACCAAAACTGGAGAACTGATAGTGGAAATTTTGAGTACTTCGGAGAACCAGCAAATACCACCTGTGACTAGAGATTTTACTGTATCCTTCCCCTGCCACGCCCATCAAGCCATGCCCACAGAACCGGTAGTAAAATTTTTTGAATCCCACCACTGAACTGCTGCGCACCTGCACCTCTATTTTTAGTGATATCTCTCAAGTTATTATCAAGAATACTAGAAGAAGAAAAAGCTAGGAAGAGAATTCTGTGTCGAGTTGCTCTTCTTGATTGGCTCAGAGCTGAAGAAACTTCTTGGGTGAGAAGCAAAATGTCTTCAACGAAGAACCAGAAAGTCCAGTTAGATAAGCTGTTGTTTAGGTGTTAAAATTAAATCATGTCTAAATCTTCATGATCCCATGGACAGTAGCATGCCAGCCCCCCCGTCCTCCACTGTTTCCCAGAGTTGGCCCAAATTCACATTCATTGCACTATTGAAATTATCTAACCATCTCATCCTCTGCCATTCCCTTTTCCTTTTGCCTTCCATCTTTCCCAACATCAGGGTCTTTTCCAAGGAATCCTCTCTTCTCATTTGGTGGCTAAAGTATTTGAGCTTCAGCTTCAGGATATGTCCTTCCAAAGAACCGTCAGGATTGATTTCCATTAGGAAAAGAATATAAATAGGTCTGATTTAAAATGTTTATTCTTTCTGTTTCCTTTCTTTTGCATCACTATCAGTTTTGAAAAACTCTGTAGGTTTCTGTAGCTCCAAGCAGATTTTTCTCTCCCGCTATATAGATTTCCATTTCCAAATGTTATAAAACATAACTTCCATCAGCATGGAAAATGTGTTCTGGCAATATACAAATGAAAGTTATAGACCAGGTATCATTTTATGTTCTATAGGAAAATCACTTGATATATTTTCAATGACCATGTTGCTGGGTTTGCCCAACATGGCTGACCATGTTAGTTAAAACTATGGTTAGTTTAATGAGGTTAGTTAGAAGCTGTGTTCATATATTATGATAAACACGGCTAGTGTTAACCTTAGGTTTTGTTCTGAGGGTTAGTTTGTTGTGCAAATCTATGTTTTTTATTTAATTTATGGATCAAAGCAGCATTTAGAAGTTTAGAAACAAAATCATGGTTTGTGTGAATCCAACTAGTAACCACACACACTCAAACAGATACACAAACACACAACCTGAAAAGCTTCAATTAGCTATTCTAATCTTACAGGGAACTCGTAGCCCAATAAATGTTTTATTTATTTATTTTGCGGAATACTGATATCTATTGCTCAGTTGCTGGATTGGAAAACCCAGAAAGAAGTCTAATAGAATTGCCACTGTGTGTACTTTCACACAACTGTGGACTTAGGACCTTCCGACTGTTTGCCTCTGTTTATGTTTTTCAGCAGTGGAATTTCTGTTGTGCAATCCTGGAACAGTTGGGTCTAACAGATTGCCTTTAATATGTAAATCATGAAAGCATTTCTGTGCTCCTTGCAGTGTCTGGGAGGAAGGAAGGAAATGCAACTCAGCTTGGTATCAGCTGTCAAAACAGCAAGATCCAGCTCCTGGGCTACCCCAGTTCCAAAGACTGTCCCTTAGGACTTGAGCCAAAGCAGCAGCAAGAATATTAAAAAAAATGTGTGACATACATATTGCAGAAGATTACTCACTAAGATTTGACATCTCTAATAAAGGAGAATATTTGTAGGGTTGAAATGAGCACTGGTGATGTTACTTAGTTTGGGTAATGAAACATCTGCAAGAAAACAAGCAACTTCAGAGAGCATCAAGGAGCACCATATGGAGTCTCTACCTTCTAGGCTAGAAGTTGCAGTCATGTTTTCTGTTAAGTTTGCATGAAGAGTCAGACGCGAGGAGTTCCAGCAGAAGACTTTATTAATGACAACAGCTCGAATGGACCCGTCCGGGTAAGGCTACGGCTGCTTCTTATAGCCGGCAGCCGTAGCTGCTAGCCAATGGGAGTGCAGGGTTTCTTCCCGCACTATTTAAACCAATACCATTTGACATTTTACAAGACCAATTCAAATAAACCAATAACATTTAAACCTACATACATAACACCCCTCCCCACTAGGTTCAGTCCATACCAAACCCCAACCTATCTAATGTATTCCCTTAAATAGGTGGGGCTCTTACGCGTTGAGACCTTCGTGGTTCAGAATCTTTATTGTTCTCACCCAGTGAGAGGGGAAATGTGTCTGCTGACATTTCCTGTTAGGACTTCCTGTGAAAGAAGACCCTGTTAGACTGTTAGAATCTGGTCTCTCCTCCCAACCCATCTCCATTCCAATGTCAACACCCAAATCTGGTAGTGATGTACAATCTTCCACTTCTAAGGATGGATCTAGGCATTGTGACAGGGTTCGGGATGGTTCCTGTCGTAATGACTCTACTTCTAAGGATGGATCTTGGCATTGTGACAGGGTTCGGATGGTTCCTGCCGCAATGGCTCGTTACACAAGGGGTGATTTGCTGATATTCCTCCTGTTCCTCCCCTTCCCCCTAGAAGAGACATCAGGTGAGGGACCTAGAGAGAGACAGGGCGATGTTCCTGAGTGAACCGGGATCTAAGTTGGTCAATGTGCCTGCTCCAGAGGAGGCCATCCTCTGTTTGAACCCTGTAAGAAAGAGGGCCAGTGATGTGAGTTATTTCAGCAGGAATCCACAAAGGTTCACCTGTAAGGTTCCTAGCATAGACAGAATCTCCCACACTGAAAGAACGAACTTTGGAAGTGGAATCCAGTGGTGTATTGGGTGCATAAGTGGGATGAAGTCGGTCAAGGGAAGACCTAAGTTTCCTGCCCATTAACAACTCTGCTGGGGACAAGTTAGTTGATGGGCTAGGAGTGATGTGCTGAACACTAAGAAGCTTTTCAAGCTTCTCAGAGATGTCCCCAGGACCCAGCTGCTGAAGCTTTTCTTTGGTAAAGCGTACCATACGTTCAGCCCGGCCGTTGGGTGCCCAGGGGCTGTAAGGGCATGTCTGATGCCCTGTTGAGCTAGAAAGGATTCAAAAATGTTAGACGTGAATTGAGGGCCATTGTCAGAGACAAGGACATCTGGTAACCCATGGGTTACAAAGAGCTTTTGAGCTGCTTGATAACAGCCTCAGTAGTAGTAGAAGTCATGAGAATAACCTCTAGCCATTTGGAGTATGCATCAACAATTACTAGAAACGTGTGCCCTCTTGTAGGACCTGCAAAATCAATGTGGATTCTAGACCATGGGCCCCTAGGACATTCCCATTCCTGTGTGGGGTGAGGTGGGGCAGGCCTGACTACCTGGCAATTGGGACAAGATGCAACCCAGTTTTCAACCATTTTGTCAATACCTGGCCACCATACATAACTCCTGGCCAAACCTTTCATCCTTACAATCCCAGGATGACCCTCATGTAACATTTCCAAAACCTCCCTTTGCAGTTTTGCAGGAATAACCACCCTGTTACCCCACAAAATACATCCTCTTAATACAGATAATTCAGTTTGCCTGGATTTGAAAGGTTGAGCAAAGTGAGGTAGATCTTGAAGAGGCCAACCTTTCTTAATCCAGCCCATAACAGGTGCCAACACAGCATCTTTGGCAGATTCTCTGGCAATCTCAGCAGCATGGACTGGAAGCTTAGCAACGGTCTCCAGGAAAAGGTGTGAGTCTCAAGTTCACAGTCTTCCTTGTGGCAAGGTAGTGGGCAACGACTCAGTGCATCAGCATGTCCAATGTCCTTGCCAGGCCTGTGAATCAGTTTGTAGGAGTAGGCTGCAAGAAATTCAGTCCACCTCAGCATTCTTGGTGACAGGATAATAGGTGTAGGTTTGTCTCCTGCCACGATGCCAAGCAAAGGTTTGTGATCTGTAACAATGGTGAATGACCTGCCATACAGATATTCATGAAATTTCTTAACAGCTGCTACAACTGCTAAAGCCTCCTTGTCCAATTGGCTGTAGTTCCTCTCTGCTTTGGACAGCGTGCGAGTAGAATGCAATTGGGGCTTCCCGCCATTGGGAAGCCTATGGCTCAAAACCCTCCCACTCCAAAAGGGGATGCATCACAAGTCAGAACAACAGGTAAATTCTCAGAGAATTGAATCAACACAGCATCAGACGTGATTAGTCTCTTAATACTGTTAAATGCTGACTGTTCCTTCCGCCCAGATCCAAGCAGCCTTCTTATCAAGTAAACGATGTAAGGGTTCAGCAATAGATGCTTTGTGAGGTAGAAACATGTGATAAAAGTTAATAAGGCCAAGGAAGGCTTGCAGATCTGACTTGCAACGAGGTTTAGGGGCTTCCTTGATCGCTTTAACCTTGGCATCAGTGGGGTGGATGCCCTGTTTATCAATCATGTACCCCAGGAATTCAACTCTGTCTGTTTTGAGAGTGCATTTGTCTTCCTTGACTTTCAAACCTGCTTTTCTGAATCTGGTAAGGACTTCTCTGAGTCTCTCTTGAAGCTGAGTGTCATTTTCAGCAGAGATTAACACATCATCAAAATAAGGCACTACCCCAGGCAGTCCTTGCAACATTCTTTCCATAAGACTTTGAAAAATGCCTGGTGCCACGCTTACTCCAAATTGTAGTCTTTTACATTTGAAGGCACCTCTATGAGTCACAATTGTTTGTGCCTCTGCAGTGGCATCATCAACTGTTAATTGTTGATATGCCTGAGCTAAGTCCAGTTTAGCAAATACTGTACCCCTGCCAAGGGAATGGAGCAGATGATGCACAACAGGTACAGGGTATGCGCTGCTGCAGCGCATGGTTAAGTGTCCCCTTGTAGTCACCACAGATTCTCACTGACCCATCAGCCTTGACTGGTGTGACTATGGGTGTTTCCCATCTGGAGTGGTCAGTAGGTTCCAAAACCCCTTGGGCGATGAGCTTATCTAATTGTGCATCAATTTTTTCCTTTAAAGCAAATGGAACCCTCCTGGGCTTTAAACGAATTGGGGCACCTTGGGGTCTAAACTGAAAGCAATAGGGGTCCCCATATACTTGCCCAGTCCTTCGCTGAAGACCTCTGGAAACTCAGACTTCAAGGACTCTTCCCAGTCAGAACTGCTCACGTGATGGATGCCAGTCACCTCGATGCCAAGTGGCTTGAACCACTCAAGTCCCAGCAAACTTGGGCGATCCTTGTCCACGATGGTCAGTGGCAAACGTTTGGTGTGGCCTTTAAACTGCACGTTGAATTCCCTCGCTCCAACTACTGGAATCTTGTTCCCTTGGTAGTCTTTGAGGGTCAGTGCTTGCTTCGGAAATGTTTTTCTGAATTCTTGGAAAGAGTCTGTGTATAGTGTCCCATGACACCATAGATAAATAAGAGCCTGAGTCCACTTCCATGTGGCACGGTCTCCCTTCAATAAACACCTTCACATGTACTTTTCTGCTATTTAAATGTGAAGACTGACCAATGGATATTGTTTGGTGAGTTTCACTCTTGCCATTTGCTTTTGGATTTCCCCATTTTCCCAATTAAATTGTTGGGCTTAAAATCTTCCTCAGGAAATTTCTTCCTGAATGGTGGAGTTCTGGATGATTTGCAGACTCTGGCTATATGGCCCGTTTCTCACACGTAGGCAAATGGAGTCAAAGAACTTGCATTCAGTGCGGGGTGGCCCCCACAGCCTCTGCAAACGAATCCTTGCCTGTTTTTCTCAGAGTCTTTTCTTTTCTTCTCCATTCTGAGCTTAAAAATCCCTCTTCTTCCTCACTGCTATCCGAATCAGAGTCTATTTGTTTGCAATGAGTTGTTGAGGATTTTTCCCCATCAGAATGGCTTGAGGCCTGGCTCGAGGCCTTGTTAATCTTTTCATGGCCGCAGCTGAGGACTTGGTGGCTTCTGCTGAAACAGCCTCTTCAATAGCCTCTTTAAACGTGATTTTTGGTTTCATTAACAGTTTGCTTTGTAAGATCTTATCTTTAAGGCCCAAAACAAACCGATCACGCATGGCCTCTTCTACGTTGGTAAAGTCACAAGCACCCCAATGTCCCTTAAGCACGAAGTCATTAACACTCTCGCTATCCCCTTGATCCCGACGGTAAAATTGTGTCTCTTAATGAGGCACGATACTTGTGGGGCGTAATGGGCTCTTAAAAGTCTTTCTAATTCGGGCCATTCTATTACCTTCAATTCTGCTGCTCCGCCAACGCCATTTTGAAGACTGCGGACCGCAGTGTGTGAGAAAGACCGCCCTCTTCCGTCTCTCGGGATGCCGGCGAGATCGTTCCCTTCCAGGAACATGTGGAACCGGTCTGCATACGATTCCCAGTCTTCCGTCGCGGATCGAACGGTGCTGGGGGTGTTCAGCGCAGCCATCTCGCTCAGTTGCTTGTTCGTCGCGTCTTCTCTTCAGGGAAATCCCACCTTCGCGCCAGTGTTAAGTTTGCATGAAGAGTCAGACGCGAGGAGTTCCAGCAAAAGACTTTATTAATGACAACAGCTCGAATGGACCCGTCCGGGTAAGGCTACGGCTGCTTCTTATAGCCGGCAGCCGTAGCTGCTAGCCAATGGGAGTGCAGGGTTTCTTCCCGCACTATTTAAACCAATACCATTTGACATTTTACAAGACCAATTCAAATAAACCAATAACATTTAAACCTACATACATAACATTTTCCATTTTCTATATCCATGAATGTCGTTGAAGGCAATACGGGCGGGGTATAAATTTAATAAATGTATAAATAAATATATGAAACCCTTGAAACATTTGTTCCTGGGTTGCTTCACTGTTCTTTTGATGCTATTTGACCCTCCAAACGACTCATCCCTTCACCCCACTTTTTCATCTAGTAGAAAAGGAGGTAATATTTTTTATTAGTGGATCCGACTATTTTTATTAGTGGATCCGACTATTTTTATTAGTGGACTGTTATCTCTGGGAAAACAGCTAAATTCTACACAATAGTGATCACCATTAGGAAGCATTGCATTGAATTTGGCCTTATGGTCTTGGTATATCTTTTCTTTTTATGAACCTCTGCTTATTGTATTACCTGATTACTGGATTTTATTTCTCTGGTCTATCACCCCAAGGAAATTACTAATGATTGTTCCAACCACATCTCTATTTCTGGATCTGAAATATTGACCAACGTGGACTTCACAGTTGCTGAATCAGAAAGCTTAGAGCTCTGGATTGTTACACTAAAGTTTAGGTTGGGTAGAACATTACAGATAGTCCTTGGCTTACAACCATTGTTTACTGGTTGTATTTTAGACACTGTTCAAAGTTACAGTGGTATTGAAAAAAGTATCTTAAAATCGGCCTTCACACATGTGACCATTGCAGCAGCATCACAATCATGAGATCAAAATTGGGGCATTTGGCAACCAGCATGTATTTATGATGGCTGCAGCATCTCTGGGTCTTGTGATCACCATTTGTGACCTCCCAGCTGGCTTATGATAAGTCAAGTCAACGGGCTAAGCCAGGTTTGTTTAACAACTGCACAATTCACTTAACAATTGCAATGATTCAGTTAAGAACCATGGCAAAAGAGGTCATAAAATTGGGTGCAAGTCACTTAACAACCACCTTGGTTAGCAATGGAAATTCTAGTTCCAACTATGGTTGTAACTTAAGGACCATCAACTTATGGCCCTCTTGTTTTGATGTTCAGCTCCCATTATAAACAAGCAACATTGAGCAATGGAGAGACAGGAGAAGCATAAGGAACATAGGATCAATTTCCTTGTGAGGAAAGAATTTGGAGACCCATATCATTGTCCCTTTTGATCCAGCACGCTCCTCCCTGCCTTTTTCTTTCTCTTGAGTGGTTTTAATTCCCTTAAAAAATCATGATGACTTGTTCTGGACACAGATGGATGTGTTTTGCATGCTCTTCAGACATATGCTCAGCACATTGGCACACCTCTCAACTTTTCTTGGTGGGCACACTTTCAAGGAAGAAAATGTAGGGTAGATAGCTGGGCCTGTCATCTTTCTCCCTCTAATTAGGCAACAGCTTAAACAGGGTTGACCAGACTTTAATAAAGCTCCTGTCATCATAGCTTCATATGGAAATGAGCCTTCCAAGTCAAATCCAATCTAAATATAACTCATTTCTTCTTAAGGGGACCTGATGCTCATTTGCTCTAGAAAGTGGTTTTTTTAGACCTGCATCTCATACATTTCCATAATGCTGTGCTGAAACTATTTTTGGTCAGAAAAACAGGGTTAAACAAAAAAATCAAAATAAAAAAGTCTTCTGAAATTTTTGCTTGCCCTTCAGCTCATTGTGTGTGTGTGTGTGTGTGTGTGTGTGTGTGTGAGAGAGAGAGAGAGAGAGAAATCCTTATTTTTTTAAAATTTTCTTTGATTCAAAGGAGAATACATTTATATTTGTGTGTGTACAGTATACACACGCACACACACACACACACACATACACACACACACACACACACACACTGAAACTCACATGGGTTAGTTACTGAATTCTTAACAAAATGTGTTCAGTTAACAGGGCCAAAATGTGAGTGTGAAACATATAATTATCTCTCCATTCTCCACCTGCCCAGCTTCTCTCTCTCCCCCCACAATCTAGTAATCATCCATCCAATTAAATGCTTAAAGATGATAGACAAATATTTGGACATCAGGAATTTATTTTTGTTAATTGTCCATAAATAAATAGTAAATAAATTTCATATGCAACAAAGAAACATTTAACTATAAAAAAGTCCAATTTAGCAACTTTTAGTAAGGGTTGATATGATGATGTGATCTGATTGGGTCATAATTGATTGTGTTAGTCTAGTAATTGTTGGTCTAAGTGCAATGAGGGTAAGATGTCATATATGATATAATACAGGGGACAGTATAATAACACATAAATAATTACTTGGTTTAAGTATCTATACTATTGTCCCCATTTAATCGTACCTATTTTCTGTATTCTTACTCATGTTTATACTTATGCCTATTATTTTGTAAGCGATTGACAAATCAAATAAATAAATAAATAAATAAATAAATATTATAGTATCTTCTTGTCATCTCCACTGAGGACAAAGCATTGATTCACATGACCTTTTGTAAGAAATGTGGAGAATATCATACAAATAGGATGAAAAGGATATCGTGGATATCTCCTAACAGGTGTAAAGCTTTGGGTCTATCTTCTTGTACATCCAGCTATAGTTCCCCTGCACATACGTGCTAGTCGTTTCCGGCTCTAGGGAGCAGTGCTCATCTTCGTTACAAAGCTGAAGAGCCAGCGCTGTCCGAAGACCTCTCAGGGTCATGTGGCCAGCAGGACTAAATGCCTTTGAAGGCGCACGGAACGCTGTTACCTTCCCACCAAAGGGGTCCCTGTTTTTCTACTTGCACTTTTATGTGCTTTCGAACTGCTAGGTTGGCAGAAGCTGGGACAAGTAACGGGAGCTCACTTCATTATGCTAAGGTGACCAGGACTACATGTGAAGTTCCAGTTAAACTGTTTTATTACTAGACATGCCTCTGCCCAGGAATCTACTCAACTAATGGTTAGCACTATTTTGGTCAATGGAATTCAAGAAAGTAGTTCGTTTGTGACTATGAAGCGATTCTAGTCTGATTACTTGCTTGACCCAGGCTTGTCTCTGCCTGCTTTTCTCTTACAGCTGATTCAATTTTTGACTGAATTTTGAATTGAGTTCTCATCTGGCATGATTGATGCCAGATGCAAACTCAAGAATAACATATGATGTTTCTTTTAAGCTGAGTTCCTTATTGTTTTCACACCTGTAGACAAAATCTTGCCAGTATGAAGACTCTACTACCTGCATCTACAATATACACTGTGAACTATTAGGAAGAGACTGTCTTCATCTTTCTTCTGTCATACATATCATTCTAGACAGAGCAAAGTGTCATCTACCATATTTACTCTTTCAGCAAATATTTTTCTTGCTCCAGCTTCACAACTTTCACCATATAAAAGGCACTTATTCTACTATGACATTTGCTAGGTCACTGTATTTTCTTCTCTTTAGTTGCAGTTTGCAACATCTCCCAGCCATCCCAAATAAATAGATACTGTTCTAATTATAAAATAATTTATTTTATCTATATAATACAGACAGTGTACACTGAAATGCAAATATAATGATTGATTGATTGGATTGCTATGGCTGCCCATCTCACCTAAAGGTTTCTGGGGGGCTGACACAATAAATACCTTCCCACCAAAGGGGTCCCTGTTTTTCTACTTGCATTTTTACGTGCTTTCAAACTGCTAGGTTGGCAGAAGCTGGGACAAGTTAACGGGAGCTCACTCTATTATGCTAAGATGACCAACCATCCTCCTTTAGGGAGGACAGTCCTCCTTTTGTAAGTTCTGTCCTCTCTCGAAAAATGTCCTCCTACATGTCCTCCTTTTTGCTATTTGAAGACTAATCTGTAAATCTCCGTATTTGATCGATGCCGATCCGATCCGTTGTGTGTGATGTGACGTATTTGTATTTGACATGACGATTCGTCAAGGCTCGGTACAGTGCGGCGAGACGCGATTATGAGACGCATGTGCTCCACACAGGAGAATTGTTTTGAGAGAGTGCGCCACGCGCAAGAGTGCACTGTGCGCAAGAGTGCAAGTGGCTTTGTTTTTTTTTCTTCAATTTATTTGTGTCCTTCTTTTCATTGTAAAAAAGTTGGTCACCTTAATTATGCGGTGCTAGGGATTCAAACCACTGAACTGCCAACCTTTCTGATTGACAAGCTCAGTATCTTAGCCACTGAGCCACCACGTCCTTACATCCATAGAACTCTCTATTTGAGCTCTATCATACTTTCCCTGGTTCACTGAGAGGATAATTCTGTCAGACAGATGTCAATGGGTTAGTCCAAGGTCTCTTTGTTTTTCCCAGTGAAGAATATGATTGTAAAAAAAAACTAGTCATCTGGATTAAAGGCTGGAGATTCATTTCCAAATCGTTGTTTTAACCATTATTTAATTCAGCAGTCTCAGCAGACCCCCAGCAAAGGTGCTTTAACCAGACAAGTATGTTTGCTATTGATCAAATCATGCATGGGAAGTTTCTCAGAAATATCAAAATGAAGGGCTACTATGGTAGATGGGTCTTTATATGTGTTGGGCAATGCCTAGCAGCAAGCTTAAAATTTTGGCATTAAACCTATGTTTCTCAACTTTAGGAACTTTAACACCTGTGGACTTCAATGGCCATGGCTGGCTGGGGAATTCTGGGAGTGGAAGTCCAAATATTTTAAACTTGCCAAGGTTGAAAAACACTCAGGAAGAAGTTTGTCACTGTATTTCATATGAAACTGAACTTCTTCCTTATCCAGAAAGTTTTTCTTTGTGCCTCATTTTGATTTAGACGATACTGGCAAGATTTTAGTGTAAACATTTATCAGCTAGCCTATAAATTCTGTTAGAAATGCTTCATTAAAACAATAAAAGAAACAATGATTCCTTATATTCTGCAGCAATCTCCTTCAAATAAAAGACTTCAAATTTAGAAGAGGGAATTCAAAAAATCTAAAGGGAAGTAAGTTGTATAATGAAAAAAAATATCTAAGTAGGGCAAGACCATTTCCTACAGAGCTGGCTTGTGAAAGGAGGATTTTTTTTTTGAGCAGCTGAACTTACTACAGGAAGTAATTATGCAGTGAAAAAAAGTTCATTTCAAACTTGGCTGCCTGACATGATAAAAAGGAAATACATCACCATGCAAAATTGCTATGCGCAGTTCATTTACTGTAAAAGCATCTGTGGTGATTTTTTTCCACCCAAGGCACTGTTTCATTTGGGGGACTAGAATGTAGCCAGCATGATTTCCAGAAATGCAAAGCCTGACAGGATGAGTGCCATAATCACCTCCTCTACGGCACCCCCCCATCCCAGTTGCCAAAAATAGCACTTCTAGATATCTCTGTCTGAGAAGAAACTCGGTGGGACTTCATCTGGAGTAAATATAGAAACAATGCAGAAAGATGCAGGAATTTCATTGGTGGACCTATCAATAACAACAGATAAATATTCCTCCCAAGGCTCTGTGATGTTGAGAAAGGGGATTAATGTAGCTGTGAAGTATGGAATTAAATCTATCCAATTTGCAGCAGTGATAATATGTGTCTTAGGACATAAGATAGGAGTGGGAATTGGGGACCACAGCCTCTAGTGCATTTTTTTAAGGGTTAGGGAGTTATTTTGGGAGTGTTCCATGATTTAACTACCAAAACTCAGTGACAATTTGCATGATTTAAACCATTTCAGGGTAGATGCCATCTAACAAGGCTTGGTATTGTCCACCATCTCAATCTGTCTCCAACAATTTCTTGAAGTTTCTCCAAAGGTAGTGATGCAATTTCTTACAGCACATCCCTACCACCATCTTATCTTTTCTGTTTTCCTTCCACTTCCATCAGACTTGCCCCAAAGGGTCATCTGGTCACATCACAAAGCATTTTAAGTCTCTGCTTATAAGTTGCTTAAGGGAAGAATTGGTTTTTCTTTTCTTTCATCCAGGATTGCCCCAAAAGGTTTCCTGGTTGTTCATGTTTCTTTTGATACAGTGTCTTAGTGTCTTCATATCTATAATTTGAAAGTATCTTATTTCTTTTTCTCACTTTCTCTATTACTAGAGGAAAGACAACTGTTATTTCTTTATGGCCAGAGATCAAACTTTAAAAAGGCATAGAAAGCAGGTAGAATAAATTGAAACACCTAGAATTGAATAAAGACATATGCATAAATCAAAACAATATAATTGTGGCAAGTCATAAAGGAGTAACTGACACTAGAAAACTACACTTTTAGTCCCTAAACTGAGGCTGGCTGATCCAGGTAGAATCAGTTTAAACTCATTGATTTTCTGTTATTCTGTAATTGCAGTTAGAAGCTGACAACTCTGCTTTGAAAAGAAATTTCCATGGATGTCATCTGTGAAGAACTTATATCGAATTGCCTTGTACTTCCAGTACGGTCATTACAGAAACTATTTGTTTATTATAAAGATTTTCAGAACATTTTGACATAATCTAAAGTTTTGTTATAGTTAAAAAAATAAAACAAGGGTGCAGCTCCTTCTATTTTCTTCTCCTTTCCCTTATCCGTTTTATTCTAGCTTTTGAATTTTGTATCCTTCTGCTTTTTCTAAAACTTGTCTGTTCAGTTTACACATTTCCCTCTTCATGTTGGCTTTGTTTTTCTTTCAGACATCAGCTCTACTATACTTGCTTCAGGAATTAGGTAATGGTTCAGTAATTTACACATTCTTTGCATCTCTTTCCCCCCACCCTCAAATAGATATTACACCAATCATTTCCAGTCTCTGGAGATCCACAAACGTGTTCAGTATTTGTTGACACAGATCAATTAACACTTTAACTGCTTCTTCTCCCCATAACTTTAAACAGTTTAGAGAATATTTTATCTGCACCTGCTACTTGGGGCTATTTCTGTCGTTAACTCCCTTGCTAGTGGACTATTTCTGTCATATCTTGCTTGCTAGTTCCTGGCTATTTTCTCTTTCTGTAAATGTTTCTGTCATTTTATAATCTCATTTGTAAAGAGTTTCAGGGTAGTCACTCTATCTCCCTTCAATCTCATTAGATCTTTTCAGTGATTGCCACTACATTCACTTGAATGGATGCTCTGAATAGTAATAATTTAAAGTTGCCAATGCCAGTTCATTTAGCCCTAAAACGTCTAATTTATTGCACTTTGTTTTTACTTTCACAGTTTACTTGATTCAAGCGTCTAGCAGTCCATGTTCCAGTTGTATGTGTCCTTGTAAAACAAGGAATTTCTCTTCTGGCCAATTGATCACCTTTAGATTTTCTTATGAAAGTTCCATACTCTTCCATAGTATGTTCCAACCTAGAAGTCTCATTTAGCTGTCACTCAATCTTGCCTAAATATTTTAGTCATGTCCATCAAAGTTCTTGGCAACAACAGTGAACTGGTTTGTCATTGTCTTATTCTGGGCTAAATTTTAGAGTGTCTTTTCCAAGATAAGTTACGTGCTGTGATTCCTGCCTTCATCTGCATTCTGGATGAGTGTCCACTTCATCCCTCACCTTTGGGTACATTGTCAGATGCAAGCAGCTGGAGCCACTTATAAACAATGAGAATAAGCCATTGTCTCTACCTATGTTATAAGAATTTTCCCAGGCTGCTGGTCTTCCCATGGGAACAACCAGATAGGGCTTCATGGATCTTGGGGAAGAGCAAGGTTATGTCTGTTGTGGCTACACAAGAATTCCAAGCTGGGTCCCTGCTTGACCCCCTCCTTCTAGGCTAGCCAGCAATTTCTCAATAGTACTGTTCCTTGTGGCATCATTCTTAGGGTCCCAGAAGTGATAAACCCTAGTTTATTTTTTAAAAACAACTAATTCCCAGTACATTCCCCAATACAAAGGCAAAGGCTAAGGCAACAAAATAAAACAAAACAATAATAATGGCCCCACTTCCTTTAAAGATATTTCCTAGTCACCAATATGCTTCCCTCAAACTTTTCCTTTGTATATTTGGCAACCCCACTTTTTCTATTGTCAAAAAGTGTGAAGAGATTACTTTTTTCTTCTCTTTATATTGTAAACATGAATGCAAAGTTTCTTTCTGACTTTTTGTCCCAATTTTTTTCATTCAACCTCAATACATATTTTTCCACAAGTAAGGGATGCTTCTTTACTCATTAGTTCATTCTTGAAAGACAAGAGATTATTGAGTTTGAAGCTATCACTACCAAATGGATACAACTGATTGGGCTCCATGGTACATGGTTTTGAAGAGGGTTGGATTTTTCCCCATTTTTGATTGAAAAGACATTTAAATATGCAGACTGAAATTCATAATGGGACCGTTTGTATATCTCATGCACTTTAGTTTGCTACAATTCATTTTTATTGTGGATAATTTGGCAGGAAAACATTTGCAATGTAAATAGTGGTGTTTATTTTAATTCAGAGGGAAGTGTGCAATGGCCATGTATTTTTAATTCTTTATATATAAAGAAAAGCAACTTCTCCCCCCAAATCCAAGACTTGAGTGTACTCCAAACATAAATAGCATGTCTATTTCTTTTAAAAAACTCAACAAGTTTAAGAGGAGTTCCCATAAAGCATTACAAATGTTGAATTCTACTCCAAACTTCAAGTTTGTAAAATGCACAAATGAATCAATAGGAAACTGAAAATAGATAAATATTTTTAAATGGTTGTTTTTGCCAATATTTTTGAAAGATGATTAGAGGTTGCTGTGTTTTAGACAGCTCTTCATTGCATAGATTCAAAAATCTTCCTTTGTAGACAGACTTGAATGATATCACCAACAAGATGACGCACAGTGGATTGCTCAACTTCAGGAATCCACGCAACCAAGACATTTTTCAGTAAGCTCTATTCCATTCTCTTAACTTCTGCAGTTTCAATTCCCCTTCCTTTCATTAATCACTATTTTGCCATTTAATTTGGGTTTTGACATCATGCTAAGTCTTGTAAATTCTGAATTTGGCTTAATGTGTTATGTAAATCTAACAAGGGGTAGCTTCTTCAAGGAATCGTAAATAGCAGCGAGGTTGAGCCATTACAGAAGGAAAGTTTAAAATCTAGAGCTTTTTTAAAAAAACCATACATTTGCTTTCTATATTTCTGCGGTAGCTTGATCATTTTGGGTTGTTCTATGGTGAATGTAGTCTGGATTCCCAGGAGGGAGGTGCTGCATTCCAGAAGAGCAAGAGTTGAGATAGTTTGATTGGGAGGAAGAGAATCAAGTCAGTCCCTCCCTAAGAGTTACAACATAGAATAACAGGGTTGGAATGGACTTTGAAGATTTTCTAGTCCAACACCCTGCTCGATCAGGAGACACGGTACTATTTCAGACAGATGGTTGACCAATCTCTTCTTGAAGACTTCCTGTCAAACTGAATTCATACGATTCCACCACCACTGAGTTCCTTTTAATGATGATTGCATTACTTGGAATCTGACACTTCCATTGCTGGAGCATCCACAATCTCTGGAAACAAGCCATTCCACTGATTAATTCTTCTCAACTGTCAGGAAATTTCACCTTGGTTCTAGGCTGGATCTCTCTTTAAAGATCTTCCAGTTGTTACTTTTCATCCTGTCCTGGGGTACTTTGGAGAATAGTTTAACCCGCTCTTCTCTGTGATAGTTCTCGAAGCATATGATTAATGGTGCAAGTAATTGCTTGGTTTGGCAAGATTTCTGCCTGTAAGTGGGGAACAATAAAGCAAACTGCTTAGAAGAAACTCAGTGTGTCTTCCGTGGTTTTTGGAGCCTGACATGCTTCCATGTCTCTTCCATGGAATTTCATAATTGGTGCTTTGCTCCAATTATGAGCAAGATGCATGTGAAATATATTGCTGCTCTTCTGTAAAGTGAAAAAGAGGATAGGGGACAGAAACCAAGTGAAATTCCCAGCTCAGTAATAGTATAATAATAACCAGGGAAATCTGACGTCTTTCCCTTCTACTTTGGAGGATAAACCCATCTCAAAAGAGACAAAAATCAAACTTTGTTAAAAAAAAAAGAAATAATGGAAAAGAGAAAAGGTAAAACCCCTTGTTCAATAGTTAGGTAAAAAAAGTTCAGTGGTAGAAGAGATGTTGATATCATAGCATTTATACCAGGAGCTACAAAGATGTCTGCCATGAATTCAAGAAGCAATAAATACATATACTGTATAAGAAAAGCAATACACGTAGAATGTGCATGAAGATTCTCAATCATCCAGGTAGAGTTGTCTGAAGGTTGTCTGAAGTTGTCTGAAGCTGGATTCATTGCAACTGGACTATTTTTTTTGTTATTAGTTTGAGAGACATTTCAAACAATAAATAAATTTGGATATATGTAGATTTTTTTTTGCTTCTTTGTGCTTTCCAGTCAGTCTTGATGTCTGGATAAGTCCCTGAAGTTTTCTTGGCAAGTTTTCAAATATAATTTGCTGTTCCGGTCTATGACCATAGTAAAAATTTGATTTCATGTTGTCACTTGGTTTTTCAGGGCTGAGAGAGAGTGACTGGCCCAAGGTTACTCAGCTGACTTTGTGCCCAATGTAGATCTAGAACTCATGGTGTCCCAATTTCTAGGCTAGTGCCTTAAGTACTACATCAGACTGACTCCTTTGGGTTATGTATAGTCATGGGGGATATAATCACCAAATGCAGACGTCTTCAAAACCACCACCATCTAATCTATTAAATCCTGGAGTTACAAGATACCTTAAAAATATAGTCTAAAAAATTACTAGATATTACATCCTGCAGATGTGTGACACCACTAGTGCTATCTTAGCAAGCCCTGGAGGAGCCTCAAGTTTGCATAGTAACATCCAGAGGTAAACTGCCAATTTAATTTTAATTTAAAAATTGTAAATTTTCCACAGGAGGGAGGGGTAAAATTGATGCATTAAGAAGCTGCCAATTGCACAGTAAAGCACTTAGGATAAGTTAGACATAGCCTAACAGATAGAGGTTATGAGTTGCACCTTGTTGGGCTTCGCATAGAAGCAGAGGTGGTATTCAGCAGGTTCTGACCAGTTCTGGAGAAATGGTAGTGGAAATTTTGGGTAGTTCGGAGAACCAGCAGACACCACCTCTGATTGGCCCTGCCCCCATCTATTCTCTGCCTCCTGAGTCCCAGCTGATGGGCTGGGTCTTCTTTTGTTGCCCTGCACAGGAGAACAGAGCTGCAAAGCAGGTTAGTGGGGTGGGGAGGGAATGGGATTTTGCAGTATTCTTCCCCTGCCACACTCACCAAGCCATGCCCACAGAACCAGTAGTAAAAAAATGTGAATCCCACCACTGCATAGAAGGATGCTCAAACATGAAGGCAGAGTGTTGACTCTTGGCAACTACCTGTTCTAGACCCTGTAATTTTTCTTGGAAACTTTTTCAGAAGTGGTTGGCCATTGCCTCCTTCCTAGGGCTGGGACTGAGTGTGGTTAACCCAAGGTCACTGTGTTGCCTTTGTGTCTCAAGAGGAACTAGAACTCATGGCCTCCTGTTTTCTAGCTTGAAGCTCTAACCCCTGTATCAAAGTGGGTCTTGTTTCAAAGACATCCAGAAACAATTTTATGTGTGCAGCTTTTTTTTAAAAGGTTGCCTGGAGAAAGCTTTTCTTCACATTAACTTATGATGGCACCAATGAAGTGGATTGCATTTAACTCACCAGCCTGCTGTATAAATAGAAATTGTCAATCACTATTTGTGAACACCAAATAAATGGTATCTCTCTTTCTCTTTCTCTTTCTCTTTCTCTTTCTCTCTCTCTCTCTTAAGAAGCTCTAACATAAGATTTGCTTCCTTCCCTTTAATAAAAAACATTAAAAACATTACAAAAGGTGTGCCTTCTGGCTGTACAAAAAGGTATGGCATTTTGTCACTGTAGAGGACATTTGTGTACAACTGTATAAAATAGAGGAGAATTTCATTTGGTTCACTAGTTTATCTGAAGATATCGAAATGGGCACATTTCCTCATGTATGGCGAAGGAAGGATCTCATTTAGAAGATGGAAGGACACCAACTGATAGATTGTGTTATGTATGCAGGTTTAAAGTCATTGGTTTAGTTTGAACTGTTCTTGTAAAATGTAAGAAATGATTGGTTTAAAAAGTGCGGGAAAACCCTGCACTCTGATTGGCTGGCAACTGCGGCTGCTGGCTATAAGTAGCAGCCGCAGCCCAGCCAAAGTGGGTTCGTTCTGAGCTGTAGTCACTAATAACCAAAGAACTTGAAGCACTCTGCGTCTGTCTCTTCATGCAAACTTAACAGATTGTTTTGTTCAAGCAGCTGATTTTGAATGCTCAGCTCATAATATTGGATCTGAAGGCATTCTGTAGTCAGCGATAAGGCAGGCATTGCCTCTTTATTCAGTCTGTCACTTCTCTTTTAGAAGAGTTGCATTGTTTGCATCCTGGTGCGTAGGTTGAAACCGGAATGACTTTACACACCCAGCCCTAAGGCTAATCACGGCTCACTGGAATTTTAAATGTGAAAAGATAAACTTATTGATTTGTATCCTGCCTTTATTATTTGTATTATTTTATGATTTTTACAAGAAACTCAAGGCGACAACCTTATCCAAAACACCTTCCTCCTCCTTTTCTACCCTCACCCCAACAATAACAACCCTGTAAGGGGAGTTGCTGTGTTCTCCATGGTTAAGATGGAACTTGAATTCATGGTCTCCAGCTCTCTAGCCTGTTGCCTTAAACTATCAGACTGATCACAATTGGGACCAGAATTTCTGTTGCTAAGCAACAGTCATTTGCACCTAATTTTATAACCTTTTTTGCCATGGTTATTAAGCAAATCACTGGGTGGTGTGGTGGCTTAGAGGTGGATCTCTCGCCTCACAATCAGGAGGCTGCGAGTTCGATTCTAGGTAGAGGCAGATATTTCTCACTCTGGGCACGATGAGAATATATCTGCTGAATATAACTCCGCATTGGCAACAGGAAGGGCATCCGGCCAGTGAACACTCATCTTCATTCAGTTGCCCAGACTAACCCCACAAGGGATTATGGGGATATTAAAAAGTGATGATTAAGCAAATCATTACTGTCGGTAAGTAAATCGTGGGTTTAGGTGAATCCTACTTCTCCCATTGACTTTGCTTGTCTGAAGCCAGCTGGGAAGGTCACAAATGGTGATCACACAACCCTGGGTTGTTGCAACCATGGTAAATACAAATGTCAGTTGTCAAGTACCCAGATTTTGGCTGTGGGTATGCTGTGAGGTCGTAAGTGTGAAGATTGGTCATAAATCCCTTTTTTTCAGTGCCAATGTAAGTTCAAATGGTTGTAGGTTAAAGACTACCTGTGTATAAGATGTCCTGGTCTCCACCTTTGGTTTTGACCATCTACTCAAAAGAATGAAGGACCCTGGCCCACCTATACAACATTGTTTTAAATATAGAAATCCACAATGAAGGATGTCGCAAAGGATGCTGAAAGGTCTTCCTGGGAAGAGAAACAATCAAAAGAGAAATAGTTTGAGACCGGGGAAAAAGTGGGTCATGAAATAGAAGGTAGATTGTCATCTTCTGGTGGAACTTGGGTGATTATTTTTAGAGTTGTCTTAGATGCGATTGACCCTATTTATCAATGTATTTTCAAACTACTCTGAAGTTGATGGAAAATGAAACAGATCTGCTGCAGATCATTAAGGATTTCTGACTCCCAACTGTTGAGAACAAGGAAATAGCATATGACTCACCAAATTGTACCAGGGAAATGCCAAAAATTGATAGTGGGTAGGGATGAAATCAGGAGAAAGGGACTGAGTTAGTAGCTAAAATAAAAATCCTGGATTCACTCTGCCTCAAATTATCTCTTTTCCTTCCTTCCTTCTCTCTTCCTTTTTTCTTCTTCCTTCTTCATCCCTCCCACCCTTTAATGGAATGTGTGAATAACCTTAGGGAAAGGGGAAAGATGCTGTGTAGAAAAGAATCAGAAAGGAGAGACACAGGAGTACCCAGTGGCGTAATGCTCAGAGAAAATAACTTATTTTCTAACTGTTTGGGTGGTTAAAAGTGGTGGCAGGAAGTTTAGATTTTCAGACTTCCGAGATTCTGCTAATATAACCTTACAATAAGCACATTTAGAATTAGCACATTTGGTTGTGTTTCCTGTCTGGTTTACATGAGAGGGCTGAATCTCTTTCTTTCTTTCTTTCTTTCTTTCTTTCTTTCTTTCTTTCTTTCTTTCTTTCTTTCTTTCTTTCTTCCTTCCCTCCCTCCCTCCCTCCCTCCCTCCCTCCCTCCCTTCCTTCCTTCCTTCCTTCCTTCCAGTGGTGGGATTCAAATTTTTTTACTACCAGTTCTGTAGGCATGGCTTGGTGGCCGTGGCAGGGGAAGGAAACTGCAAAATCTCCAGCCAGAGGTGGTATTTGCCAGTTCTCCAAACTACTCAAAATTTCCCCTACTGGTTCTCCAGAACTGGTCTGAACCTGCTGAATACCACCTCTGCTTCCCTCCCTCCCCCCTCCCTCCCTCTCTCCCAAAATATTGAGATTTATGCAATTCAAAGCAAGATTGCCAGTTATATCAACATGCTTACATATACTGTAGTTTTTTTTAAGTACATGTTAAAATTTTGGGATATTAAGCATTTTTTACGGCTTTCTAGATATGCCTCACTGCTTGCACTGTGTTTCTTTACTCTGAAGAAAAATATATATCATTTCATGGTTTTACTCTTTTTCCTCTTGCTGCTGATCACAATTTTCTTAATTATATCTGTGTGTTTATTTATGACTAATTCTACCTCTTCCTTTGCAGACTGTCGGGTGAGTCATGTTCAAGTGCATCATGAAAACAGTGACTCTACAAACTTGGCAGAAAAAAGGAAGAGAGCTATGAATGAAAATATACAAAATGGTATGCATCATGCTCACAAATATGTCCATACCAAAACATTGAGTATTTTTTATTAGCAGTTAACCGTATTTATTATCCAGTCTGAGTACCTTGATAGGCATGGATAGAAATGTGAAATGCAAAATGGAAGGAGGAAGTGGAGAAGGAGGAGGAGAAGGAAGAGGAGAAAAATCAGTAATGAATAAGAGAAGCATGCTAATTTTGATTACATTTCCTTATGATATTCAATGAGAGTCTAATAGTGGATTCACACATTTACTATACCATAGTTTGTGTTACCCATGGGTCATTATCCCTGAATTAGCTGGTTCTTTTTCCCTATACATCTGCAGAATGTTGAGTGGACAACTCTGCCCATTAAAAAATAAGTTACATAGAACTTGGTTCAACTGTTATGTCCAAACACAGGATGCAAATCTAACCCCACAATACAATATATATTGACTAACTCTCAATATAATGTTTTATGCATTGAGGTCATCATAATTCTGGTGGAATTATGCAATTCCACATTCATGCAATTGTACAGTTTTTCTACTCCATATACAACATGCAAGACCCATTACCTGAATTTGTGAGTTCCAAACTTTTAGGAATACATTTAAGAGAAGAAGACTTTTCAAAAACAGAGAAGAAGACTGGAGAGCAGGTGGAGAGCAGGTGGAGGACTAGCCGCTCCGAATTCAACCGTGTCCAGTTGCGAGCCTATATTAGGACCTATCTGGAAATGATTAGGGCAGCAAGGCGTGTTTACCTCTCCGCTCTGATTGCGTCCGCCGATGACCGCCCTGCGGCCCGGTTTCGGGTGACCCGCTCCCTCCTTCAATTGAGGGAGGGGGATGACCCTTTGCAGGGCAGAGCAGAGGAATTTAGTTTACATCTGGCATATAAGGTCGCTCGAATTCGTGCCGGCTTGGACTCTGATTGGCAGGGATCTGATGATGGCGTGGCGACGGGTCTGGTTGACTCCATCTGGGTTGAGTTTGACCTGGTCTCCCTTGATGAGGTGGACAGGATCATGCGGAGGCTGTCTTCCACCACGTGTTTATTGGACCCGTGTCCTTCCTGGTTGGTGTATGCCTCCAGGGAGGTTACACGCGGCTGGCTCCAGGCAATTGTCAATGCCTCCTTGAGTGAGGGAGTCTTTCCTGCCACCTTGAAAGAGGCGGTGGTGAGGCCCCTCCTCAAGAAGCCTGCCTTGGACCTGGCCGTTTTGAACAACTATCGTCCAGTCTCCAACCTTCGCTTTTTAGTGAAGGTTGTTGAGAGCGTGGTGGTTCAGCAGCTTCCCTTGTTCCTGGAGGAAGCTGATTATTTAGACCCATATCAATCGGGCTTCAGGGCCGGACACAGCACGGAGACAGCATTGGTCGCACTGATGGATGATCTCTGGAAGTCTCGGGACAGGGTTTTTTCCTCTGTCCTAGTCCTGTTAGATCTCTCAGTGGCTTTCGATACCATCCACCATGGTATCCTTCTGCAGCGGCTCCGAGGATTGGGGGTGGTGGTTCTCCTCCTTCCTCTCGGGCCATTTGCAGTTGGTGTTGGCAGGGGGGCAGAGGTCGGCCTCGAGGCCCCTCACTTGTGGAGTGCCTCAGGGGTCCGTTCTCTCACCTCTCCTGTTTAATATCTACATGAAACTGCTGGGCGAGATCATCCGAGGTTTTGGGGTGAGGTATCATCAGTATGCTGATGATACCCAGCTTTATATCTCCACCCCAGACCAGATCAGTGGTGCTCTCTCCATGATGTCCCGGTGCCTGGAGGCGGTACGGGTCTGGATGGGGAGTAATAGGCTTCAGCTCAACCCCACCAAGACTGAGTGAGCTGTTCTTACCAGCATCTTGGTCTTTATTGGATGTACCATCTTTGGTCATGGGGGGAGAGGAGTTGCCCCCCGTGGATAGGGTGAGGAATCTGGGTGTCCTCCTGGATTCACAGCTCAGTTTGGAGGAGCATGTGGGAGCTGTGGCCAGGGGGGCTTTTGCCCAGGTTCGGCTGGTTCGCCAGCTCCACCCTTATTTGGACCGAGATGCCCTTCGAACGGTTACTCATGCGCTCGTCACCTCCAGAATTGACTACTGCAATGCTCTTTACATGGGGCTGCCCTTGCGGATGATCCAGAGGTTACAGCTGGTGCAGAATGCGGCCGCGCGGGCTGCGATGGGAGTATCCCGATACTCCCATGTTATACCCCTCCTGCGCGGCTTGCATTGGTTGCCGGTTGTCTCCCAGGTCACCTTCAAGGTGCTAGTAACAATTTATAAAGCCCTAAATGGCTTGGGTCCAGGGTACTTGCGGGAACGCCTCCTGCCAGCATCATTTTCCGATCGCCCTGTTCGCTCTCATAGGAGGGGCCTCCTTGGGATACCATCAGTCAGGCATTGTCGGCGGGCGGTTCCCAGGGCTAGGGCCTTCTCTGTGGGAGCGCCTGCCCTCTGGAATCAGCTTCCCGTGGATCTCCGTTTGGCCCCCGACCTCCGCTCCTTCCGCCGAGACCTGAAGACCTGGTTGTTTCAACAGGCCGGCCTGGAATGACCCGGGTGTGTGTGTGTGAGGGTTTTAATTTTCTTAATGTTTTAATGTATTTGGCTTGTTTTATTTAATTGTTTTTTATTGTAAATTTGCTCTGTTTTAATGTTCGCCACCCTGAGTCCTTAGGGAGTAGGGTGGCATACAAGTCGAATAAATAAATAAATAAATAAATAAATAAATAAATAAATAAAACCCTTCTCTCTGTCATTTTCCTCATCAGCAATGTATTATTATGCTCATTATTTATTCTCAATTAAAATTATGCCTTCAGCCAAGTCCTCCTAATTTTTCCTGACCTAATTTGAGACATATAATACTTTAAAAAAATCTCCCACCATTTTCTTCTGAACTCCTGCCAAAACTGGCAGCCGTTCTTCATCATTTTTCATCTCCTTTAGTGCTAGGCAGCCCTCTTTCAAAATTGATGGCGATCTGTGCTAATAACAATTAGTACAAGGTAGGGTGTTCCAAAATTGGTCCAGGTGAGCAGGTGTAAAAATGATTTAAGACAAAATCCAGAGATAGAGAGCTTTTGAACAATGACACACTGTCACATGCATTAATGGAGCATGAACAAGGCCACAATATGGAAAACATAAGCTAATGGTCCTACAGTATATATAGTTCAACTATTTCTTCTATTCAGCAGCTGCCAAAATAAACTAGAATGGGGTGTAATTCTACACAGCCTATTTCAATTTGGGATTAACTTCCAGGATTTCCAGCTAATATGACTATGTTTTTGTGAAGATTTAGGTAAATGTTCCATCTCATCTGGGGCAGGATTCTGCAGACAATTAGCCTGAAGAGTTCATCTGAAGGTAGATCGATCAAATGTCCAAACTGAGTCAACTTTCCAAACTGAATTGTTCCAATTGTTGAATCACAAGTCTATGGACTGATTAGACTGCATTTAGGTACATGCAGAAAGAATCTTTTCCAAATCAGTTGAGAAATCTGAATTAGATTGATTGGATTCAATAATGCAGTTTGGCTACCAGAATCAATCCAATAAATGATTTCAGTGGGAGTTTGCCTGATTCAGTTTAGTTTACTTTAGTTTAGTTTATTTTCATTGCACCTTGTACAATGAAATTAAATACCATCTTCAGAGTATATTATGACCATGAAAATAAACACAAACACACATCCTTCACATTCTATATATTGAATTGAAAACCCCTGATATTGCATTAACATTACACTATACAGTAGAATTCAACAGAGCTACTGTCCTGGAATAGAAGCTGTTTTTCAGCCTATTTATCCTTATTTTTATTATCCTGTACCATCTGCCAGATGGTAATAGTTCAAAAAAAAAGAATGCCCAGGATGAGATGGATCTTTGAGAATATTTTGAACTTTCTTAAGGCAGCGGGAGCTATAAAGCTCTTCCAAAGAGGGGAGAGGGCAACCAATGATCTTCTGGGCAATGACGTTAACCCTCTGGAGTGCTGTCCTATCTGCCACTGTGCAATGGGCAAACCATACACAGGTGCAGTAAGTTAAGATACTCTCTATAGTGCAGCAGTAGAAGATTACCAGCAGTTTTTCATTCAGTTGTTGTTTTCTGAGAAGTATCAGGTTCACACAGTCTCATTGAGACAACACTAGTACAAATGCCCAACATTTTAGTTTCTTCAAAGGTTGATAAGATGGCAAATAAATCATCCTATATTGACATCAATCTTCTGAAATTGTTTAGCCTGCAAGTACACAAGGTTTAAATTGTGATGGGAATGGAGGCATGTTCATTGTTCCCTCAATAGTTCTGAGCATTCAGGTACCCCAAATACTTTGGTCTGCTGAGCACTAAAACTTGCAGATTGGAGGGTTGTTCATTGAATTTTCAGCAAAGTCTCCCCAGATGTGATGGAGTAACATCTGCAGCAGTAGAGGGGGAAGATTTGGCTGATTCAGAACCTCCCAGATAGGGGCCTGGAATTAAGAGACCAAGCAGTCCTGAGCTGGATGGGCGAAGGAGGAAGGCTTCAAGATAGCCGTATCCTAGAATCTGTCTAGTAACTTAGAAGGTTATAACTTTAGCTGGGCAAGTTCTGTCTACGAGGCATAGGCAAATAAAGATTTAGACTTAATTGGATCTCATAGTCTTGTCTCTGGGTTTGAGCCTGACATTACATTTGGGTGTCTGACTTCTTAGGTTTCCAGTTCTAGACAAATACTGTATATAAACAGCTACTTAGTCTCCTGCAAGCCTTTGCACATGGTTTGTACATTGGAGCTACCCATGGGGAGATGAGGTGCAAGTTACATACTATTAACCTAAGGAAATTCATCATCTTCTTGTCCACTTCTCAAAAATACACAGAGAGCAAAAGATACTGTATTGCCAAAAAAGATATGAAAACAGATATAGAAATAACTACTTATTTATCTTCACTGTAAGCATTTATATCTGCTCCCTAGATATCACACATCCCAAGCAGTTGGCCGGAGGGAATACTAATACTTGCAATTTCTCAAATTCTCTGTGTTTCTTCTTCTTCATACTGGGTTATTCTTAGAGTGATTTATCTCGGCATCATTGAGGTTGAGGTCATTTTGTTATTAACGGTGGCAGAGGGTGTGCAGTGCTGGGTGTCATTGTCTCCAGTCTGCCCACTCTTCTAGCTACAGAGATACAACTGGAGCAATCCCTCTGTGGTGCTTTCCCTTGGATTTATAAAATCAACTAGAGAGGATGCAAAACACTGGAGAGATTATTGAACAGTGAATGATAGGATATTCGCAGACCACAAGCACACTGTGGTTACTTATAAGTACATAAGTTTGCAGGTTGTTGTGCACTTCATTCATTTAGCATAAACTTCTCTCTAAATACACAAAATAGAAGAAGAAGAAGAAGGAGGAGGAGAAGAGGAGAAGAGGAGAAGAGGAGAGAGAGAGGAGAGGGGAGGGAAGGATTGATTTATTTTCAAATGGCTCTAGAGGAGATAAAGGTATGGAACAGGTTATTAAGCAAATTATGGCTTGCACTTGATGTTTCCATGGGTTACATCACAAACAATAGAGGGAAGCAATGATATGTTTATTTGATAGCTATGGGCCTGGAACTGAGAAAGCACTTAGATTTTATAGCTCACTAAGATGGATGCTTATAGAAATGGGCTTATTTGGATCTGTTTCTTCTAGGGGTTTTATGGTTCTAGGATGGAGACTGAAACAGCACAACACTGTTCAGATGCTGCCAAGTTTCATCAAATTTCCATTAAAATTATCAGAGAGATTATTCAGAATCTTACTAAAATATCATGGGAATGGCTGATTTTGAGAGATTTTAGCCATTTTTTTAAAAAGTGCTTATTTCAAATTAATGTAGGGCACTTTGGAGTCTCATATTCCTTCCTCTCCATTATATTATTATTTTAGTCTTACCTGGTAATTTATCTGAATGACTACTTTCCCATCTTATTATCTTTGTCTATGGCATTGGTTCCCAACCTTGGCCAACCTTGGGTTTGTGAACTTCAACTCCCAGAATTCCACTGCCAGCATAGCCATAGGTAAGGATTCTGGTAGTTGAAGTCCATACTCCTGGAAAATAGTCAAGGCTGGGGGAGAAAAACAGTCTATGGCAATAATGGCATCAGAGGCCACCAATTTGCAATCAGAATAATTAATTAAAAGGGCCTTGGTGGTGCAGGCTGTTAAACGCCTATAACTTAGTTCCAGCTGCCTGCAATTAGTGCAGGCTCGAATCCCACCAGGCTCAATGTTGACTCAGCCTTCCATCCTCCGGGGTAGGTAAATTGAGGACCCAAGATTGTTGGGGGCAATAAGCTGACTTTGTAAAAATGCCGCTTAGTAATAAGCAGGCATATACAATGGAATGAAGGCTATTGCTGAACGCATTGGGTTGTGCTCCAAAAATTGTAAGCCGCCCGGAGAAGGGCAGCATATAAATATGAATTTAAAAAAAATTAACTCACTGGAAATGAGGGTGAAAAATAACTTCTACAATCCTTCTATTTACTACAAGACCAGCATTAAAGAGATCTTCCTGATTTCCTTACTCTTGTTCAGCTGTTTGGGTCTTGACGCTGAGAAAGAAAATGGAGTTTTCTAGCACATGGCAGGCAAGGAGCAGATAGACATTTCAGCCATATCTCTTAAGTAAAGTATCAGTTTACCCATGAGAGGCTCTTGAGAAAGAAGATCAGACAATGCCCAGAGGCTCCAACTTAATGTATTCATTAATAAATGAGGATTGTGTTAAGTTTGCATAAAGAGACAGACGCGGAGTGCTTCAAGCTCTTTGTTTATTAGTGACTACAGCTCAGAACAAACCCACTTTGGCTGGGCTGCAGCTGCTACTTATAGCCAGCAGCCGCAGTTGCCAGCCAATCAGAGTGCAGGGTTTTCCCGCACTTTTTAAACCAATCATTTCTTACATTTTACAAGAACAGTTCAAACTAAACCAAAGACTTTAAACCTGCATACATAACAGATTGGATTAATAAATTAGGTTTCCAAGATTCTCTGTCAGAAAGTTATATACAGTCCCTCTTCCCTTAAGATCTCAGAACAAAGAGAGAGAGAGAGACAGATGTTACAATACATTTACATTACATATATAAATTATACAATCCATATATTACATTACATAGAGAGATACAGATGTTATATACAGATGTTACCTTCTAAAGCTTCCTTTGAGTAGTTTTGTCAAGTCTGAACAAATGAGAAAAAGTCTTAACTTTTCCCCTAAAGTAGAGAACGTTTTTAATAATGGAATGTTTGCATTCATTGATTTCTGATGTTCTAAATTTTTTTTAAAGTTTGCTAAATGCTTCAACTACTTATTAATTTTATTACTTAATATAGAAAGCCAAGCACCTGACAATTCCTAGGTAGATCAGGGTTGCACAAATTTCCAGACTCCTGTTTGATACTTCTTAGATTCTCTGTCCCATTTGGTACGCCTCCTCCTCCCCTCCCCCCCCTCTCCTCCACACTGGCTTGATAAACAATAGACTAGAAGAACAGGTCAATTCCTGATCACTTGTGTGACAAGACATGGAAGTAATCTCACAAACATATAATTCCCCCAGTGCAGTCATTTCTAAGTACTCTTCCAAGTACTTTTAAAGTTCATTCAGGCATCCCATTCCCCATCAAAAGTCATCTGCCTCTTAAGTTGGTGTTTAGAAGGAAATTGTCTCTTAGGCACAAGATTCAGAGGTCTGGTAGAAGAAGAAGAAACTGTATCCAGCAGCAACTCCCCCTTCCCCCTTCCTTCCTTGTGGAAAGGAAAGGAAATCTTGACAATTTGGAATATAGGTCAACTAAATTATCAACAAAGAGTCCAAACTAATTCATATTCATATATGAAGAATAGATAAATAGATAGATAGATAGATAGATAGATAGATAGATAGGTAGGTAGATAGGTAGATAGATAGATAGATAGATAGATAGATAGATAGATAGATAGATATGGGTGGCTTAATATTATTATTTATTATTATTATTATTATTTGATTAGATAAGACTCAGATACAGCTAAAACAGGAACAATAAATAGTTAAAACAATTAAATTAACTATGTTCAAAATTATACAACCCTAAAACCACACAGGGTCACAGTTGGTCAAACAACCAGATCTTTAACTCACGAAAGGTGGAGATCTTGGTTCCAGAGGTCAGGAGCCGCGACAGAAATAGATGGATAGATCAATTTATAGATCAATAGATTGATGCATGGATCAATGGAAGGAAGGCTGGATCAACCGACAGACAGATAGAAGACAGACAGACAAGCATGTGTATAAAACATTTACAATAGTAGCAGTTTAATTATATCTAGTAGAAGCATGCAAATATTTTGAGGTCATTATGTTTGAGTCTTGAGCTATCCCTTTGCAACTTCACCAGAAACATTTGATTGTTGGACAGCCCCGTTCATATTTTATCCCTTATTCAGTCTGTTTCAGTTATGTAACAGAAGTTGGAACAACCTGTTCTGAGGTCAGAACACTGCCAGGAAGGCCAGAAGAAGTAGTTCCAAGTTTGGATACTTTCCAGCAAAATCAGGCTAGTCCTTCTGATGCTTCAGGGTTGGGTGGATTTTGACTTGAAAATATTTTGTACCTCTTTGCTTACTTGCACCTAATTTTTATAGACTGGATTGTAGCTGGGTGCATTTACAGTGGCAGGTCACCATGACACATGTAATGCAGGGATACACAGAAAGGATATTTAAAGTTACAGCTAGAATTTGCACATCTTTGTAGAGTTCAGCAAGAATTTATGAGCATGTCTTTATCAAATTTATCTCCTGTTGCAAAGATAAGTAGACTCTTGCTGGATCAGAAGGCAGCAACATAAATGATATAAAAAGACAAAATAAACACCTAACTATTTTTATTAATTGTAGCCTGCCCAATTAGATTGTATTAATCAAAATCTTTCTGGAAGGAGAGGATAGTAATAAGATTGTACACATTATCAGTCTCAGCTCAGTGTCCATTTAGTTATTCATTTGGATTAAAAAAATATAAAAATTATTCAACAACCATTTTTAATTAATGCTACCCTAGCATTACTATGTTTCCAAAGCTTTGAAAACCACCACAGTGCAGAGTTGATGATTGTATGTTTCCTATTACCAGATTTACTATTGAAAACATGGGAGATTAAAGTCTCTATTTCTTTGGTCGGTGGAATTTAAAAAGATGTATAAAAAAACCATTGTTGAAAAAATTAACTCAACCATACAGTGTCATGGAAAAATATTTAGTCACAGTTGAGTCTTTATTCTATTTGATAATATTGTTTGGTTAAAGGTTTGTTTACTCAAACTGAATCCTCTTTAAAAAAAAACCTCCAGCCTCAAAATATTTCCAAACAGATTCCTAACCATCTGTATAAATATTGTCAGTGTAGAAATATTGAATAAGTATATTTATCTATGTGTGCCTTAATATTTTTAGGGTAAAAAAAACTTAAATGGATACATGCGTTCAAGGTTTATTTATTTTGCTTTTGTTAGTCTTTTCATTTTGTTACTTTTTGCCAAGATATTGACATTAATTAAAATATGATCAAAATAGCAGCCATCAAAAGACCATGGCCTTTCTCTATTTTTATTTATTTTTTGCTGAAATGAAGAAAGCTCAACTAATAATAACAGGAACCCATTTTATTTTACCACGGTGGTGAGACTTATTTAGTTCTGGGTCTCAAAAGATATTTGGTCTTTGAACCTTTGAATTGCAAAATATTTTATTTGCATGCATGGGTTCTTTATGAATAGATCACGATGATCTAATCAATCAAGAATATACAGTATATCAAGCATGCATATCCAGTAATCTATTGAAAAAATGTGCAATCTTCATTGCCTGGAGTCAATTCTTTTTAGCATGGGAAGCAGAGGTGGTCTTCAGCAGGTTCTGACCGGTTCTGGACAACCGGTAGTGGAAATTTTGAGTAGTTCAGAGAACCGGCAAATCCCACCTCTGACTGGCTCTGCCCCCATCTCTTCTCTGCCTCCCATCGAGTCCCATCTGATCGGCTGGGTCTTCTTTTGTTGCCCTGCAAAGTAGAATGGAGCTGGAAAGCACGTTAGTGTGGTGGGGAGGGAATGGGGATTTTGCAGTATCTTTCCCCTGTCACACCCACCAAGCCACGCCCACCAAGCCATGCCCACAGACCTGTTAGTAAATTTTTTTGAATCCCATCACTGATGGGTAGAGAAACACTACAGTAGGTAGAGTAATGAGCTTATTACAGACAAGAACTGAGCCAACGTTTCCTATTCTCCCTTAGTTTTACAACACAATAAGTTGGAAGGGATCTTAGAGGTCTTATAGTCTGACCCCTGCTCAAGCAGAAGACCCTATGCCATTTCAGACAAACGTCTGTCCAATTTCTTCTAGAAAACCTCCAGTGATGGGAGCATTCACAAGTTCATATTTCTTCCTCTGGATAATTGGCAGAAAACCTTCCCTCTCCTCCTTGCCCCAAAACTTTCAAAATTGAGACAGGTCAAAATCATAATTTATTTATTTGATTTATTTGCCACCCATGTTGTTTTGAAGAGACTCTGGACCTGAAAATAATGCATCTGCAATGCCATCATGTCATTTCACAAGTTAGTTTTCCACGTAAAAATATTGCTGTGAGAAATCAAAATAGGCTTTTGCCTTTATAGAACGTTCTCTGTATAGTGTCCAAAATACTTCAGGACCTATTTGCTTGCCTTATCACCATTTTTGTGGTTTCTTTTCTCCCAAGAAGACTTTTTAATAGTATGTTCTAACAGTGCTCTCCATCCTAGAGATGTCTCAATTTCAAATGTCTTTCTTGACAATTTTTAAAGGCTATGACTCAGCATAATTAACTTTGGCAAAATCACACAGAAAGCGTAAGAGTGCTAACTTAAAATAAACAATTCTGTATAAATATTTTGTGCTTGGATCAAACCTGGGCTGTGAATAACAAGAGATAATTAACTTTATGAATTCTCCTGGGTGGTTAGAGTTGTTCTATACAATTTTATGTCTCTCTCGAATTGCTGGGTTTAGCACATTACACTTAATTGAAGGTTTTAGATTTGTACTGGTGCTCTCTGTGGAGGAAGAAATATAGTGTAAATGTTGCTATGTTGATTATTGAGTGCTTGAAACCTGCCTCATTTCCAGTTCACTTCTTCAATTTTCAATCTGGCACAATGCAAATTGAAGAAGAGCATTTCAAGAGAGTAATTCATTCCCTCAATTTACTGGGGCTAAATTAAAGTGATTGGACTTGCCACCAAGATGATAAGAGAGACTGATATAATCTTGCTGGTTATCTGCCAACAGAGCTGGTGTATAATTTACGCATACTTACTTGGAAGTAAACTCCATTACGTTGAAAGGTAAATAAGTATAGGTAGTCCTTGACTTACAATGGTTCATTTTGTGACCATTTGAAGTTACAATGGCACAGAAAAAAGTGACTTATGAGCATTTTTCACACTTACGACTATTGCAGTATCTCCACAATCACATCATCAAAATTCAGATACTTGGCAACTGATTATACTTATGACAGCTGCAGTGTCTGAGGTCATATGATCACCTTTTGCAACCTTCTGAAAAGCAAAGTCAATGGGGAAACTTAACAACCACTAATTTAATTTAAAGACTGCGGTGATTAACTTAGCAAACATGGCCAGAAAGGTCGTAAAATGAGGCAAAACTCACTTAACAAATGTCTCGCTTACCAATAGAAATCTTGGGCTCAATTGTACAGGACTAACTGTACAGATTTAGAATCAGACTGCTTTCCAAAGGGTGGTGGACTACAACTCGCATCATCCTGATCATTAGCTACACTCATGGAATTGATAGGAGTCAACACTGGAGTCTCCTTACTCCATCCTTCATTATTCTGTGAGTTTTGTGCACTTTGGAACAAATTCTTTCTGAATTCTGGCCTGAACCAGAACTTTCATAAATAATTCCAGAAGATGGATGTGAATTTGTAGTAACTTTCATTACTATCTTCTCTTACTAATAAAACTATGTGAAAAAGGAATCAGATGATTTTGGCTTGGATTTACATGAGATTAAATTAAATTCTTATTCTGTGCTGACTGACCATATATACCTGCTCACTGATAAATCTTTTTGACACAAGAGCATGTACAAAAGATTGGAAGATGTTATTACCAGGCCCAAAAGAGAAGAATGCGTTTAAATAATAATATTAAAAATATTTGGTTTAGCATGTTCAAATATCAATTTGATGTTTCTTTCTCTTATTGCTACCAAAAGAAAAAAAAATAAGAACAAGCAGCATTAAAGAAGGGCATGGTCTCAAATGAATCACCACACTTTTTAGCTCTTTTTTTTTCCTTAGAGAATTACCTCTGCATGGTAAATAATGTACCAAAGTGTTGTGAATCATACTGTTGTTCTAAAAACAATTTGTGAGGCAGGAGAAAAACTAGTTGCTTAAATATGAAAAGAAGCTAAATAATTCGCATTCGCCCAGAAAAAAAATCACCCTTTGAGTCCATAATATTTCTTATGTAGACATATCTGCTTGGGTATCAACTGAGATGGAAGAGAACATTATACAGTACAGAATATACTAGGATATATGCAGATATTACATGAGTATGGGCTCAATCTTACTACGAGACTACTCATTATGTCATCTTTGCTAACTCATTTTTAAGGAATACCTCTGTGTGATATTGCTTCCATCTCACCCCCTGCCTGTTATGGAAGCAATTGAAGTCATCCTTAATTGATCTGTTGTTAAAGTGGATATTTGTCCTTTCTTCAGATACAAGCCTGGACCTACAAATCACACCTCAATGGTGAGTTTAGGATCAAGCAGCTGTCCAGCTCTTATTGACCATTTAAGTCTGCTGTAAGCAGTCTTCCTATCCAGACAGTGGGTCATAGCCTCTATTGGTATTTTGGCTTGGGCAGAAAAAGAGACTCAAGTATGAATAGATAGATAGAAGATAGATAGATAGATAGAGAGATAGATAGAGAGAGAGATGAATAGATAGAAGAGAGATGATAGATAGATAGACAGATATAGATGGATAGATAGAAGAGAGAGAGAGAGGGAGGGAAGGAGGGAGGGAAGGAGAGATGGCTCAGCCAATACCTTGTGTCTAACAGTTTATCTTGGTAGACTTTTCTGCTCAGTCAAGGTCAGGAACAATGCATTTTATTTATTTTGTTTTTATTAATAAAATTTATATAGATATCCATCTCAGCAAAATGACTCTGGGCAGTGCTTATCATCGTATCAAAAACAACTAATATAACCCCCCCCCCAAATCCATATTAATAGATTTCATAAAAGTGAATGAGAAGATACTTTATTATATTCACATAGTTGTCTGGCTGTGCCCAATGTGTGTGTATAGTATGAGAGCTTGCTCAGCACAAGGTCATACCTGTTTTTTTTTTCTTTGCAGCAATGACACAGGGATAACCGACACTGAGCTGAAAGTGCTTATAAAACAGAATTCACTCCAAAGAGCTTGGTCAAAGTCCAACCTGAGATTCATGAGGGGGAGGGTTCTAATATCAGTAGCATGATTCAGAGGACTAGGCAGTAAAAGCAGCATCGAAGTCTGGCAAAGTTCAACTTCTCCAGGTTGCCACGACAGAGCACAAGCCAGTCTAGATCAGTCAGTTACATGCAGTGTTTCCATTTATGACTGCTCTCAGGTGGTGGTGTCAGGTCCAAATCCTCCCTCTCTCCCAAGCTTAAATAGATCAAATTTGTCACCCATGCTAGGCTACAAGGGAGTCATAGTCTCTTCCCCATCCATTACTCCCAATAACAGTTCTGATCAGTATGACTTGTTATCACTTGACACGTATGTGCAGTTGGAAGCTGGGTTGCAATGCTGGTGTCAGAAACTGAAGACTGGAGAATTAGAGACAGAGGAAGTCTGTTCTGGACTCTACTTCTTATCTATGCAGAAACTGCCAAAATAAACAAAAAAGGTGATAGGATTCTGTTTGCACAATCTATCTTAACTTGACACCCAACAAATGGTTTGAAACCAGAATTTCCAGTAGGGATGGCTACTAGTTCTTCGTAGGGATTTAGGCAACGACAATCCAGTTCATCTGGAAGCCAAAAACATACTGCTTGTCTTCCAATGTAGTGGGCTAGATGTGTTGCAAACTTTGTCACAAACTACCCCTCCTCGTGACAAGGCAGAGAAGCTGAAGAGAATATTTCATCACACTTCTGCCAGCGGATGGGAAACCATTGTTTCTCAAAATTGAGACTCACTTTTATTAGGAGAAGTCCTTCAACTTCCTCCCTCCCTCCAATGGTTGCAGAAATTGGATATGTCTAGTCTAGTGAAATGAAAGACTAGGGGTGCCAAGACAGCAATATTCCAATATTTGAGGGGTTGCCACAAAGAAGAGATGTGAACAACTTTTTCAAAGTACCAGAAGACAAGGTCCCATCCAACTCTATTATTCGGTTATTCCTTCCTTCCTTCCTTCCTTCCTTCCTTCCTTCCTTCCTTCCTTCCTTCCTTCCTTCCTTCCTTCCTCCCTCCCTCCCTCCCTCCCTCCCTCCCTCCCTCCCAAAATTTTGAGATTGATGCAGTTTGAGTGAAGCAAGATTGCCAGTTGTTAACATGCCCACATATTGCAAAGAGTGCAAGCTAAAACATTATTCTTTTAAAAAGTATTGCATTTTCTTCTTCCCTTCGTTTCTTCCCTCTTTGTTCCTTCATTTCTCCATTCCCTTCCCATCTCATCCCATCCCATATCTGTGGGGTCATAGGTCTACATATTTTAGGACATATGAAGAAAAAACAGTTGAAACAATCCACAAAGAAGACATCTTATGAGCTATTTTTGGAAAAGGATGCTAGCCTGCTTATGAGTACTTTGAACAATGCAGTTAGCTGACATTCCATAGACCCAACAAGGGTAAAGAAATAATTCACAACCTTTATCACCACAGAGAAGGAATCTGGACTTTAACTTGTGTCCAGTCACATTTCCTCCTTGTCTTTTACTAGAATCACTTCAGGAATTTCTTCACCGGATTCATTTCCTGGAAGAACAACCCCATGTATCAAGTTGCTCGCTGGAGTTGGAAGGCAGATAGAGGCTGCTGCACAATTTCAGAAAGAGCTCTATAAATTCAGACCCTTCTTATTTTCTGTGTATTTACTGTGACCATCAGGAACACATTTCTACTTTGTGGGAATGTGGACCTTAAATGGCATCCCTGTTGGACTGGCAGCTTGGTACAATGCTCTGTGTTATTATCAGCAGGGAAGAGAAGACAGCAGCAGATGCAGAATCGATAAGGATCAACAGAATCACCATTTACAAATAATTGAGGAAATGGAAAAGTGCAGAAAGAAATGCCACATACTGTAATACTTATTCAATCACAAAGCAGACCTTGAATTGCACCCCATTAGAGAAGTGATACTGCTTCGAAAGATAAGACATATGTCATACATTACATACATCGTAACTAAGAAAACTGCCTCCATTTCTTCGAATTTCATTGAAATTCTTTTTCCAGTAAGTTAGACTATAATTTCTGAGTCAGATGTTGCAGCCAGATCACCTTTATGTTGGTTCTGAATCAAATTTATTATGAGTCCAAATACCAGCCTATTTAATCCAGTCCAGAATTGGTGTCTCAGCATACATATCAAGTATATCAACACAGGTTTTTTTTTTAAAAGGCTTTATTTTGTAAAGTTGTTTTAATTTTGAAGCTTTTGTAAATTGAAAGTGGTTCTAACTTTCATTTAATTAAAAAGTTTAGCAAAAGAGAAAAAATGATGCCCAGGGGTACTTTTCAAAAATAAATCATTGGGAAGCTGAGCACATCACAAAACCACACAACTCCCTCTACTTCTGTACAAAATGAAAATTGCAAGTTGTTGCAACTACTGTCAAGTTGAGATTTCCTAACAGAATTGTTTTCCCTACTAGTTTTTGATTCAGGCTGTCCTGAGACTGCCAGCCAATTTGTCAGTAACAGAGTACTAACAGCTCACTTTTTCTTACAATCTCATATATATAGGACAGACAACACATAACATACTGTGTTGGTGATCTCCTATATTTCTCTTTTCACGTCTCCTTCCTAAAATATTTAATAAATAAATATGGTAAAATCTGGAAGTCCTCAGGTGATGAATTGCAATGAGGAAGAAATCAGACATAGGATTGTTACAATGGAAGATAATTAATCTGTATGCGAACCGTGACTCCAGTTTTGCCCTTTGATAGCTTATTCCTTCCCATTGGGGGATTAGCTAAATATGACTTTTTCCTCCAGCAAAAATGGTATTGATAAGAACTTCTGAATTGCTGCATAATCCTGTTTTCTGTTGGCAGTAGATCATAGGCAGAAGAGACAAGGAATCTCAGAAACAGAGTGTGAAGACGATTATTTTCCTCTCTGATTAGACTGATGACCTGATGCATCAAATATGGATGCATTTGTGTTACTTGTATCCTCCTAGTAATTTCAAACTACTTTTATGAGGGGAAGTCATACATAGAAAGGGCAGAGAGAAAACCAGAGAGGGTATGGTTTTAAAGGCAAACATGTTGGAACACAACTTTAGAATCAATCTGTGAGGGAGCTCGGATGGAGTAAGTTTCATAAACAGCCTTGAAAAGGAAGATTATTAAGCTGTTTGAGTAGGAGGAAAAAGGGACCATCTGCGGACATGGTAGAAGATCTTAGCATGTAAGTGAAAGCGCACGATAAAATTAGTGTTTCTAATAATAAGGGCCAACCAGGAGATGTTTCATCCTACAACAGAAATAAAAATAAAATCCAAATAGGCAATTTGGATAATAGGTAATTTAAAATGGTCAGTCAATTTAAAACAGGCAAGGTAAACATCAGAAAAAGAAATATTTCCCAGAGATAAAGCTTACTGAAAACAACACACACGCACACACACACCAGTGGTTCAGACAGTGATTCAAACTTTTTTACTACCGGTTCTGTTATGTATGCAGGTTTGAATGTCATTGGTTTAATTTGAACTGTTCTTGTAAAATGTCAAATATGATTGGTTTAAAAGTGCGGAAAACCCTGCACTCTGATTGGCTGGCAACTGCGGCTGCTGGCTATAAGTAGCAGCCGCAGCCCAGCCAAATTGGGTCTGTTATGAGCTGTAGTCACTAATAAACTCTTCACTGAAGCACTCCGCGTCTGACTTTTCATGCAAATCTAACACTGGCGACAAAGGTGGGATTCTTCCTGAAGAAAAGACGATGCGGAAAACAAGCTGAGAGAGATGGCAGCGCTGAACACCCCCCAGCCCCGTTCGATCCGACGGCAGAAGACTGGGACTCGTATGCGGATCATTTCCAAATGTATTTGGAGGGAAACGATCTCACCGACATTTCCGAGAAGCGGAAGAGGGCGGTCTTTCTTACGCACTGCGGTCCGGCAGTCTTCAAGATGGTGAAGGCATTGGCCGGAGCTGCAGACATGAAGGTAATGGAATGGCCTGATTTAGAAAAGCTTTTAAGAGCCCATTACGCCCCACAAGTATCGTGCCTCATTAAGAGACATGAGTTTTACCGTCGGGATCAAGGGGAAAGCGAAAACATTAACGACTTCGTGGCAAATTTAAGAGACATTGGGGGTGCATGTGAATTTATCAACTTAGAAGAGGCCATGCGCGATCGATTTGTTTTAGGCCTAAAAGACAAGGTTTTGCAGAGCAAATTATTAATGAAACCTAAGATCACACTTAAGGAGGCCATAGAAGAAGCTTCTTCAGCGGAAGCTACCAAGTCCTCAGCAGCAGCCATGAAGAAAATTAACAAGGCCGCAAGCCATCCTGATGTGGAAAAATCCACAACAACCCATTGTGAGCAAATAGATTCTGATTCAGACTGTAGTGAGGTGGAAGAAGGAATTTATAGACTCAGAATGGAGAAGAAAAGGAAAGACCTTGGAAGAAAGAGGTAAGACTTTTATTGCAGAGGTTGCGGGGGGCACCCCCTGAATGCAAGTTTTTGATACCATCTGCCTCGTTGTGAAAAAAGAGGTCACCTAGCAAGAGTCTGCAAATCATCCAGAACTCCACCAAGCAGAAAGAAGTTTCCTGACAAAGAATTCAAGCATAACAACTTCAATGAGAAAATGGGGCGCAACACAGAAGCAAATGGGAAGAATGAAACTTATCAAACAGTCACTATTGGTCATTCTTCACCCTTAAGAAGCAGAAAAGTACATGTGAAGGTACTCATTGAAGGAAGGCCTTGCCAAATGGAAGTGGACTCAGGCTCCTATTTATCTATGGTGTCATGGGACACTATTCACAGGCTACTTCCCAACATTCAGAAGAAGCATTTCCAGAAGCAAGCACTGACTCTCAAAGACTACCAAGGGAACAAGATTCCAGTTGGAACAAGAGAATTCAACGTGAAGTTCAAAGGCCACACCAAACGTTTGCCCCTGACCATCGTGGATAAGGACCCCAAGCTTGCTGGGACTTGAGTGGTTCAATCCACTAGGCATCGAGGTGACTGGCATCAATCATGTGAGCAACACTGAATGGGAGGAGACCTTGAAGTCTGAGTTTCCAGAGGTCTTCAGCGACGGATTGGGCAAGTATATGGGGACCCCTATCACTTTCAACTAGATCCCAAGGTGCCCCCAATTCGTTTGAAAGCCCAGAAGGGTCCCATTTGCCTTAAAGGAAAAATTGATGCACAATTAGATAAACTAATAGCTCAAGGAGTTTTAGAGCCCACTGACCACTCCAGATGGGAGACACCCATAGTCACACCAGTCAAGACTGATGGGTCAGTAAGAATCTGTGGACACTATAAGGGGACATTGAACCATGCGCTTCAGCAGAGCGCATATCCAGTTCCAGTGGTGCATCATTTATTACATTCACTTGGCAGGGGTACAGTCTTTGCCAAATTGGATCTGGCCCAGGCATATCAACAACTAACAGTTGATGATGCCACTGCAGAGGCCCAAACCATTGTGACTCATAGAGGTGCCTTCAAATGTAAAAGGTTACAGTTTGGAGTAAGCGTGGCACCAGGTATCTTCCAAAGCCTTATGGAAAGGATGCTCCAAGGAATGCCAGGGGTAGTGCCTTACTTTGATGATGTGTTAATCTCTGCTGAAAATGACACTCAATTACAAGAGAGACTCAGAGAAGTCCTTACCAGATTCAAGAAAGTGGGATTAAAAGTCAAGGAAGAAAAATGCACTCTTAGAACTGGGCTATATGATTGACAAGCATGGCATCCACCCTACAGATGCCAAGGTTCAAGCAATCAAAGAAGCCCTAGACCAAAATGCAAAACAGATTTGCAAGCCTTCCTTGGACTTATTAACTTTATCACATGTTCCTACCTCAGAAGGCAACCATTGCAGAACCATTACACAGATTACTTGACAAAAGTCTGTTTGGGTCTGGGGCAGGAAGGAACAATCAGCATTTAACAGTATTAAAAGACTAATCACATCTGATGCTGTACTGATACAGTTCTCTGAGAATTTGCCTGTTGTACTGACTTGTGATGCATCCCCCTTTGGAGTGGGGGGGGTTTGAGCCACAGGCTTCCCAGCGGGAGGGAAGCCCCTATTGCATTTTACTCTCGCACCTTGACCAAAGCAGAGAGGAATTACAGCCAATTGGACAAGGAAGCATTGGCAATTGTTGCAGCTATCAAGAAATTTCATGAGTATTTATATGGGAGAACATTTACCATTGTCACAGATCACAAACCTTTGTTAGGCATTGTGGCAGGAGACAAACCTACACCCACTATCCTGTCACCAAGAATGCTGAGGTGGACTGAATTTCTTGCTGCTTATTCTTACAAACTTATCCACAAGCTTGGCAAGGACATTGGACATGCTAATGCACTGAGTCGTTGCCCACTTCCTTGCCACAAGGAGGACTTTGAACCTGAAACACACACCTTTTTCCTAGAGACTGTTGCCAAGCTTCCAGTACACGCTGCTGAAATTGCCAGAGAGACTGCCAAAGACACTTTATTGGCTCCTATTATGGGCTGGATTAAGAAAGGTTGGCCTCTTCAAGATCTACCTCACCTTGCCCAACCTTTTAAGTCCAGGCAAATTGAATTATCTGTATTAAGAGGATGTATTTTGTGGGGTAACAGGGTGGTTATTCCTGCAAAACTGCAAAGAGAGGTTTTGGAAATGTTACATGAGGGTCATCCTGGGATTGTAAGGATGAAGGGATTGGCCAGGAGTTATGTATGGTGGCCAGGTATTGACAAAATGGTTGAAAACTGGGTTGCATCTTGTCCCAACTGTTAGGTAGTCAGGCCTGCCCCACCTCTCGCCCCCAAACAGGAATGGGAATGTCATAGGGGCCCATGGTCTAGGATTCACATTGATTTAGCCCTACCAGAGGGCACACCTTCCTTATTATAGTAGATGCATATTCCAAATGGCTAGAGGTCATCCTTATGGCATCCACCACAACTGATGCTGTCATCAAGCAGCTTAAAAGCTTTTGTAACCCACGGGTTACCTGATGTTCTTGTCTCTGACAATGGCCCTCAATTTACATCCAACCTTTTTGAATCCTATCTAGCACAACAGGGTATCAGACATGCCCTGACTGGCCCTGGGCACCCTTCAGCTAATGGCCGGGCTGAACGCATGGTACGTTTTACCAAGGAAAAGCTTCAGCAACTGGGTCCTGGGGACATCACTGAGAAAGTTGAAAAACTTCTTAGTGTTCGGCACATCACTCCTAACCCATCTAATAACTTATCCCCAGCAGAGTTGTTGATGGTAGGAAACTTAGATCTCCCCTTGACCACCTTCATCCCACTTACGCACCCAACGCACCACTTGATTCCACTAGCAAAGTTCGCACGTTCAGTGTGGGTGATTCTGTTTATGCTAAGAACCTTATGGGTGAACCTTCATGGATTCCTGCTGAAATAACTCAAATCACAGGCCCTCGTTCTTACAGGGTACAAACAGAGGATGGAGTCCTTTGGAGCAGGCACATTGATCAGCTTAGATCCAGGTTACCTCAGGAACATCGCAATTGTTCTCTCTAGTTCCCATACCTAATGCCTTTTCTAGGGGAGGGAGGAACATGAGGATAATCAGCAAACAAGAATCAACCCCATGTGTAACGAGCCATTAAGACAGGAACCATCCCAAAACCTGTCACAATGCCAAAATCCATCCTTACAAGTGGAAGATTGCACATCACTACCTGACTTGGGTGTTGACATTGGGCTGGTGATGGGTTGGGAGGAGAGACCAGATTCTAACAATCAAACAGGGTCTTCTTTCACAGGAAGTCCAACTAGGGAAATGTCAACAGACACATTTCCTCTCTCACTGGGTGAGAATGTTAAAACTTCTGAACCACGAAGGTCTCAACGACAGTAAGAGCCCCACCTATTTAAAAGAATACATTAGATAGGTTGGGGTTTGAGTATGGACTGAACCTAGTGGGGAGGGGTGTTATGTATGTAGGTTTGAATGTCATTGGTTTAGTTTGAATTGTTCTTGTAAAATGTCAAATAGGATTGGTTTAAAAGTGGAAAAACCCTGCACTCTGATTGGCTGGCAACTGCAGCTGCTGGCTATAAGTAGCAGCCGCAGCCCAGCCAAATTGGGTCTGTTATGAGCTGTAGTCACTAATAAACTCTTCACTGAAGCACTCCGTGTCTGACTCTTCATGCAAATCTAACAGGTTCTGTGGGCGTGACTTGGTGGGCATGGCAGGGAAAGGATACTGCAAAATCCCCATTCCCTCCCTACCCCACTAACCTGCTTTCCAGCTCTGTTCTCCTGTGCAGGGCAACAAAAGGAGACCCAGCCGATCAGCTGGGACTTGGGAGGCAGAGAATAGATGGGGGTAGTGGGGCCAGTCAGAGGTGGGACTTGCCGGTTCTCCGAACTACTCAAAATTTCCGCTACTGGTTCTCCAGAACTGGTCAGAACCTGCTGAATACCATCTCTGACACACAATACATATACATATTCACACACACACACACACACACACACACACACACAGAGAGAGAGAGAGAGAGAGAGATCATCCTTGGAAGTTGTTCCAGGGTCCACACAACATTATTTCTATCCTAGACATAGGAAGTACCCATAGGTTACCTCTGGTCATTGCCCTCTTATATTCTGCAGTATTAAAAATACATTTCTGTCCTGTAATAGAATACATTTTTGTTATCAATTTTTGGAAGGTTTTCAAAACACAACTTGCATGGAAATGCTCAGCTGGAAATTTGGATCCAGTCAAGGGCAAGAAGAAAATTCTTAGAAGTCTTCCTGTTAAAAGGGAAAGAGGGGAAAAAGTACGAGAATTTGGGGATCATCTATTAATCATGTCATTACTACTAAGGTAGCAATGAAAAGTCTTCCAGTGAGAGCGTTTTAAAGGAATTTCCAGCTATACAGAGGCCCAAGGATTTCACATCTGCACTGAATGGCTTGGAAAAATAATAATAATTCAAGCATGCTTTTTTATTAATCCTCTTGGAATCTTCAGCTTTACCTGGAAAAATGGAAGTGTATTAAGTTCACCCGAAGGGCCATCTGTCAGAACACCTTCTAATAAGATCTATTTAGCAGATAAACAGGCTTACAATGCCCTGGACCTATCTCAATAAAACTGTTACAGATTCAGTGATCGATATCTTGAAGTAATTCGTAATAAGTCTTTATTACCACTAGCTTGGCAGGCGGTGGATTTCAGACCTGCAGTATAGAGCCAAGAATATCTCTTGATTTATTGTATTTTTTCTTTTTGTCTTTTAAAAGGCCCTATTTGATTGGTTGATTTGTGTTTAATAGAATATTCCCTATCAGACTTCACACTAGGCATAATAATAATTGTTGACTCTCCAGGCACTTAACTTTGTATTCTGGAACTTGTTTATAGTAGCAGACTTGATATAGCTAGATGAGTTTGCTTTACTGCAAGCAAATTGGAGTCCAGATGTATGCAAAAGAGCTCCTTATGGCAGAGCTTAGACACTGAGTCTAAGGGTTTAAATTTTTAGATATTTTCCAATTAGTGGAAATATGGCTATTGTCTTCTCAACCATGGGATTGGGATACACCTATTCATAGTTAACATGACACAGAAAAGAATATTTGTAACTCAGGATTGAGTTGTGGGGTCCTTGCTGCTCTCTGAGCTTGGCTGTTTTCTTGTAGATGTTTTATTATCAAACCGCACCCTTCTAGCATGGATAATGTTACCTAGTTTGGTGATGAAATGTCTGCAAGAAAACAAACAAGCTAAGCGAGCACCAAGAACTCCATAGTTCAACCACAAGCTGCAAATATTTTCTTCTGTGTTATATTAACTCTGAGCAAGTGTATCCCAATCTGATGGTTGGGAAGAATATTTTAACTCGGGGTTAAATATTCTAAAATATTCTCAGTTTATATTAATTATACTATAGTATAAATAATAAATATTGACAGTTTTGTTTAGACTAAGAACCATGGATTTCTATCCAGCCAACTTCCTTCCTTACATTCCATAAGAAATGATTGCTCTAATATACCGGTACCATTACCTTGAGGGCACTAAAGGAGTCTTCAGGGAACCACTAGCTGATCTGTGGATAATTCCAGTCATTCAATAGATAAATATATTTTCCAATCTGTTCCTGAAAAATCACTGAAGTGCAATAAGTTAAGATAAACACACAGAAATTTGGTATGTGCAAATAGGAAGGTGGAAATCTGATCTGTCCTTCTGTCAGTTTTACAAAGCTTATGTACATCAATATAATTCATAAAATATCAGGACATAAATTCATTGGTCTATTTAGGACCAGAGATAATAGAATAGAATAGAATAGAATAGAATAGAATAGAATAGAATAGAATAATTTATTGGCCAAGTGTGATTGGACACACAAGGAATTTGTCTCCAGTGCATATGCTCTCAGTGTACATAAAAGATATATTTATCAAGAGTCAAGAATCATAAGGTAGAACACTTAATAATAATCATAGGGTACAATAAGCAATCCAATCATACTAGGAAACAGTCAATATAAATCATAAGAATACAAGCGACAAAGCAACAGGCATACAGTCACAAGTGGGAGGGGATGGGTGATAAGGAGTGATGAGAAGATTAATAGTAATAGCAGTGCAGACTTTGTAATAGTTGGACAGTGTTGAGGGAATTATTTGTTTAGCAGAGTGATGGCGTTTGGGGAAAAACTGTCCTTGTGTCTCGTTGTTCTGGTGTGCAGTGCTCTATAGCGTCGTTCTGAGGGTAGGAGTTGAAACAGTTTATGTCCGGGATGTGAGGGGGTCTGTAGATATTTTCACAGCCCTCTTTTTGACTCGTGCAGTATACAGATCCTCCATGGAAGGCAGATTGATAGTAACTGTGAAAATCCTGAGTGTCTGAGAAATGTTTACTTACTTTTACTTACTTTTCAAAACAAAAACACCCTGCCATGCCTTCAGAGATAACTTCTCTTTCCTTCCTGGAAGTCTTCCTTGACAGACTACGTGACTACATAATGTTTCATGATCACATGGTTAATCCAGGAAGTGCTGCAATGAAAAATCGGTCTCTGGGGAGAACACTGCCTACTGTGAGAAATGAAGACATTTTTGTCAGTGAAAAAAAAGAGGAAAACTTCAAGAGTTCTCATTAACTTGCACACACTTGACTTGATTTTTTCCTGAGAGTGGATGGACGATGAATGTTGCTTTCTGGTAGTTTATATCATGCCATGGACTCATGAAAAAAATCAATTTTACTTCCAGCAACATCTGTGGCAAAATGCCTATAAGAAAAATGAAACAAGCTTACCATAATAGTTCAATACTTCATTATATTGCAGAGATACTGGGTGTGTTTTGAAAGCACTGCCCAAGTTGCTGGGAGATCGGCATCAGATAAATGTAATAAATTATAGTTAGTCACACAGTCAGCCAGATGTTTAGACTGGATGTAGCATTTTTATTTATCTACGATGTCCTTCTGAAGGACCCAGGATAGACAGATGTCCTTTGATGGTATCATTGCAGGATGTAAGCTGTTCAGAATAAGGCTGCCTTTTGCAATTGACTGATAACATTTTTTTGTCAATGCCGATGGTATGCAACTAGGTGTCCAGATGTTTTGAGATTGCATCCACGGCACTTATCACAACTGGTACTATCTTTCCTTCTTCCTTCTATTTGCAGGTCTTTGTTATTTACTCTGTTGTGCTGTCTCCAGGAACTGCAACATCCATTATTTAGATTTTTTTTGTCTGTCTTATCAACAATAAAATCGGGGTATTATGTGGTAGTGCTTGGTCTGTTTTAAGGTGCCATCAGTTCTTGCTTGGAGGTAAATGGTATTTCTTGTGGATATTCCATTGAACCACAATTCTTCTCATTTCTGACTTTATATGCTCCTCTTCTCTCAATTAATTTGATGGGGAAAATCATCTCCTCCTCCACATCTTCCTCCTCCTCCTCTTCCTCCTCCTCCTCCTCCCACAATTAGCAATATGTTCAAATTGAAAAAAAAAACTGCTAACTGGATTGGAAAAAACTGCTAATTAATTTGTTGAATGAAACTGTATTCATAATATTAATAGAACATAGGGTTGTCTTTTTGTTTATTCACCAACTGCCTTCCCATCAAATTGTTACTGAAAGTTTAATCATCAAAGCTAAGGGACTCAGGATTGACTCAGGCAATTCTATTCACTTCCACTCCCTGTATATAGGAAAGCAATATTTGCCAACATTTAAACATTAAAAATATTAATAGTGCCAATAAATTAGAAATTCCCTATTTTTATGCATACTTTTTGGAAGCTGTGTAAATAAATATATTATTGAATATTATGACTAAAAAGCCAAAATAGTAGCCTGGCATCAGTGATAACTCTTTCTGTTCGCTAGCTTTTTTTTTTAATCCACGAATAGATTTATTAATGAAAAACATTTATTGTTCACAACATCTCTACATCTTGACTTGCTATTTGTAAAAACAAATGACAAATATCAACCCTCTTGGGAAAATACATTTTTCCTTGGATAAACACAGATGTAAAACATCTGGAGTGGCAGCTTTTTTCTTTAAAGAGTCAGCTGTTGAGTTTAAGTAATTCATTTATTATTATGGTCATTAATCACCACTGAACATATAGTGAAGGATCTGTGGCATATTTTACAGTACTCATGTATATATAATCAATTTATACTTCAAGCAATTTATATTGTTTCATATAATTTGTAGTGCTTTTGAACAGTAAGAAATTAATTTCACCCTTTGGTGTGGTAGGAAAGAGTTTGTATTGTAAAAATATTACTATGTGCCCATTAGTCAATTCTGGAGGGTGGAAGTCCATACAAGTTTTTTAATGAAAGCACTGGGTATTTGGATAGAAATCAATCAATCAATCAATCACTAATATTTATTTGGTCAAAGACCAGTGAAATGTGAAAGAAGAAAAAGAGAGTGTACAAATAAATGATATATTAACAAAATAAAATTATGTAGCATAACATTCACTCCTCTATTACTATATTAATGCAGGCGTTACCCAGATAATAAATCTTATTTTGATAGAGAATCAAAACCTTAGTTCATCTGTTCCGCACTCCTGGGTACAAAGTCTTAGAATAAATTCTACTCCAATTTTATTCCCAAAATTTAGGTATTGTATGCCACTTGAAGTCACTTTTTAAAAAAATTACATTTATATACCGCCCTTCTCTGAAGACTCAGGGCGGCTTACAATTTTTTGGGATACAACCCAATGCGCTCAGCAATAGCCTTCATTCCATTGTATATGCCTGCTTATTACTAAGCGGCATTTTTACAAAGTCAGCTTATTGCCCCCAACAATCTTGGGTCCTCAATTTACCTACCCCGAGTGGATGGAAGGCTGAGTCAACCTTGAGCCTGGTGGGATTCGAGCCTGCACTAATTGCAGGCAGCTGGAACTTAAGTGCTAGGCATTTAACAGCCTGCACCACCAAGGCTCTTTTGACTGAGATGAATAAATTGCCATTTGAAATTTAAATGGATTTTTCATTTAAAATTTTAATACATTGAATAAATAAATTTTAATTAAAAATTGCTAACCTACGGTAATTCTGCTCCCAATTGTGGTTGTAAATCCAGGACTCTCTGTATAAATTCTGAGATTTCCAATGAACATCAGGATGAGATGTCTCCCCAACCCCAAAGAAATGGATTAAGGTCTATGGGACTCCTGAGCAAAATGTCATTATATTCAACCTCCTCCATGGGAGAAATGTCATCTGTAGCAGATTTCCCCATTCAAGCCAAACCACTCTGAAAGCTTGCTGAACCAGTTTCAGCTGCACAGTCTTGGCTGGTAAAGAAAACAATCTACATTCATTGACGCAGAGTCATTGAATGAGATTAAATTGTCTCTGTTTCTCTTTCAAAGTGATTGTGAAAAGCCCAGTTCCTAATACATGCTTAACTAGGACTTGGGTGTGTATATATATATGTGTGTACGTGGAGTGGAGGGAGATGAGCTGAATATGCTGCAGGAACCCAATAAAGGGTTGGATGGATCCACTCAATTAATTCCAACAGACTTAGAATTAGCCTGGGGCAGATCTAGGCAACTATGGCATGTGAACATCAAAATCCCATTGTCCCATTTTGCCAATCAAGTCCTCCAAGAAAAACAGCTAGACAGAGCAGAAAAGCAAGCGTCTCCATATTGGGCAGCAAATAATACATCTCTCAAAAACCTATGGAAGATTCTCTATCATTCAGATCATGGTTGCCCCAAAGGTGCTTTTTTTTTCCTTCAAAAGGCAGCTGGTCTGTCTTGTTTTTCTTTGAAGACGTTTCGCTTCTTATCCAAGAATCTTCTTCAGCTTTGAAGAAGCTTCTTGGATGAGAAGTGAAATGTCTTCAAAGAAAAACAAGAAAGTCCAGTTGCCTCTTGAAAAAAAAAAGCACCTTTGAGACATTTCTTAAACACTCATTGCCTGTATTGAATGAGCCACTTCCATTGCTACTTGCCTGTTTCATGGAGAAGAGGGTAGTGATGCTATGAAGCCATGCCAACCCAGCCTTGATGTAAGGACTTGTGGGATATTGGAGAAAGGGTACCTAGATTTTATTCCAGGATCTCCAACCCTGGCAACTTTAAGATTTGTGGGCTTTAACTCCCAGAATTCCCCAGCCAGCATGTCGTATATGCATACACATACAAATATTGTTGAAGTTAGTTGGCAGGACTAGATGACTTCTCTTTACCCCTGGTTCAGGAGCAAAACAGCATGGTTGTGTGTTGTGGTTCACTGGCAGCCGGTACAGATGGCAGCGGAATCAGAAGAATCAGAAGAAAGTGGGGAAGAAAGGGGACTAGTCAGGGAGTCTTGAGAGGACTTGGATGAGGGTCCTGCAGAGATGCAGAGATGGGGCCAGGACCATCTGAGAGTGGGGTGCTGCTTTTGGAGCCTTTGGAGTCTGGCAGCAGAGAGGCAGAGAACCCAGGGGAGCCTGTTCTCAGTGCGCATGTGCACAGAGCTGCTAGAAGGCAAGAGCAGCTGAAACAAAAGGGCGACTCAGGAGTAAGGCTGGGAGGTGATTGCCCCTCCCATAAGGGATAAAAGTCAGGCCAAGATGATGAAACCTTTGCAGGAAGCAAAGTAGTTTGATTGGTTCTGAGTCATCCTTAAAGCTCTTTATACTTCAGTTAGTTTTTCTTGTAGTTTGGTTGGTTTCTTTTCTAGTTAACTTGATACTTCTGTTTTGGCAGCACTTCACAGAACTGAAAGGTGTGTGCTTATCTTGGGGCACTGTTTGAGCTTAATTTCACCTGGGAATGAAAACAATTCCCAGCATTGCAATAAAATGGGTTTTGCTTTTAAAACAAGTTTGTGAATAATTACGGTTTATGCCTGGGTCAGAACACCATGTAATCCTGGATCTATCCTGATTCACTCTGATTTCTTATTTCTAATAATCTTTACCCAGGCATAGTGAGTGTTACTGGTTCTGACTTTCTGGGATGTTCATGTAGGATCATCCAGTTAGTCACTGAATAAGTCACTAACAAAAAAATAACAAAATTATAAAAATAAATTAATTGTTAGACCAATGGTATCAGCTTATATATGTTTGTATTATTTTATTTGTACCATGCTTAAGTACAAGTGCATATCAAAATAAAGAAGCTTCAACAATTAACAACTACAGAGTAAGATGGCGGAAGAAATCAAATTGATTTCCATTAACATCAATGGTTTAAATTCACAAATCAAGAGGAAAAAAAACCCACTAAACTACAGAAATTGAATTTAGACATTACATGCCTTCAAGAAACACATATCCAGAAACATCAAAGTAAACTGTTAGAAGCAACAAAATTAGGAGATTTATATGTATCTCTAGCCCAACAAAAAAAGGGGGGGGGATAGCAATATATGTTAGGAAACATTTACAAGCAAAACAGGTATATGCAGATGAGGAGGGTAGGATTCTGATGTTAGAAGTTTATATAAACTACAAGAAAATGTTATTGACAGTGATATATGTGCCGAATGAGAAACAAGAAAATTTTTATACTAAACTATATAGAAAATTAGTAGAACAGGAATATGAGAACATATGCCTGCTAGGTGATTTCAATGCAATAGCAAGTTTAGGGAAAGATTATAATAATGAAAATCTAGGGGAAAAAAGGAAAAGGAAAACATTACCAAAAGTATTTTATCAAATGGCGGAAGAATTAGGATTAAAAAATATATGGAGAGAAAGAAATCCAGACAAAAAACAATATACCTACTATTCAGCACCACACACATCATGGTCAAGATTGCATATATTATGGACAAATGTGGAAATTGAACGTAATATTAAAAAAAATAGAAATTGAAACTAACACAGGGGCTGACCATAATCCTATTAAAATAATTTGGAAAGGACTGAAAAAGAACAGAAGATGGATGTTAAATAAGGAGATCCTAAAAGAAAAAGAATGTATCAAGATGATGGAAAAAGAATTGGAGTTCTTTCTGAAAGAAAATAAAAATCAACAAACATCAACTCCAAACCTATGGGACATGACTAAAGCATACATCAGGGGCTTAGCAATTTCATATAATACACGTAGATACAAGGGAAAAAAAGGAGAACAATCTAAACTACTAGGTTCCCCTTAAGGAGTTAGAAAAAACATTAGAAAAAACACCACATAATAAGACAGCAAATATGGAAAGTATAATGATTAGACACAAATTGAATATGTTAGCACAAGAAGAATGGTTACAGGACATGAAAATGATAAAACAGAATTATTTTGAACACGCGAACAAGCCAGGAAGGTGGCTAGCCTACAGACTTAAGAAAGAAAAGGAAAAAAGATCAATCCAACAATTGAAGGATGCTGATGGTATGTTACAACATCAAACTGAAAAGAAAAAAACATATTGTTAAAAGTTTTTTTGAGGAACTATATAATAGGGAAGACGTATCAGAAGAAAATATCCCACATTATTTAGAAGGGAAAGGGCTATCCACGACCCCGGAAGGGAATAAAGAAGAGATAAACAGGGAAATAACACTAAAAGAACTCCAAGAAGCAATCCTGAAACAGAAAAACAATAAGACACCAGAACCGGATGGTCTCGCAGGGGAACTGTATAAAACTCTCCAAGAAAAATTAGAAATGCAATTGTTAGAACTCTACAATGAGGTACTGACAACAGCAAAGTTACCCAAGTCATGGGGGGAGACATACATAACATTGATCCCAAAAGAAGATTCAGACCATCAATTAATTCAAAATTATAGGCCCATATCCCTTTTAAATGTTGACTATAAAATATTTATGTCCATAATGGCAGAAAGATTGAAAAAAATCCTTAATCAAATCATTCATAGCGACCAAAACGGATTCTTACCGAATAGACAAATCAAAAATAATACCAGAATGGTAATGAATATAATAGAATACTATGAAGCAAACCCAGGAAAACAATTGGCAATGGTCTTCCTCAATGCGCAAAAGGCATTCGACAATGTTAATTGGCAGATCATAATACAACAATTAAGAAGCATGCAATTTGGCAATAAATTTATCAAACTGATTTTGACAATTTATAAGACACAGATGGTCAGTGTAATACTGAATGGTGACAGTACGGAAACGTTTAAGATCAACAAGGGAGTAAGACAGGGATGCCCACTGTCACCCCTCCTTTTCATCCTTAGAAAACTTATTGGAAAACATTAGGAAAAATGAAGAAACCAAAGGGACTCTAATTAAAAAGGAACATTATAAAGTACAGGCATTTGCCGATGATATAGTATTTTTTCTAGAAGATCCAGAGGATACGGGAGTAAAATTAATAAAGGAAATAGCAAGGTGGCAGGCCTTAAGATAAAAAAAAAACAAAACAAAATTATTGACTAAAAATTTAAAAGATAAGCAACAAAAAGAATTAGAAGGAAAATTGGGTATGCAAAGTGTGAAAAAGGTAAAATATTTAGGCATTTGGTTAACAGCAAGATGCTCTTCAATCAAAAAAGATAATTATGACAAATTAATAATACAAATTAAAAAAGAATTAGAAATGTGGGGGAAATTACAGCTATCATTACTGGGGGAAATCGTGGCAATCAAAATGTCTACTCTACCAAAAATACTATATCTTTTTCAAACTGTACCAATAAGATTGGATAAAACCTTTTTTTAAAGAATTAGATCGAATAATAGGCAAATTTATTTGGGATGGGGAAAAAACTAGGATAAAAATGAAACTATACAGGACAAAAGAGAAAGGGGTGGCTTTGGACTCCCTGACTGGGAAATGTATTACCAGGCTGCGGCTATGATATGGATTAAAGATTGGATCAATCTGGAAAATAGAAGAGAATTGTCAATAGAGAGTCACGACTTGCAGAGAGAGTGGCATAGTTTTCTATGGGATGGGAAATGTAAACAGCATGCATATTTTCAGAGACACATGATTAGAGATTCATTAATTCGGACATGGAACAAGATTAAAAAGAAACATTATACTAAAATACTGAACTGGTTGTCAACTATGGAAGCACAAATCTACCCAAACACAATGGATCTGGGAAAAAAGAGGAATTATAAAGACTTATTAGACACACAAGGAAGATTAAAAACAAGACAAGAATTACAGCAACAAAATATAAAGATAGATTGGTGGCCATACAAGCAAATTCAGGTGAGATACAAAAAGGACAAAGAACAATTTGGTTTCTGCATGGAAAAGCATCAATTAGATAAAATTCTACAAGAAATGGAAAAGAAAATGATCTCAAGAATATATAATTTTCTACTAGACTTTAAAATGGAAGAGGAGGTGGTCAAAGACAGTGGTTCTTAACCTGGGCGATATTGCCCCCCAAGGGGCGATTTTGTTTTTCAGGGGGGCGATGGAATGAAAAAGGGGGTGAAGGAATGGAAGGGGGGGCGATATGGGGGCGATGGAGCGAGATATATTGGGAGAGAGAGAGAGATATCTATATTGGTAGATAGGTAGGTAGGTAGGTAGACAAAAAGACAGACAGGTAGGTAGATAGGCAGGAAGGAAGGCAGGCAAATAGACAGACCTTTTGGATGGATGGATGGACGGACGGATGGACAGACAGAAAGAATGCGAGAGCAGCAGCACTTTGGGAAAGCGGTGGCGGCGGCTTTTCCCAACATGCTGCCGCATTCAAGCGCGGTTCAGGTGTGGTACAACAGTCAATGGGGTGAGCCTGCAGGGCCGGCAACTCGAACGCCCTCTGCCACCTCTTAGCATCCCCAAGGGGGCCAGCAGAGGGGTGCTAAGAGGCAACAAGGGGGCGTTTGAGGTGCCGGCCAGCCCTGCAGGTTCACCCATTGACTAGCACTGCTCCGGAGCTGGCGCCTCCAATGTGGAAGCAGTGGCATGTTACGTGCCGTCGTGGCCGCGTTCAACACACTGCCCCCCTGCCGCCTCTTAGCGCCCCTCTGCTGACTCCCTTGGGGACGCTAAGAGGCAGCAGGGGGCATTCAAGGTGCTGGCCCTGCAGGCTCACCCATTGACTGTAGCACCGCTCCAGAGCCGGTGCCAAAATGGGTGAAACTGCAGGGCCGGCCGGCGCCTCAAATGCCCCCCTGCTGCCTCTTAGTGCCCCTCTGCTGGCTCCCCTTGGCCTTGGGGATGCTAAGAGGTGGCAGGGGGGCGGCGCCTCAAATGCAGCCGCTGTGGCACATAACACACCACCGCTTCCACATTGGAGGCGCCAGCTCTGGAGCGTTACTACAGTCAGTGGGTGAACCTGCAGGGCCGGCACCTCAAACGCCCCCCTGCCGCCTCTTAGCGCCCCTCTGCTGGCCCCCTTGGGGATGCTAAGAGGTGATAGGAGGGCGGTTATGTTGGGGGGGGCAATGACAACTTCCTCAATGGCTCAAGGGGGCGATTCTTTCAAAAAGATTAAGAACCACTGGTCAAAGAGACAATGGTGGTATGGGCGAAAAATGTTGGCCATAATATAGATCTGGAAAATTGGGAGAGAAGGTGGGGATTAAATTATAAATTAATTACATCTACAGCATACAGGGAAAATCAATATAAAATGTTCTACAGATGGCACCTTCCTCCCGCTAGACTGGCAAAAATGTTTAACTCAGACCCAAACCGTTGGAAGTGTGGAAAAGAAAAAGGCACTTATTTCCATACCTGATGGACATGCCAGGAGGTGAAAAAATATTGGAATACAATTAGGCAATGGCTAGAAGAAATCATGAATCAGAAAATTGAAACTTTCTTATTAGGTATAATAACACAAAAATGCAATAAAACAGATAGATATATCATGTTACACATATTAACAGCTGCAAGGATTTTGTACGCACAACTCTGGAAAGAAAAAGGGATTCCACCAGAAGGCATGGTTATAAAAAAAATAATAGATTGTATAGAGATGGACAGGCTAACAATGAAAATAAAAGACAGAGAAGATTCAATTTACTATAGGGCCTGGGATGCCTGGTATGAGTGGTCTAGAAATAAAAAGAAAATAAAATGGCAATTAGGAAAAGAATGAGGGAATATATAAATATGTAAATATACCATAGAGAAGATTGATGTGTAAGGATAAAAGATATTGATTTATAGCCAGAGTAAGATGTAAAGATGTAAGAGTAAAGGAATAAGTAAATACATGTACTGAAAAATGTAAGGAGATGCAAAAGATGTCTTGATGTTGATAACAATGTATAAAGTTTTATTTTATGTTTTTAAAATTTGAAAGCTTAATAAAATTTATTTAAAAAAACAAAATAAAATGTACTGGTATACTAATTTGAATGCAGAACGCTAACATAGACAATCTGAGAACAATATGGATTTCTACATCCCTCTTTTATGTAAAGTGTATTAAACAAAGATAATTCTACAGCCCTGATATTGTATATGAAAAGACAGCTGTTCATTTCATTTGGCCTCTCTCATAATTCCCAATGCATTTCTGAATTTTCTGCCAGTTTACAACAGTTGTGACAAAACTTTGTAACAATGCTTTAGCACCTGGTTTTGCGGGGAATTTCTCAAAAACCTGTTCACAAATGCGTTTCCTCTAAAAGCACACCTGTCAGATTCATCTTAAAAATCTGCTGCACATATTTATTTAGAAAGTGTACTTCCAATTTAGTAGTTAAACAAAGAACAAATTTTAGTCCTGACCATTCACAGAACAGAAAGCTCACAAGTCTGATCCGCCCTCCCCAGTAGAGAACAATTGACCATGAGCAACCAGTAAAATTCACAGTTTAGCTTAAGTTTGTACAGGTAGTCCTCAACTTAGGACCACAATTGAGCCCAAAATTCCTGTTGCTAAGTGAGACATTGGTGAAGTGAATTTAGCCCCGTTCTACGACTTTTTGTGCCACAGTTGTTAAGTGAATCACTGCAGTTGGTAAGTTAATAACTTGATTGTTAAGTGAATTGGACTTCCCCTTTGACTTTCTTTGTCATAAGGTCACAAAAAGTGATCACATGACTCCAGGACACTGCAACCATCATAAACATAAGTCAGTAGCAAAGTGTCCAAATTTTGATCACATGACTGTATGGTTGTAAGTGTGAAAAAACAATAAGTCACATTTTGGTGCTGTTGCAACTTTGAAAAGTCGCTAAATAAGTTGTTATAAGTTGAGACTAGCTGTACCACCCCGAGTTCCCTAGAAGCATGAAAGTATTTAATCCAATTCATTAGATAGTCCTGAATCCTAGCATAGAAGGAAACACCCTTCATTTCATAGACTACTGTAGAGTGGTGGGATTCTAATACTTTATCAACCGGTTCTCTGTCCTAATGATTTCTTCCAACAACCAGTTCACCAAACTGCTCAGAAATTTAACAACTGGTTCTCCTAAAGTGGTGTGAACTGGCTGAAATCCACCACTGCTACTTTGAGAAACCCAGACAGATTTGCCACTCAGCCCTCTAAAATACTGAACAATAATGAAACCAAGAGAAGGAACTGAAAGGGCAACCATGAATAAAAATGCAAAGAGAGAGAGAGAGAGAGAGAGAGAGAGAGAGAGAGAAGAGAGAGAAAGAAAGAAAGAAAGAAAGAAAGAAAGAAAGAAAGAAAGAAAGAAAGAAAGAAAGAAAGAAAGAAGGAAAGATGGGCCTCAATTCCGAAATTCAACTTTCCCTCTTCTGTCAAGGTCCATGCATGGGTGTCAACTGATTAATTAACAACTAAATGAAAAAAAAAGTAGGAAGGCCTTGGAAATACAGAAGAGGACGTGAGTCCTTGACTATTGCTGGCACTGCAAAGGTTCAGAACTTTCTGGAAAGTGATGCCTGGGAGGAAGCAAGAAATGGGACTTCCCATCCAGGGCTGTCACAGTCCATGTATTTTCTGGAAGGAAAGAAGAAGATCATAATATAATACAAATAAAAAGGACTTGCTGAGGGGGTTTTTTTGGTGCTTTGCAAGGTCTTTTCATTGCCACAGCTTCATTTCATATATTGTAAGCTGCCCGGAGTCACTTGGTTGACTTTGGCGGCTATGGAAGAAATCACATTAATTAATTAATTAATCCAAACAGTGGGAGAGAGGAATGAGTTTGTCAATATCTATAGAGAGCATAGGCTCAGCAATTATGTATAATCTCTTTACTGGTCAATTGTAAGACTGCCTTTTCCTCCATATGCTATCTCTGCATTAAAAAAAGTATAGAGGAAATATTTTAATCTTCGAATCTGTTTAGCTGAAATATTGCCTGATTTATGTCTCGTAAAGCATTCATCTTGCATCTTATTTTCATCTCATTTCAATTCCTAGCTCATGGTCAGTCTTGGGCAAGCTTGAATTGAGTTCAGTTTCTTTCAAATTTCAAATGCAAATCAGATGTTGCACCCCTCTCCTGCTTATGAATCTTGCATTCAGACCAGTTCTTTGCTCATTCACAGATCTCTAAGGTTTAAGCATTTCATTAAAAAATGAGTAGCCTTTTAAATAAATTACATTCCACCCAGATAACTTATATTAGAAGAAACAGTTCTGCAGTTAATTAAATAATGGCAGTACAGACATTTTTTGTGGCTGGTTACCTCTCATGAAGACACTGATTTTGGAAGCATGGTGGCAATCTACTTTTGGGTTGGGTTCCCCATATATTTTACAAGTATTTTACCCATTTTGGTGACATTCTGAATGTGTCGGACAAATAGAACATTTTATTTGTGATGAATATTATTCTGTGCTACAATATGTACTGAGGAGGTGAAAAGAGCCTTGGTGGCTCAGGCTGTAAATGCCTGCTCTTAAGATCCAGCTGTCTACAATTGCTGTAGGCTCGAATCCCACCAGGCTCAAGGTTGACTCAGCCTTCCATCCTCTTGGGGTAGGTAAACTGAGGACCCAAGATTGTTGGGGGCAATAAGCTGACTTTGTAAAAATGCCGCTTAGTAATAAGCAGGCAGATACAATGGAATGAAGGCTATTGCTGAGCGCATTGGGTTGTATCCCAAAAATTGTAAGCCGCCCTGAGTCTTCGGAGAAGGGCGGCATATAAATGTAATTAAAAAAAAAAAAAGCAAGAGAGTAAAAAACTACGGAGCCAGGTCTAATCCTAAATTTGGAAAAGAACAATTATCCCAGAAGTGGAAAATAATTTTCTTTCTCTAAATAATTTGAAATTATACTGCAAACAGAGTGACATACATATTTTGTTAATGAACAATTAAAAAACTGTAGTTTTATGAAAATTAACATCCAGTATATACATTATTTTCATTTCATTGGGTTGGATTCAAGGGAGAAAATATTGAAGAGAAAGGGATAATGAGATTGAGAGATTTAACAGATTAACAGAGTTGGAAGGGACCTTGTAGGTCTTCTAATCCAACATCTCTAGAATTTTAGATGTTCTACTAAAATTTAGAGAAGAAACTAATCATGACTGATAAAGTCATACTGGTATTCATTTAAATGAGCTTAAGTAAAATGACTAAAATTGTACTCAACTCAATGTTTTTCCTCCATTCTTCCATCAAAATGATAATGACAATTAATGATAATAACTGTCATCTATATTCAGTGGATGGATCACATAAGTTGCAATTAGACTGGTGGCTCAACAAACTTCAGTTTGTTTTTAAATGCATACTCTTATCTATTCTAGGTGTTTACAGTTGTTCCCAAGGAGTGAAAAAATTGCTTCCTCCTGTCACACTTATTTGTTCACATGATCTTCTGGACAGTAAATTACAGTTTATGCATTTTGGTAGTGGAACAGTAATTTTGGAACACGAGTTATTTCAGCAAGAAGGTACCTTGATTTATTTTCTACATTTCATTTAATACTGCAGAGAGTGATTTCATTCATTCATACATTGGCACTTGAGCACATAAACAGACTCAGAAACATGCATACATAGTCCATGAGAAATCCTGAAATATACATTTTGAATGTTAAGACTACATTCCATTTCGGGAAATGGTTTTTGTCAGCAGGAAAAACATTTTTCAATCCATATGAATTATAGCCAATTCCTGCCCAGCCAAAGATGCTGGGACATTTTGCTATGTTTATCAGCAAAGTTCTCAATCACCTGAAGCTGGTTTTGATCATCCTGTACTACAAGATAAAGATTATCCTGTTGGTTAATGCCATGCATAATGATAGTTCTACCGTAATTATTAGCCTTTTTGAGGATGGATTGTGAAGACTTAATTGGTTATAAAGCTTTTACTCTTGTATGTAGACTCCCCTATTCTGCTCCCCTCATCCATTTCAGTTATCAATAATTAAATGGAATAGATTATCTATTCAGAGCATACCCATCATTGGAGCTTGCTAATTATGCCTCTAAAAAGGAGACACCAACTGTATCAGGTGTTGGAAACCAAAAAGGACACAAGTAATTACTCCAAAGTGGTTTCTTATTGCTGTTTGCTTAATAGACAGAATCTTGCCAGACTAAGCACTCTGCATAACTACCTAAAATGCTGTGAAGAATTAGGGAAGATCCTTCCTTTCAACATCTCTTCCCGCATGGCAATGATTCAAGGCTGATGTGTCTCTTTACTATTCCCTCTGTAACTTAGTGCCAGAGTCCATCATATCATGTTGCTATTTGTATAAAATGTGGATGTCAGTTGCATAGCTTTAATTCCACTCAGGGAAAGATGGCAACAGTTCTTGGACATAGCTGTCTTCTGATGACACAAACCAGAATTTGGGAACTGTTATTTGGCTTACATATCTAGCAGGATTGAAAAACAATAAATGACTCCCACACATCTTTGGATATGGCAGCCAGGTCTGCTTGGGCTTCCATATCCTTGGTGCATAGTTTAAGGGCTACCTCTCTGCATTCATATCATCAGGATTGCATTAAGTGAATATTACTTCAGTTTCTCATGCAATGTCCTAACCCAAGATGAAATGAAGGCATTACTTAAAGTCAGAGGTGTTCAATTCTTAGGAAAAAATAACCTTAATCCATCAGAGAAGATGCATGTCCAAATATAGGTTTCAATTTTGATTGCACCATACCAGTCTCATGGTGCAAGGCTCTGTAAGTATCACATTGTAGAACTTCAAATGCCTGCTTTAAGATTTTGATTGCTAAAGAGAATCTAAGTGGGAAATCTTGACTTTTTCTATCTGGCTTAAATTGGTATTTACATAATGGCTGTTGAATTCAAGGAGAGTTTTAATTAGGGAGAGAGAGAATCTGTCAAGATCCTGTTACTATAATAAGAAAATAGAGTTCTGTAGTTCATATAGCATCTGTTTCTTAACCTGGTCTATTTGACACAAGGACTTTACTATATTGACAATTTATTTTTCACTTTAGCAGAGGATATGGTGGTATCAAAGTGACATCACTAGACTGAACTAAATCTCAACGTTTTATTTTATTTATTTATTTGATTTGTCAATTGCTTACAAGATAATAGGTATAGGTATAAACATGAGTAAGAATACAGGAAATAGGTATGAATAAATGGGGACAAAAGGACAGGAACGGTAGGCACAATGGTGCACCTATGCACACCCTTTACAGACCTCTTAGGAATGGGGTGAGGTCAATAGTGGATAGTTTAAGGTTAAAGGAGTGGGGGTTAGAGGATGTAACAACAGAATCAGGTAATGCATTCCAGGCATTGACCACTCTGCTGCTGAAGTCATATTTTCTGCAATCAAGTTTGGAGCAGTTTACATTGAGTTTGTATCTGTTGTGTGCTCTTGTATTGTTGCGGTTGAAGCTGAAGTTATCCCTTGGTTTGGATAACTGAGGTTTAATTAAAATAGAGATTTGGTAGGTTTAACCTGCCTCTTTTTATGAAGGAGGAGAAATTGATTTTGGAAAATGTTGAGGGGCAGCAAACAAGAGGCTGGCAGATGGAAGTGAAGGGAATTCTATTTCTTTCTGCTAGGGAGGATAATGAGAGAACTTCCCAATGAATAGGTACTTTCATTGGCTTTGAAACAATTGAAGCAATTCTTTGGCTGGTACTGCTAGACCACCTGACTATCGATGACAACTGGATTCCCAGATCCTTTTCTTGTCCCTAAGTCAGGTACGACAACACCTGCAGGCCCTAGAATGTAACGCTAGAGATCAGCAACTTCAGAGGAGACCATCTGGCAAAGAGCACTGTTATGTTTGCATGAAGAGTCAGACGCGAAGAGCTTCAGTGAAGAGTTTATTAAGTGACTACAGCTCGAATGGACCCAACTTGGCTGGGCTACGGCTGCTACTTATAGCCAGCAGCCGCAGTTGCCAGCCAATCAGAGTGCAGGGTTTTCCCGCACTTTTTAAACCAATCCTATTTGACATTTTACAAGAACAATTCAAACTAAACCAATGACATTCAAACCTACATACATAACACCCCTCCCCACTAGGTTCAGTCCATACCAAACCCCAACCTATCTAATGTATTCTTTTAAATAGGTGGGGCTCTTGCATGTACGTTGAGACCTTCGTGGTTCAGAAGTTTTAACGTTCTCACCCAGTGAGAGAGGAAATGTGTCTGCTGACATTTCCCTACTGGGACTTCCTGTGAAAGAAGACCCTGTTTGATTGTTAGAATCTGGTCTCTCCTCCCAACCCATCTCCAGCCCAATGTCAGCACCCAAGTCAGGTAGTGATGTACAATCTTCCACTTCTAAGGATGGATTTTGGCATTGTGACAGGTTTTGGAATGGTTCCTGTCGTAATGGCTCGTTACACATGGGGTTGATTCTTGCTTGCTGATTTTCCTCCTGTTCCTCCCCTTCCCCTAGAATTGACATCAGGTGAGGGAACTAGAGAGGAACAAGTGCGATGTTCCTGCGAGAACCTGGATCTAAGTTGATCAATGTGCCTGCTCCAGAGGAGTCCATCCTCTGTTTGCACCCCGTAAGAACGAGGGCCTGTGATTTGAGTTCTCAGCAGGAATCCACAAAGGTTCACCCATAAGGTTCTTAGCATAAACAGAATCACCCACACTGAATGTGCGAACTTTGGAAGTGGAATCTAGTGGTGCATTGGGTGCGTAAGTGGGATGAAGGCGGTCAAGGGAAGACCTAAGTTTCCTACCCATCAACAACTCTGCTGGGGATAAGTTATTAGATGGGTTAGGAGTGAGGTGCTGAACTCTAAGAAGTTTTTCAATTTTCTCAGTGATGTCCCCAGGACCCAGTTGCTGAAGCTTCTCCTTGGTAAAACATACCATGCATTCAGCCCGGCCATTAGCCAAAGGGTGCCCAGGGGCAGTAAGGGCATGTCTGATACCCTGTTGTGCTAAATAGGATTCAAAAAGGTTGGATGTAAATTGAGGGCCATTGTCAGATACAAGAACATCTGGTAACCCGTGGGTTACAAAAAGTTTTTTGAGCTGTTTGATGACAGCATCAGTTGTGGTGGATACCATGGGGAGTACCTCTAGCCATTTGGAATATGCATCTACTATAATAAGAAAGGTGTGCCCTCTGGTAGGGCCAGCAAAATCAATGTGAATCCTGGACCATGGGCCCCTAGGATATTCCCATTCCTGTTTGGGGGCGAAAGGTGGGGCAGGCCTGACTACCTGACAGTTGGAACAAGATGCAACCCAGTTTTCAACCATTTTGTCAATACCTGGCCACCATACATAACTCCTGGCCAATCCCTTCATTCTGACAATACCTGGATGACCCTCATGTAACATTTCCAAAACCTCTCTTTGCAGTTTTGCAGGAATAACCACCCTGTTACCCCACAAAATACATCCTCTTAATACAGATAATTCAGTTTGCCTGGACTTAAAAGGTTGAGCCAGTGAGGTAGATCTTGAAGAGGCCAACCTTTCTTAATCCAGCCTATAACAGGAGCCAATAAAGTGTCTTTGGCAGTCTCTCTGGCAATTTCAGCAGCATGAACTGGAAGCTTGGCAACAGTTTCTAGGAAAAAGGTGTGTGTTTCAGGTTCAAAGTCCTCCTTGTGGCAAGGAAGTGGGCAACGACTCAGTGCATCAGCATGTCCAATGTCCTTGCCAGGCTTGTGGATAAGTTTGTATGAATAAGCAGCACCCCCACAGCCTCTGCAATAAAAGTCTTGCTTCTTTCTTCCAAGGTCTTTCCTTTTCTTCTCCATTCTGAGTCTATAAATTCCTTCCTCCACCTCACTACAGTCTGAATCAGAATCTATTTGCTCGCAATGGTTTGTTGTGGACTTTTCTACATCAGAATGGCTTGAGGCCTTGTTAATTTTCTTCATGGCTGCCACTGAGGACTTAGTGGCTTCTGCTGAGGAGGCCTCTTCTATGGCCTCCTTCAACGTGATCTTAGGTTTTAATAATAATTTGCTCTGAAGCACCTTGTCTTTGAGGCCTAGGACAAAGCGATCGCGCATGGCCTCCTCCAAGCTGTTAAAGTCGCATGCACCCCCAATGTCTCTTAAGCTTGCCACGAAGTCGTGCTTGCTTTCCCCTTGATCCCGATGGTAAAACTCGTGTCTCTTAATGAGGCACGATACTTGTGGGGCGTAATGGGCTCTTAAAAGCTTTTCTAAATCAGGCCATTCCATTACCTTCACGTCTGCAGCTCCCGCCAATGCCTTCGTCATCTTGAAGGCTGCCGGACTGCAGTGCGTAAGAAAGACCGCTCTCTTCCGCTTCTCGGAGATGTCGGCGAGGTCGTTTCCTTCCAAATACAATTGGAAGCGATCCGCATACAATTCCCAGTCTTCTGCCGCCAGATCGAACGGGGCTGGGGGGGTGTTCAGCGCAGCCACTTTGCTCTTCTGCTTGTCTTCCGCGTCGTCTTCTCTTCAGGGGAATCCCACCTTCGTCGCCAGTGTTATGTTTGCATGAAGAGTCAGATGTGAAGAGCTTCAGTGAAGAGTTTATTAAGTGACTACAGCTCGAATGGACCCAACTTGGCTGGGCTACGGCTGCTACTTATAGCCAGCAGCTGTAGTTGCCAGCCAATCAGAGTGCAGGGTTTTCCTGCACCTTTTAAACCAATCCTATTTGACATTTTACAAGAACAATTCAAACTAAACCAATGACATTCAAACCTACATACATAACAAGCACAGGGGCGACTGTAGCTGTGAAGGTCCAAAATGATGCAATGGAAACAGAATAATATAATCAGCCACAGCCTAGTCTGCACAGCAGCAGAAGCAGCTGCCTATTTAATTCTGGGCTTTGTGCCGATTTCATGTCACCCTCCCCCACCTCTGATTACAATGCATTAAACTTTTGAGGCTTGTCCAAGATCCTATGCTTAGCATTGGGGGTAATACTGAGCCAAGCAAACAAGTGGGGGATGGCTCAGTTCAGCCTGGAGAAGATATTGAGCCTCTTCATATGGAGAGGAGGCCTATCCAAAGCCTGGATGAGATTCTGAAACTCAGAGGAACATTTTACCATTGCTGCAGCCACTAAGTTGGGACGGACCCAATTTTATTTTATTTTTTAAGTTTTGTTCCAAGCTGTAAACCAAACAGTCCTGCTCAGAACACTTGGTCAGACAAAGGTTTCAAACTGGATGTTGTCCAGTGAAATATAACTCAAAATGCTTTGAGACTTCCACCACCGAGAACAATGAAACTTAAAAGTAATCATAGAAGTAGTTGACCAGCTCAAAACCCTGAAAGAAATCACACAATGAGACATTCTTAGCTGTCCCAATAAAATAACATTGATTCAATAGTTCAAAATTATTCAATAGTTATTAAAGGTGGTTCTGAGTTACCTTGAAATTTGAGTAGAAGGGCACTTATTAGCTATAAAAAGCCTTTTTGTAATGTGAACAGTATAACAACAGGTGGGTTAATATTTCAAGAACTTCTTCACTGCAGAGACAAAATCAAATGAGATACCTTGTACGGGTGGTCCTCGAGTTACAACCAACAAACATTTCTATTGCTAAGCAAGATGGCTGTTAAGTGAGTCATGCTTGGCTTTATGACTTTTTTTTGTCGCAATTGTTAAGCCAATCATTGGAGTTGTTAATCGAATCACAAAGTTGAACAATTAATTCCCACAACACTGTCTAAGCCCTAGGACAGTGGTGGCTAACCTTTTTAGACTCCTGTGCTGAAAATGGTGCACACGCTTGCACTTGCACACTCACATGTTCATGTTCACATGCCAGCACTCCCCCCGCTACCCCCTTACCTGCAGTGCGCATGTGCATGCCTCCCAGCTGATTTTGGCCCATTTGAGGCCTTTTTCAGCCTCCCAGAGGCTCAAGAGAAACCTCTGCAACCTTTGGAGGCCGAAAAATGGGCCCATTTCATCACTTCCGGTATTTCCCTCGAGCCTCTGAGAGGCCAAAAAAGGCCTCAAACTGGCCAAAAATCAGCTGGGAGGTGTGCACATGCACAGTGCAGGTAGGTTTGGCTGGGGCTCACGTGCCCGCACAAATGGCTCTGTGTGCCACTTGTGGCACGCGGGCTATAGGTTCGCCATTATGGCCCTAGGATGTCAAACCACCTAGTGTCATGCCCCGTTAAAATCTGACTCTGAGGGAGAGGAGGAACAGCTGACAGGGAGTGGTGTGGTGGCCTAGAGGTGGAGCTCTTGCCTCACAATCAGGAGGCTATGAGTTCAATCCTAGGTAGAGGCAGATAGTTCTCTCTCTGGGCACGACGAGAATATATCTGCTGAATACAAGTCCGCATTGGCAACAGGAAGGGCATCTGGCCATTAAACACTCTGCTAGCTCCATTCAGTTGCCCAGACTCCACCTTGCAAACAATTATGGGTTGTTAAAAGATGATGACGATGATCCAGGTCATGGTCATCCCAAAGGTGCTTCTTCAAGAGACAACTGGACTTTCTGGTTTTTCTTTGAAGACATTTCGCTTCTCATCCAAGAAGTTGAAACAGAGCTGAAGAAGTTTCTTGGATGAGAAGTGAAACGTCTTCAAAGAAAAACCAGGAAGTCCAGTTGCCTCTTGAAAAAGCACCTTTGGGATATCTATGTAGTTGTGAAATGAATCATGTAGTAGTTAAGTGACTCTGGCTTCCCAATTCACTTTGCTTGTTGGAAGCCTACTGTGAAAGTTGCAAATGCCAATCACATGACCCCAGGACAGTGCAATTGTCATAAATACATGCCAGTTGCCAAGTGCCCAAATTTTGATCCCATGACTGGGGGGATGTTGCGACTGTTGTAAGTGTGAGGGATGGTTGTAAGTCAGTTTTTTTCAGAGCTATAGTAACTATAAATGGTTGCTAAATGACTGACTGTAGATTGAGGACTATGTATAATTGCCTCTCCAGAGCAGCTGTTAGAAGGTTATTATATCTCACAAGAGTTAGGCCTCTTTTGAATTAGGGAATAATTATTTGGCTTTGATAACTAACTGGATTGAAAAAGAATAAATGTCTCTCACACATCTTTGGATATGGCAACTAGATCTGATTGGGATTTCAAATCCTTTGTGCATTGATTAAGGCTGCCTCTGTACACTCACGTTTCATCATCAGGATTGCATGTAGATTGCATTCCTGTTACAATATTTTGAAGGTGAACCATTACATCTTTTTCATAAGCACTTCTGTTTCTCATGCAATGTCCTATCCCAAGTGGAGGTAAAGGTGTTGTTTGAAATCAGAGGTGTAAAGTCTACGATGAAGGGAATAATTTTGTTTTACCCACAAGAGAAGATGTATGTCCAAATACAATTTTCAGGTTTGGCTGCACCAGTCTCATGGTGCAAGACTATGTTAGGAACACACATTGCAGGATTTGAAATATGTCCCTTAAGGATTTAGATTGTCCTCTCTCTAAAGGGGAAACTCAAAAGAAACCCCTTTTCCATTAATTTTCATCCTAGTGGCCCACAAATAGGAAGAGTGGTATCTATGCCAAATGCTATTTTACCACTGAAGTTGCGAAAATTGCCAATTTTAATTGCCAGTTAAAAGTTAATTAAAAGAATGTAGAGATAGGATGCAAAGAATCAGCTGTCAGCTGTTTTCTCTGTACATATTTTTTTCCTTTTTTTTGGGAAATTTATTTTCTTTAAACAATCCCTTTGGCCAATTTTATGGCTAGCAAATAACAGAACATTGATGCTATATACTTGATTAACACCCAATTCTGTGGTTTTAGCAAGAAAAATAAAAAAAGAGTAAGGGCCTATATTGATTGTTATTTCTGTTGCAGACTATTATAAGAAAGCAGGGACAAAACTTCAGAATACGATGTCTTTGATTAGACATCTCTGAAAAGCATAATGATTTTTGGGGAGTAAAACTGGCAATTTAATTGATCAGATCTCCACGCCCACACAAAAATAAGATCTCAGAAATGTGTTAAACCAATTGATCAATCAAATATTGATTCTCAATGTATTGCTTTGAACAGGAACAAACAGAAAAGGGAAACGGAAGTATGACACCAAGCTTCAGATGACACCAAGCTGCAGGAAGAGCCAACATTCCAGAAGGTAGGCTTAAGATACAGAAAGATCTTGACAGATTTGAACATTGGATGCTATCTAACAAAATGAAATTCAGTGATGAAAAAAGTAAGGTTCCACATAGAGACAAGAAAAACCAAATGGTGCCTGGCTCAACAGTAGTAACTATGAGAGAGATCTTGGAGACCTAGTGGACAATTACTTACATATGAGCCAGCTGTGCACTGCAGTTGCCAAAAAAGCCAACACAGTTCTAGGCTGCATTAACAGAGGGATGGAATCAAGATCATGTAAAGTGTTAATACCACTTTATAATGCCTTGGTAAGGCCACACTTGGAATACTGCATCCAGTTTTGCTTGCCACGATGTAAAAAAGATGTTGAGACTCTAGAAAGAGTGCAGAGAAGAGCAACAAAGATGATTAGGGGACTGGAGGCTAAAACATATGAAGAATGGTTGCAGGAACTGGGTATGTCTCGTCTAATGAAAAGAGGGACTGGGGTAACATAATAGCAGTCTTCCAACATCTCAGGGGCTGCCACAAAGAAGAGGGAGTCAAGCTATTCTCCAGAGCACCTGAAGGCAGGACAAGAAGCAATTAATTTCTCCTTAGTTCTAAGTTACTTCTCTCCTTGATTAGTTTCCAATGAATGGAAACTAATCAAGAGAGAAGTAACCTAGAACTAAAGAGAAATTAATTGTTAGAACAATTTATTTATTTATTTATTTATTTATTTATTTATTATTTGAACTTATATGATCTCAAGACTACAACTAAAACAAGGAACAATAAATACATTAAAAAACAATTAGATTAAATTATAAGTCCAAATGTTTATGAAATAATTAAAACAACTCTCCCCAAAGGGTCACAGCCCGGTTGGTCAAATAACCAGGTCTTCAACTCGCAGCGAAAGGTGCAGAGGTCAGGGGTCAGGCCGAGCTCCAAAGGCAGTTGATTCCAAAGGTTCATCGCGGGGAACCGCCAGCATTGGCTCTCCTGATGAACAGGGCGATCAGTATTCGACATTGGAAGAAGACGCTCCCTTAAATATTGAGGACCCAATTAATCAGACTTGCCTCCAGAAGTTGTGAATGCCCCAACGCTGGCAATTTTAAAGTAGAGATTGGACAACCATTTGTCTGAAATGGTATAGGGCTTTCTATTTCCTGAGCAGCGGTTGGACTAGAAGACTTCCAAGGTACCTTGCAATTCTGTTATTCTATTCTGTTCTGTTCTGTATCAAAATAACATGGGAAACAGGAGCAGAAGAACAGGATAAAGGTAAGAAATGTCTTCAAAAGTCAGTAACAACAAATATTAGGAATTGGAAACTAGTCCTGTAATGTTCTTGAAAAAGGAGAAGCAGAAAAAAAAATGATCAAAGTTGAATTTCCTGGTGAATTGGCATTTTGATCGTATAGGCCAGATGTTGACACAGCTGGGCCAGAGAAGTTGTAGTGATGCGTGGACATTGTGTTGCCAACAGGTGGTTGGGGATTTAAATAACCCCTACAGAGTAAAACAGAAAGCAGAGTGATAGTTGTTGGAGCCATTCCTAAATGATACATATCATGTATTTCTTTTTAAAATAAAGATTTTAAAGTAACACTTTAAATGGCATATTTGGTAATCACTCTTTGCACAATTTTACGATTGGTAGTAACATCCCCAATTTTACGCTGTCCAAGCTGCACTCAAATTTGTAAACCAGCTAATGCATCCAGCTGCCTTTGAAAGAAGCAATGAAATATTTGCAGAAAAACATGTTTACATTATTTATTTCAATTTTATCCCGCAACAATCTTGTGACTCAGTGGTTAGAAAGTCACATTAAAACACTGGCCTCAATAGAATTAACATACTAAATCAGAAAAAGAAAATAAAGTAGGGGACAAAAATAGAATTAAAGAATACATTAAATAGAAAGCAGGCCAGAAAAATAAAATTAAAACAACTTGCCATCTCAATCAGAAAAAGAGGAATTAAAGTAGGGGAGAACCAGAGGTATAAAAATGCTCCATTTTTAATAACTTCCTATAGGCTACTATGAAGGAGGAAGAGTACAATTTTAGTGGAGACCCAGACAGCCTTTATTTTGATCACTGAATAATAAAACATTCAATAAGACAAACAAAGCAAAGTTAGCCTCTGACATCAATAGCTACTGGCAACTTTGCCCAAAATTTGTGATTATTAATATAGCCAAATTTGCTATTTTTAAAGAAGAAGATTTGTCTATGTAACAAAGAACACAAATAAAAATAACACAAGCACCCTAGACATTTAGATAAAAAGGGGGTGAGCAGTGGGTGGCAAATGTCCTTGTAGAAGTGGCAAGACAGAAGACCATGAACTGTGGTTTCTGCAGCACCTAAATCCCAGGGACAGTGTCGGTTTTCATAAGGAGGTTTTCCTATAGTTTCAGCTTTCCTTTGGTTGTGGGTGCATGAAATCAAGCTAAAGATAAAGCTCTCCTGAATTTGGAAACTGCGATGTAATATAAATAGGAAGCTGGTGCAGGAGCTGCCATAAATTTTGGTTGCAGTCCTTGAGTCGTAACCACAACTGGAACTGTTAAGTTTGCATGAAGAGTCAGACGTGAAGAGCTTCAGTGAAGAGTTTATTTAGTGACTACAGCTCGAATGGACCGGCTTGGCTGGGCTACAGCTGCTACTTATAGCCAGCAGCCGCAGTTGCCAGCCAATCAGAGTGCAGGGTTTTCCGCACTTTTCAAACCAATCATATTTGACATTTTACAAGAACAATTCAAACTAAACCAATGACATTCAAACCTACATACATAACAGGAACCAGAATTTCCATTGCTAAGTAAAGCAGTTAAGCACCTGATTTTATAACCTTTTAGCAATTGTTAAGTGAATCATGTGGTTGATGAGTGAATCCAGTTTCCCGCACTGACTTTGCTTGTCAGAAGCCAATTGAGAAGATCACAAATGGAGATCACATGATCTCAGGGTGCTGCAACGATGGCCGTTGGCCAATATTTTGATCATATCACTGTGAAGACATTGTGATCGTTGTAAGCACCAAGACCAGAAATAAAACACTTCCTGCCCAGTGCCTTTGTAACTTCAAACAATTGCTCAACAAATGGTTGTAGAAATATTAGGACTACCTAATATTTACAAATATGTTGTGAGAGAAAGCAGCAATTTCTGGCTCTCTCTGTCTAAGATCCTTTGCCTATTTATTTATTTATTTATTTATTTATTTATTTATTTATTTGTTTGTTTGTTTGTTTGACTTGTATGCCGCCCCCTCTCCAAAAAGGACTCAGGGTGGCTCACAGATAAAATCAAAACAATAAATTAATTACCTAAAATGAGATTAAATTAAAAAAGCCAAATTAATTAAAACCTATTAATAATTTAAAATATAAAACCAACCCCCCCGAGGAGTCAGCACAGCCCAGCCTGTTCAAACATCCAGGTTTTTAAATCATAGCGGAAGGTGCGGAGGTCAGGGGCCAGGTGGAGCCCCAGAGGTAGTTGGTTCCACAGAGTGGGAGCCGCTACAGAGCAGGCCCTCCCCCGGGATACCGTCAAATGACACTGGGTCACAGATGGCACCCTGAGGAGTCCCTGCCTGTGCACTCGTACAGGGCAGTTGGTGTTCAATGCCGGCAGTAGACGCTCCCGTAGATAACCCAGACCCATGTCTCATAGGACTTTGAATGTCAATACCAGAACCTATTATGGATTAGTTGATTTAATCCTAAAGTGAAAATGGCATTCCTGGAAAAGGAACAGAGACTCAATTTCTCTTGGACAGCTGTTTCCCCAGAAGATTTGAAGTTGTCTGCCTGTATTAGATTGCTCAGTCCACCAGGACTGCAGTGTAGTTTTAGGTAGTAAGTGAAGATATTTATCCAGAGATGGGATTCCAATTTACTGATTCCTGCTTCCTGTCGGAGAACTGCATTTAGGACACAGCGGGTTACCTGAAAGATGCTTCTCAAAAATGTTGTTTGAATTCCTTCTAAGGTATTCATGCTGTTATATGGTCCTAACTGAACCCCATATAGCCATGCTGAAGTTTTAGCTGCAAACAATTTAAGTTGAACTGTGTTCAACTGGCAAAATAATCAGCCTGAAGAGCTGAAACAGATCTCTGTGCATTATCAGGTACATAAACCAAGTGGACATTTCTGCTTCCTGAAGCTCGGAAAAATGCCAACAGACTGCCCACCTAAGTTCCATCTTCTCTGTTTTTGGCATTTGGAGAAAATGAGAATCATAGTCTTAGAATAATTTATTATTAATTCCTACTTTGTAGAATAATGAGGAAGTGATTTCCAGGCTTCTTTAAGGTCAATGGAAGTCAAGGACAGAATTATTCATCAGCGTACAGTGGTAAATTGATATATCCATGGGCTAATTTGGGAGGATGAAAGGTAGAATTATTTAAATGAAGAACCAATGAGTTTATATAATCATCAAACAAAACTGGAGCCAATGGGGAGCCTGTTTCATAGCTTTGGTGGTGCTTGAGGAAGCAGTGTCTTTTAGCTTCAGGTCTCAAACATGTGGGACAATGTAGATGCCAGGGTTCCAACTTACCCCAAAGCAATCAAAACTCTGAGCCCTAGAGTTTCCTCAAAGTATAACTTCATTTGGGATATCATACTAGCACAGCTAGTGAAAACCTGACTCTGAAGGACCCAGGATTTTCCCCACCCAAATCAAAGCCCAAAGTTCTTGCCCTCCAGATCACATGTCTATGACATGGACCAATAAGGTCGTAATCCCAACTATGGCTGGCTTTGGTCCACACCCTTCCAACACCTGATAGAACTTTTTTGGGTCCCACAAGAAAGAATACTATTTTAGCTATGCATCCCCCCAGCTATCTCTACCTCCCTCCTTGCATTCGCACAGCTCCACCTGGCCTCGCTGTGGCAGCCCTGAGGGTGCTCCCAAAATGGCTTCAGGGCTAACAGTAGAGTCTATCCCTCCATTACTTAACAGACTGGGGGAATATAGTTGGTGGAAGTGCTGAGCATAAAGGACTGTATAGATTAATACAGGCATTTGCAATTTTATTCAGGCATGAACCAGTAACAATGGCAAGGCTTGTAAAACTGGTCTAATGGTGTGTGGGAATGACCTTGGGCGCAGGGTGAAGTGATGCAGGAAATGGTCAATAAAAAGGTAGTTGAGCCCACAGCAGGACTGTGGATGGAGTAAACATCTCAGAAGGAACCCTCCCTAGTTTCTTGGGCTGTAAAGAGGGTATTGGGAGAAATGTACTTTCAGACTAGCAATGTAACTTTAACATAAAATAACACAAAATTAGCTCATCTGGACAAACTTCCTGTTTGCTCTACCTTGCAAGGCTGACAATTGATATAACGTTCTTCCAATGTCAGGAAAGCATGGATCCCAGCATTCTGGACTAATTGTAATTTCCAAGTAGTCTTTAAAGGCAGCCCTTTGTAAACACATGGCAGTAGACTATGCCCATTGTGTTGAGAACATGAGTTACTGTCTCACTGGGTCTTCCAGCACCAGGTAAGGATGAAATTGATGCACCAGCCAAAGATGGGCAGAGGCCTCCTGAACCATGGGCTTCATCTGCTGTTCAAATAGGAGCTCCATGTAGAGAAGAATCCCCAAACCATGGTCTTGCTCCTGTCCATGCAAGGATAACAATGGCATCCTAGTAGAGTCCATATTTGTCTCTCACCCAGACTCTTCCAGTCTCCAGAGGCTGGAACAGAACATCAATATCATTTATTCCACAGCCCAGGATAGTGAGGTATAATTGGCCTCATTCCTCTTACATTTTCCAAGGTTCTGTATTTACCTTCATCTAGAGACTTTGCTGAAATCCCTGTAATTTGTGCTTCCTTGAACTTGCCTCGCTGCATGGGGCTTAAGGCAGAGAGACACCCACTGTCTTGAATAATGTGCAAAATAAACACCCATGGCTAAATGGAATTCAGGAGGATCTCTTTAAGGATGTATGTGATCCTCTAAAGCCATAAGTGTGTAATGAGTTAAAGCCCTATTCTTAAGCTGGTAAGGATGCAACTCTGCTTAGAAAAGATAAGGTTTCTGACAATTCAAGGACCTCACAGTAGATTATGCTAGTTATAGCTATATAAATCCATAGAAGCACAATTTAGGTCTTCCTTGGTTGTTTTATGCATTCTGCAGCTACTACCCGAGAACACTTCATGGTCAGTCAGCCTTCACTGATGGATTCTGCAGAAAAAGCTACCATTACTGGTGACTTCCAAACCAGTTAAATTATAGTTATTTGTTTGAAGACTGTATGAGGTGAGAGAGAGAGAAAGAGAGTGGAAGGAAGGAGAAGGAACATGATGGAAAAAGACAATTGCAGCAAACAAAGGTTGTCTCAAAATGAGATTGGTGTAATGCATCCTGATGCAAACTCTGCCATTACATTCTTGGATCCTGAGGCAAGCTTGTGTCTTTTGTGTCCTGACACCATTTAATTTTATTTATTTATTATTAAATTTATGTGCCGCCCATCTCGGTATCCAGAGCAACTCTGGGCAGCTTCTGATGCATTTCTAATAACACATTTTTCTCAGTTTATACCTTGCTCCCAGCTGCTTTATTTGAAAAGATTAAGAACAAAAGTGACGTTTAATACCAAAGAGGAGCTGAATAGAAGAATAATTTGGGGTTCCAACTCGAGCCGGGTTTGTGCAGGAATAAATAAAAATGAAATCCAGACTGCTGTGAAGAAAAATAATTGTTTATTCCCAAAAGCAAAGATGGCAACTGCAGAGAAAATGGGGTACAGAGAGATTGTTTTATAGGGGAGCTTGTCCTGGGTGTGGAAGTGTGTATGTGGTTCTAGGGTGACACTTGATGGATATATGTGTATGTATGTAGGTACATGTCATCTATGATGTTTATTTATTCTTGTGAACATGCAGTTCCGCTGGGAGACAGTTTTAATGAACTCTATTGGTGTTTACAGACATTCTCCTTTGATGTGTGGATTAGGTCTGGGTAACTTATTTGGGGGCTTAAGGAAATTTGAGAAAATGATCCCTTCCCCATTTGCTATTTCAGCTTCACTGACAATTATCTAACGGAGATGCTGATTCTCAGTCCATTGTGGATTCTCTTAATGTTGAAGAGAAGATGGAGACAGTTTAGGAATAAATATATTTTGATATAAAAGTTCTCACAATACATACATTTTCCACTCTGGGCTAGCCTACTTTCTGCATCACGTATTTTCTCACCTGTGACTCCAGGGTATTTCTTAAACCCATATGTGGTCTTCAGATCACACAAGTTGATCTTTCCTGAGGTAAATCAAGGAAGATATGGACAAGAATGGAACAATTCTGTTTCCATTATTACGGGAATAACTAAGGAGAAAAATAAATCTCTTCCTCCCCTCCCCCACCTCCCCTCACTCCTGCTTCTCTCATTTCTGAAGAAAAACTCAGGATGTCAATGTCTGAATGACAAGGAAGACCTTACATTTTGTATTTGCCTTGCCATCAACCTCAACAATGCATCTTGGCCCATCTTGTAATCGCTGAGCAGAAATGAAAAGCTCAATCAAAACATTCTGGATTAGTACAATGGAAAATTTACAGTTCCTTTGAAACCCTCATCCAATGCTATTGTTACATTGATTTGAACTTTGTAGGTCTTTGGCATAATCACATCCTTTTGTACAGCAATTTTCTCTGGAAATTTGTTCCATAGAAACCTGTTGGCTTTGGGCCTATGAGGCAATTTAGACTATAAGGAGGAAGCAAAAAAGAGAAGTTCATTTTTCACTTGTTCTGCCAGCCTCCTGTTGAACTTGTCTCCTTGGTATATTACTTCCAATTCCCACTTCCTGTCTGAACTAGCGCTTTAGTGCTCTGACGCCCCCAGATTGTCCTATGGGAGACTTACAGAAGACAGAATCTACATGATTTTTCTTTCTGATACATTAACAAAGAAAAGATGTATAGATGGAAAAAGGATATAAGGTGTTGAACATTAACCATAAACAATACTAATCTGCATCAATTGAGACAGCACTGGACCAGTATGAATTTGAACACTCTGTGTAACATTTGCAGAAATAAGCTGAGTTCTTGTTTATTAATAAAGTTACTCACACTAATAGGATTTCTACAGAACTAATTTGCCTAGCCAGGATAGAAGAAGCACTGATGATTTAGAATAATGGTGTTGGGGAAGACTCCTGAGAATACTATGAACAGACAAGAAAACAAAGGGGTCATCAAAACAAATCTGACTTGAAGAACAAATGAAGCACAAATGATGTGGCTTCACACATTATCCTGTAAGCCTCCTTGGGTCGCCATGTGTGAATTGGTGGCAATATAAATTTTCTAAATAAATAAATAATGTGAAGACTTTCTCTCTGGAAATGGTTCTAGTGCTGGGAAAGGAAAGAAGAGGATGATGAAGAGCAAAGCATTCAGTTCCAGTGGCAATGGAGAACCATTGGAAGACCTGAAGGATTAGGTTAAGGATATAGTCATAGAAAAGATGTATCAAGATGATCACTAAGAGTTGACATCAACTTGGTGGCTTGTAACCAACCAAACAACCAGCCAGCCAGCCAGTCAGCCAACCAACCAGCCAGCCAGCCAGCCAGCCAGCCACAACCAACCAACCAACCAACCAACCAAATAACCAGTTAATTTGCCCAGAAGATAAAGATATAAAATGAGTCAAGAAGTTAGCCAAAAAGTCAAAGGCCAACATATATAACATGTCAAGGCTCCAGGTCTCATAACTCACACAGAGTCAAATAACCGCTAGGAAGTTTAACATAAGAGAAACAGCAACAGAAAAGTCAACTTCTGGATTGACTGGGACAATGCTGACAGTGCTTATTACAGCATGCTTGGTCTCTTCTTCTCGTTACATGTTAGTATATGAAGGAGAGACATGAAATATTAGTGGGAAAAGCAATGAAAAGCAAATTAATCTCTTGAATTTATGATATAACTCAATGGCAGACTAGTAATATTGATATTTTGCTTGATACAGAGCAGCTGATGAGAGGATCTTGACTTTAGCTGTCAGCACTCCAGCAGATTCTTTTAGATGCCTAGAACAGTTGTTCTAGCTACTAGAACAGGGCTGTCAAATGTGTGTGTCATCATGGTGTCATCATGTGACGTATCAGGACTTTTTCTCCCTTCACTGAATCGGGTGGGAGCAGGGCCAGCACATGATGCATCTGGCCTGTGGGCCACGAGTTTGACACCCCTGCACTAAACATCATGAAGAAGTGTTATGTATGTAGGTTTGAATGTCATTGGTTTAGTTTGAATTGTTCTTGTAAAATGTCAAATAGGATTGGTTTAAAAGTGCGGGAAAACCCTGCACTCTGATTGGCTGGCAACTACAGCTGCTGGCTATAAGTAGCAGCAGCCGTAGCCTAGCCAAGTTGGGTCCATTCGAGCTGTAGTCACTAATAAACTCTTTACTGAAAGCTCTTCGCGTCTGACTCTTCATGCAAACTTAACACTGGCGCCGAGGATGGGATTCCCCTGAAGAGAAGACAACGTGGAAGACAAGCAGAAGAGTGAGATGGCTGCACGAACACCCCCCAGCCCGTTCGATCTGGCGGCAGAAGACTGGGAATGCGGCAGTCTTCAAGATGGTGAAGGCATTGGCAGGAGCTGCAGACGTGAAGGTAATGGAATGGCCTGATTTAGAAAAGCTTTTAAGAGCCATTACGCCCCACAAGTATCGTGCCTCATTAAGAGACATGAGTTTTACCATCGGGATCAAGGGGAAAGCGAAATGTTAACGACTTTGTGGCAAGCTTAAGAGACATTGGGGGTGCATGCGATTTTAACAGCTTGGAGGAGGCCATGCGCGATCGGTTTGTTCTAGGCCTCAAAGACAAGGTGCTTCAGAGCAAATATTATTAAAACCTAAGATCACATTAAAGGAGGCCATAGAAGAGGCCTCCTCAGCAGAAGCCACTAAGTCCTCAGCGGCAGCCATGAAGAATTAACAAGGCTTCAGGCCATCCTGATGTGGAAAAGTCCACAACAACTCATTGCGAGCAGATTTATTATTATTTATTTATTTATAATGGACTTATATGCCGCCCTCTCCGAAGATTCAGGGCAGCTTACAAATAAAACACACACCAATAATATTTAAAACAGATAGATTCTGAATCAGACTGTAGTGAGGTGGAGGATTTATAGACTCAGAATGGAAAAGAAAAGAAAGACCTGGGAAGAAAAGGCAGACTTTTATTGCAGAGGTTGTGGGGGGGCCACCCCGCTGAATGCATGTTTTTTGATACCATCTGCCTTCGTTGTGAAAAAAAGGTCATTTAGCAAGAGTCTGCAAATCATCCAGAACTCCTCCCACAGAAGAAATTTCCTGACAAAGATTTCAAGCCCAACAACTTCAGTGAGAAAATGGGGCGCAACTCAGAAGCAAATGGGAAGAATGAAACTCATCAAACAGTCACCATTGGTCATTCTTCATCCTTGAGAAGCAAAAAGTACATGTGAAGGTACTCATTGAAGGAAGGCCTTGCCAAATGGAAGTGGACTCAGGCTCCTATTTATCTATGGTGTCATGGGACACTATTCACAGGCTACTTCCCAACATTCAGAAGAAACATTTCCAGAAGCAAGCACTGACTCTTAAAGACTATCAAGGGAACAAGATTCCAGTAATTGGAACAAGAGAATTCAATGTGAAGTTTAAAGGCCACACCAAACCATAGTGGACAAGGATCGCCCAAGCTTGCTGGGATTTAAGTGGTTCAATCCACTAGGCATCGAGGTGACTGGCATCAATCACGTGAGCAACTCTGAATGGGAGGAGGCCTTGAAGTCTGAGTTTCCAGAAGTCTTCAGTGAAGGATTGGGCAAGTATATGGGGACCCCTATCACTTTCAACCTAGATCCCAGGGTACTCCCAATTCGTTTAAAGCCCAGAAGGGTCCCATTTGCTTTAAAGGAAAAAATTGATGCACAATTAGACAAATTAATAGCTCAAGGGGTTTTAGAGCCCACTGACCACTCCAGATGGGAGACACCCATAGTCACACCAGTCAAGACTGATGGGTCAGTAAGAATCTGTGGAGACTATAAGGGGACACTGAACCATGCGCTGCAGCAGAGCGCATACCAGTTCCAGTGGTGCATCATCTGTTACATTCACTTGGCAGGGGTACAGTCTTTGCCAAATTGGATCTGGCCCAGGCATATCAACAACTAACAGTTGATGATGCCACTGCAGAGGCCCAAACCATTGTGACTCATAGAGGTGCCTTCAAATGTAAAAGGTTACAATTTGGAGTAAGCGTGGCACCAGGCATCTTTCAAAGCCTTATGGAAAGGATGCTCCAAGGACTGCCAGGGTAGTGCCTTACTTTGATGATGTGTTAATCTCTGCTGAAAATGACACTCAGTTACAAGAAGACTCAGAGAAGTCCTTACACAGATTCAGGAAAGCGGGGTTAAAAGTCAAGGAAGAAAAATGCACTCTTAAAACTGACAAGGTTGAGTTCCTGGGCTATATGATTGACAAGCATGGCATCCACCCTACAGATGCCAAGGTTCAAGCAATCAAAAGAAGCCCCTAGACCTAAATGCAAAACAGATTTGCAAGCCTTCCTTGGACTCATTAACTTTTATCACATGTTCCTACCTCAGAAGGCAACCATTGCAGAACCATTGCACAGATTACTTGACAAAAAGTCTGTTTGGGTCTGGGGAGGAAGGAACAATCAGCATTTAACAGTATTAAAGACTAATCACGTCTGATGCTGTACTGATACAGTTCTCTGAGAATTTGCCTGTTGTACTGACTTGTGATGCATCCCCTTTGGAGTGGGGGGGTTTGAGCCACAGGCTTCCCAGGGAGAGAAGCCCCTATTGCATTTTACTCTCACACTTTGACCAAGCAGAGAGGAATTACAGCCAATTGGACAAGGAAGCATTGGCATTGTTGCAGCTGTTAAGAAATTTCATGAATATCTGTATGGGAGAACATTTACCATTGTTACAGATCACAACCCTTTTAGGCATTGTGGCAGGGACAAACCTACACCTACTATCCTGTCACCAAGATGCTGAGGTGGACTGAATTTCTTGCTGCTTATTCATACAAACTTATCCACAAGCCTGGCAAGGACATTGGACATGCTGATGCACTGAGTCGTTGCCCACTTCCTTGCCACAGGAGGACTTTGAACCTGAAACACACACCTTTTTCTAGAAACTGTTGCCAAGCTTCCAGTTCATGCTGCTGAAATTGCCAGAGAGACTGCCAAAGACACTTTATTGGCTCCTGTTATAGGCTGGATTAAGAAAGGTTGGCCTCTTCAAGATCTACCTCACCTTGCCCAACCTTTTAAGTCCAGGCAAACTGAATTATCTGTATTAAGAGGATGTATTTTGTGGGGTAACAGGGTGGTTATTCCTGCAAACTGCAAAGAGAGGTTTTGGAAATGTTACATGAGGGTCATCCTGGTATTGTAAGGATGAAGGATTGGCCAGGAGTTATGTATGGTGGCCAGGTATTGACAAAATGGTTGAAAACTGGGTTGCATCTTGTCCCAACTGTCAGGTAGTCAGGCCTGCCCCACCTCTCGCCCCCAAACAGGAATGGGAATGTCCTAGGGGCCCATGGTCTAGGATTCACATTGATTTTGCTGGCCCTACCAGAGGGCACACCTTTCTTATTATAGTAGATGCATATTCCAAATGGCTAGAGGTAATCCCATGGCATCCACCACAACTGATGCTGTCATCAGCAGCTCAAAAACTTTTTGTAACCCACGGGTTACCTGATGTTCTTGTCTCTGACAATGGCCCTCAATTTACATCCAACCTTTTTGAATCCTATTTAGCACAACAGGGTATCAGACATGCCCTCACTGCCCCTGGGCACCCTTGGCAACGCCGGGCTGAACGCATGGTACGTTTTACCAAGGAGCTTCAGCAACTGGGTCCTGGGGACATCACTGAGAAGTTGAAAAACTTCTTAGTGTTCAGCACATCACTCCTAACCCATCTAATAACTTATCCCCAGCAGAGTTGTTGATGGGTAGGAAACTTAGGTCTTCCCTTGACCGCCTTCATCCCACTTACGCACCCAACGCACCACTAGATTCCACTTCCAAAGTTCGCACATTCAGTGTGGGTGATTCTGTTTATGCTAAGAACCTTATTGGTGAACCTTTGTGGATTCCTGCTGAGATAACTCAAATCACAGGCCCTTGTTCTTACAGGTGCAAACAGAGGATGGACTCCTCTGGAGCAGGCACATTGATCACTTAGATCCAGGTTCTCAGAATCGCACTTGTTCCTCTCTAGTTCCCTCACCTGATGTCATTCTAGGGAAGGGGAGGAACAGGAGGATAATCAGCAAGCAAGAATCACCCCATGTGTAAGGCCTTACGACAGGAACCATTCCAAAACCTGTCACAATGCCAAAATCCATCCTTAGAAGTGGAAGATTGTACATCACTACCTGACTTGGGTGCTGACATTGGGCTGGAGATGGGTTGGGAGAGAGACCAGATTCTAACATCAAACAGGGTCTTCTTTCACAGGAAGTCCCAGTGGGGAAATGTCAGCGACACATTTCCTCTCTCACTGGGTGAGAATGTTAAAACTTCTGAACCAGAAGGTCCAACTACACGTAAGAGCCCCACCTATTTAAAAGAATACATATAGGTTGGGGTTTTGGTATGGACTGAACCTAGTGGGGAGGGTGTTATGTATGTAGGTTTGAATGTCATTGGTTTAGTTTGATTGTTCTTGTAAAATGTCAAATAGGATTGGTTTAAAAGTGCTGGAAAACCTGCACTCTGATTGGCTGGCAACTACGGCTGCTGGCTATAAGTAGCAGCCAAGCCCCGCCAAGTTGGGTCCATTCGAGCTGTATCACTAATAAACTCTTCACTGAAGCTCTTCACGTCTGACTCTTCATGCAAACTTAACAAGAATAAA
>CM019161.1:8034583-8049598 GCA_009733165.1 Naja naja
GTGGTGGCCTAGAGGTGGAGCTCTTGCCTCACAATCAGGAGGCTATGAGTTCAATCCTAGGTAGAGGCAGATAGTTCTCTCTGGGCACACGAGAATATATCTGCTGAATACAAGTCCAAGATTGGCAACAGGAAGGGCATCTGGCCATTAAACACTAGCTCCATTCAGTTGCCCAGACTCCACCTTGCAAACAATTATGGGTTGTTAAAAGATGATGACGATGATCCAGGTCATGAGTCATCTAGCAGGTGAGACAACTGGACTTTCTGGTTTTTTCACACATTTCCTTCTCATCCAAGAAGTTGAAACAGAGAAAAAGTTTCTTGGATGAGAAGTGAAACGCCTTCAAAGAAAACCAGGAAGTCCAGTTGCCTCTTGAAAAGCACCTTTGGGATATCTATGTAGTTGTGAAATGAATCATGTAGTAGTTAAGTGACTCTGGCTTCCCAATTCACTTTGCTTGTTGGAAGCCTACTGTGAAAGTTGCAAATGCCAATCACATGACCCCAGGACAGTGCAATTGTCATAAATACATGCCAGTTGCCAAGTGCCCAAATTTTGATCCCATGACTGGGGGGATGTTGCGACTGTTGTAAGTGTGAGGGATGGTTGTAAGTCAGTTTTTTTTTCAGAGCTATAGTAACTATAAATGGTTGCTAAATGACTGACTGTAGATTGAGGACTATGTATAATTGCCTCTCCAGAGCAGCTGTTAGAAGGTTATTATATCTCACAAGAGTTAGGCCTCTTTTGAATTAGGGAATAATTATTTGGCTTTGATAACTAACTGGATTGAAAAAGAATAAATGTCTCTCACACATCTTTGGATATGGCAACTAGATCTGATTGGGATTTCAAATCCTTTGTGCATTGATTAAGGCTGCCTCTGTACACTCACGTTTCATCATCAGGATTGCATGTAGATTGCATTCCTGTTACAATATTTTGAAGGTGAACCATTACATCTTTTTCATAAGCACTTCTGTTTCTCATGCAATGTCCTATCCCAAGTGGAGGTAAAGGTGTTGTTTGAAATCAGAGGTGTAAAGTCTCATGAAGGGAATAATTTTGTTTTACCCACAAGAGAAGATGTATGTCCAAATACAATTTTCAGGTTTGGCTGCACCAGTCTCATGGTGCAAGACTATGTTAGGAACACACATTGCAGGATTTGAAATATGTCCCTTAAGGATTTAGATTGTCCTCTCTCTAAAGGGGAAACTAAAAAGAAATCCCTTTTCCATTGATTTTCATCCTAGTGGCCCACAAATAGGAAGAGTGGTATCTATGCCAAATGCTATTTTACCACTGAAGTTGCCGAAAAATTGCCAATTTTAATTGCCAGTTAAAAAGTTAATTAAAAGAATGTAGAGATAGGATGCAAAGAATCAGCTGTCAGCTGTTTTCTCTGTACATATTTTTTTCCTTTTTTTGTATGGGAAATTTATTTTCTTTAAACAATCCCTTTGGCCAATTTTATGGCTAGCAAATAACAGAACATTGATGCTATATACTTGATTAACACCCAATTCTGTGGTTTTAGCAAGAAAAATAAAAAAAGAGTAAGGGCCTATATTGATTGTTATTTCTGTTGCAGACTATTATAAGAAAGCAGGGACAAAACTTCAGAATACGATGTCTTTGATTAGACATCTCTGAAAAGCATAATGATTTTTGGGGAGTAAATTGATCAGATCTCCACGCCCACACAAAAATAAGATCTCAGAAATGTGTTAAACCAATTGATCAATCAAATATTGATTCTCAATGTATTGCTTTGAACAGGAACAAACAGAAAAGGGAAACGGAAGTATGACACCAAGCTTCAGATGACACCAAGCTGCAGGAAGAGCCAACATTCCAGAAGGTAGGCTTAAGATACAGAAAGATCTTGACAGATTTGAACATTGGATGCTATCTAACAAAATGAAATTCAGTGATGAAAAAAGTAAGGTTCCACATAGAGACAAGAAAAACCAAATGGTGCCTGGCTCAACGGTAGTAACTGTGGGAGAGATCTTGGAGTCCTAGTGGACAATTACTTACATATGAGCCAGCTGTGCACTGCAGTTGCCAAAAAAGCCAACACAGTTCTAGGCTGCATTAACAGAGGGATGGAATCAAGATCATGTAAAGTGTTAATACCACTTTATAATGCCTTGGTAAGGCCACACTTGGAATACTGCATCCAGTTTTGCTTGCCACGATGTAAAAAAGATGTTGAGACTCTAGAAAGAGTGCAGAGAAGAGCAACAAAGTTGATTAGGGGACTGGAGGCTAAAACATATGAAGAATGGTTGCAGGAACTGGATGTCTCTCTAATGAAAAGAGGGACTGGGGTAACATAATAGCAGTCTTCCAACATCTCAGGGGCTGCCACAAAGAAGAGGGAGTCAAGCTATTCTCCAAAGCCCCTGAAGGCAGGACAAGAAGCAATTAATTTCTCCTTAGTTCTAAGTTACTTCTCTCCTTGATTAGTTTCCAATGAATGGAAACTAATCAAGGAGAGAAGTAACCTAGAACTAAAGAGAAATTAATTGTTAGAACAATTAATCAGACTTGCCTCCAGAAGTTGTGAATGCCCCAACGCTGGCAATTTTAAAGTAGAGATTGGACAACCATTTGTCTGAAATGGTATAGGGCTTCCTATTTCCTGAGCAGCGGTTGGACTAGAAGACTTCCAAGGTACCTTGCAATTCTGCTATTCTATTCTGTTCTGTTCTGTATCAAAATAACATGGGAAACAGGAGCAGAAGAACAGGATAAAGGTAAGAAATGTCTTCAAAAGTCAGTAACAACAAATATTAGGAATTGGAAACTAGTCCTGTAATGTTCTTGAAAAAGGAGCAGAAAAAAAAAATGATCAAAGTTGAATTTCCTGGTGAATTGGCATTTTGATCGTATAGGCCAGATGTTGACACAGCTGGGCCACAGAAGTTGTAGTGATGTGTGGACATTGTGTTGCCAACAGGTGGTTGGGGATTTAAATAACCCCTACAGAGTAAAACAGAAAGCAGAGTGATAGTTGTTGGAGCCATTCCTAAATGATACATATCATGTATTTCTTTTTAAAATAAAGATTTTAAAGTAACACTTTAAATGGCATATTGGGTAATCACTCTTTGCACAATTTTACGATTGGTAGTAACATCCCCAATTTTACGCTGTCCAAGCTGCACTCAAATTGTAAACCAGCTAATGCATCCAGCTGCCTTTGAAAGAAGCAATGAAATATTTGCAGAAAAACATGTTTACATTATTTATTTCAATTTTATCCCACAACAATCTTGTGACTCAGTGGTTAGAAAGTCACATTAAAACACTGGCCTCAACAGAATTAACATACTAAATCAGAAAAAGAGGAAATAAAGTAGGGGACAAAAATAGAATTAAAGAATACATTAAATAGAAAGCAGGCCAGAAAAATAAAATTAAAACAACTTGCCATCTCAATCAGAAAAAGAGGAATTAAAGTAGGGGAGAACCAGAGGTATAAAAATGCTCCATTTTTAATAACTTCCTATAGGCTACTATGAAGGAGGAAGAGTACAATTTTAGTGGAGACCCAGACAGCCTTTATTTTGATCACTGAATAATAAAACATTCAATAAGGCAAACAAAGCAAAGTTAGTCATCAATTCTCCTGGCAACTTTGCCCAAAATTTGTGAGCAAAGCTTACCCTTAATATAGCCAAATTTGCTATTTTTAAAGAAGATTTGTCTTGGTTATGTAACAAAGAACACAAAAATAACCCAAGCGCCCTAGACATTTAGATAAAAAGGGGGTGAGCAGTGGGTGGCAAATGTCCTTGTAGAAGTGGCAAGACAGAAGACCATGAACTGTGGTTTCTGCAGCATCTAAATCCCAGGGACAGTGTCGGTTTTCATAAGGAGGTTTTCCTATAGTTTCAGCTTTCCTTTGGTTGTGGGTGCATGAAATCAAGCTAAAGATAAAGCTCTCCTGAATTTGGAAACTGCGATGTAATATAAATAGGAAGCTGGTGCAGGAGCTGCCATAAATTTTGGTTGCAGTCCTTGAGTCGTAACCACAACTGGAACTGTTAAGTTTGCATGAAGAGTCAGACGTGAAGAGCTTCAGTGAAGAGTTTATTTAGTGACTACAGCTCGAATGGACCCGGCTTGGCTGGGCTACAGCTGCTACTTATAGCCAGCAGCCGCAGTTGCCAGCCAATCAGAGTGCAGGGTTTTCCCGCACTTTTCAAACCAATCATATTTGACATTTTACAAGAACAATTCAAACTAAACCAATGACATTCAAACCTACATACATAACAGGAACCAGAATTTCCATTGCTAAGTAAAGCAGTTAAGCACCTGATTTTATAACCTTTTAGCAATTGTTAAGTGAATCATGTGGTTGATGAGTGAATCCAGCTTCCCCGCACTGACTTTGCTTGTCAGAAGCCAATTGAGAAGATCACAAATGGAGATCACATGATCTCAGGGTGCTGCAACGATGGCCGTGGCCAATATTTTGATCATATCACTGTGAAGACATTGTGATCGTTGTAAGCACCAAGACCAGAAATAAAACACTTCCTGCCCAGTGCCTTTGTAACTTCAAACAATTGCTCAACAAATGGTTGTAGAAATATTAGGACTACCTAATATTTACAAATATGTTGTGAGAGAAAGCAGCAATTTCTGGCTCTCTCTGTCTAAGATCCTTTGCCTTTTTATTTATTTATTTATTTATTTATTTATTTGTTTGTTTATTTGTTTGTTTGTTTGACTTGTATGCCCCTCTCCAAAAGGACTCAGGGTGGCTCACAGATAAAATCAAAACAATAAATTAATTACCTAAAATGAGATTAAATTAAAAAGCCAAATTAATTAAAACCTATTAATAATTTAAAATATAAAACCAACCCCCCAGGAGTCAGCACAGCCCAGCCTGTTCAAACATCCAGGTTTTTAAATCATAGCGAAGGTGCGGAGGTCAGGGGCCAGGTGGAGCCCCAGAGGTAGTTGGTTCCACAGAGTGGGAGCCGCTACAGAGCAGGCCCTCCCCGGATACCGTCAAATGACACTGGGTCACAGATGGCACCCTGAGGAGTCCCTGCCTGTGCCCGACAGGGCAGTTGGTGTTCAATGCCGGCAGTAGACGCCCCAGATAACCCAGACCCATGTCTCATAGGACTTTGAATGTCAATACCAGAACCTATTATGGATTAGTTGATTTAATCCTAAAGTGAAAATGGCATTCCTGGAAAAGGAACAGAGACTCAATTTCTCTTGGACAGCTGTTTCCCCAGAAGATTTGAAGTTGTCTGCCCGTATTAGATTGCTCAGTCCACCAGGACTGCAGTGTAGTTTTAGGTAGTAAGTGAAGATATTTATCCAGAGATGGGATTCCAATTTACTGATTCCTGCTTCCTGTCGGAGAACTGCATTTAGGACACAGCGGGTTACCTGAAAGATGCTTCTCAAAAATGTTGTTTGAATTCCTTCTAAGGTATTCATGCTGTTATATGGTCCTAACTGAACCCCATATAGCCATGCTGAAGTTTTAGCTGCAAACAATTTAAGTTGAACTGTGTTCAACTGGCAAAATAATCAGCCTGAAGAGCTGAAACAGATCTCTGTGCATTATCAGGTACATAAACCAAGTGGACATTTCTGCTTCCTGAAGCTCGGAAAAATGCCAACAGACTGCCCACCTAAGTTCCATCTTCTCTGTTTTTGGCATTTGGAGAAAATGAGAATCATAGTCTTAGAATAATTTATTATTAATTCCTACTTTGTAGAATAATGAGAAGTGATTTCCAGGCTTCTTTAAGGTCAATGGAAGTCAAGGACAGAATTATTCATCAGCGCAGTGGTAAATTGATATATCCATGGGCTAATTTGGGAGGATGAAAGGTAGAATTATTTAAATGAAGAACCAATGAGTTTATATAATCATCAAACAAAACTGGAGCCAATGGGGAGCCTGTTTCATAGCTTTGGTGGTGCTTGAGGAAGCAGTGTCTTTTAGCTTCAGGTCTCAAACATGTGGGACAATGTAGATGCCAGGGTTCCAACTTACCCCAAAGCAATCAAAACTCTGAGCCCTAGAGTTTCCTCAAAGTATAACTTCATTTGGGATATCATACTAGCACAGCTAGTGAAAACCTGACTCTGAAGGACCCAGGATTTTCCCCACCCAAATCAAAGCCCAAAGTTCTTGCCCTCCAGATCACATGTCTATGACATGGACCAATAAGGTCGTAATCCCAACTATGGCTGGCTTTGGTCCACACCCTTCCAACACCTGATAGAACTTTTTTGGGTCCCACAAGAAAGAATACTATTTTAGCTATGCATCCCCCCAGCTATCTCTACCTCCCTCCTTGCATTCAAGACAGCTCCACCTGGCTCGCTGTGGCAGCCCTGAGGGTGCCCCAAAATGGCTTCAGGGCTAACAGTAGAGTCTATCCCTCCATTACTTAACAGACTGGGGGAATATAGTTGGTGGAAGTGCTGAGCATAAAGGACTGTATAGATTAATACAGGCATTTGCAATTTTATTCAGGCATGAACCAGTAACAATGGCAAGGCTTGTAAAACTGGTCTAATGGTGTGTGGGAATGACCTTGGGCTTAGGTGAAGTGATGCAGGAAATGGTCAATAAAAAGGTAGTTGAGCCCACAGCAGGACTGTGGATGGAGTAAACATCTCAGAAGGAACCCTCCCTAGTTTCTTGGGCTGTAAAGAGGGTATTGGGAGAAATGTACTTTCAGACTAGCAATGTAACTTTAACATAAAATAACACAAATTAGCTCATCTGGACAAACTTCCTGTTTGCTCTACCTTGCAAGGCTGACAATTGATATAACGTTCTTCCAATGTCAGGAAAGCATGGATCCCAGCATTCTGGACTAATTGTAATTTCCAAGTAGTCTTTAAAGGCAGCCCTTTGTAAACACATGGCAGTAGACTATGCCCATTGTGTTGAGAACATGAGTTACTGTCTCACTGGGTCTTCCAGCACCAGGTAAGGATGAAATTGATGCACCAGCCAAAGATGGGCAGAGGCCTCCTGAACCATGGGCTTCATCTGCTGTTCAAATAGGAGCTCCATGTAGAGAAGAATCCCCAAACCATGGTCTTGCTCCTGTCCATGCAAGGATAACAATGGCATCCTAGTAGAGTCCATATTTGTCTCTCACCCAGACTCTTCCAGTCTCCAGAGGCTGGAACAGAACATCAATATCATTTATTCCACAGCCCAGGATAGTGAGGTATAATTGGCCTCATTCCTCTTACATTTTCCAAGGTTCTGTATTTACCTTCATCTAGAGACTTTGCTGAAATCCCTGTAATTTGTGCTTCCTTGAACTTGCCTCGCTGCATGGGGCTTAAGGCAGAGAGACACCCACTGTCTTGAATAATGTGCAAAATAAACACCCATGGCTAAATGGAATTCAGGAGGATCTCTTTAAGGATGTATGTGATCCTCTAAAGCCATAAGTGTGTAATGAGTTAAAGCCCTATTCTTAAGCTGGTAAGGATGCAACTCTGCTTAGAAAAAGATAAGGTTTCTGACAATTCAAGGACCTCACAGTAGATTATGCTAGTTATAGCTATATAAATCCATAGAAGCACAATTTAGGTCTTCCTTGGTTGTTTTATGCATTCTGCAGCTACTACCCGAGAACACTTCATGGTCAGTCAGCCTTCACTGATGGATTCTGCAGAAAAGCTACCATTACTGGTGACTTCCAAACCAGTTAAATTATAGTTATTTGTTTGAAGACTGTATGAGGTGAGAGAGAGAGAAAGAGTGGAAGGAAGGAGAAGGAACATGATGGAAAAAGACAATTGCAGCAAACAAAGGTTGTCTCAAAATGAGATTGGTGTAATGCATCCTGATGCAAACTCTGCCATTACATTCTTGGATCCTGAGGCAAGCTGTGTCTTTTGTGTCCTGACACCATTTAATTTTATTTATTTATTAAATTTATGTGCCAGCCCATCTCGGTATCCAGAGCAACTCTGGGCAGCTTCTGATGCATTTCTAATAACACATTTTCTCAGTTTATACCTTGCTCCCAGCTGCTTTATTTGAAAAGATTAAGAACAAAAGTGACGTTTAATACCAAAGAGGAGCTGAATAGAAGAATAATTTGGGGTTCCAACTCGAGCGGGTTTGTGCAGGAATAAATAAAATGAAATCCAGACTGCTGTGAAGAAAAATAATTGTTTATTCCCAAAAGCAAAGATGGCAACTGCAGAGAAAATGGGGTACAGAGAGATTGTTTTATAGGGAGCTTGTCCTGGGTGTGGAAGTGTGTATGTGGTCCTCCTGAGGGCATCTCGTATCCAGAGCAACTCTGAGCTTCTGATGCATTTCTAATAACACATTTTTCAGTTTATACCTTGCTCCCAGCTGCTTTATTTGAAAGATTAAGAACAAAAGTAATACCAAAGAGGAGCTGAATAGAAGAATAATTTGGGGTTCCAACTCGAGCCGGGTTTGTGCAGGAATAAATAAAAATGAAATCCAGACTGCTGTGAAGAAAAATAATTGTTTATTCCCAAAAGCAAAGATGGCAACTGCAGAGAAAATGGGGTACAGAGAGATTGTTTTATAGGGGAGCTTGTCCTGGGTGTGGAAGTGTGTATGTGGTTCTAGGGTGACACTTGATGGATATATGTGTATGTATGTAGGTACATGTCATCTATGATGTTTATTTATTCTTGTGAACATGCAGTTCCGCTGGGAGACAGTTTTAATGAACTCTATTGGTGTTTACAGACATTCTCCTTTGATGTGTGGATTAGGTCTGGGTAACTTATTTGGGGGCTTAAGGAAATTTGAGAAAATGATCCCTTCCCCCATTTGCTATTTCAGCTTCACTGACAATTATCTAACGGAGATGCTGATTCTCAGTCCATTGTGGATTCTCTTAATGTTGAAGAGAAGATGGAGACAGTTTAGGGAATAAAATATATTTTGATATAAAAGTTCTCACAATACATACATTTTTCCACTCTGGGCTAGCCTACTTTCTGCATCACGTATTTTCTCACCTGTGACTCCAGGGTATTTCTTAAACCCATATGTGGTCTTCAGATCACACAAGTTGATCTTTCCTGAGGTAAATCAAGGAAGATATGGACAAGAATGGAACAATTCTGTTTCCATTATTACGGGAATAACTAAGGAGAAAAATAAATCTCTTCCTCCCCTCCCCCACCTCCCCTCACTCCTGCTTCTCTCATTTCTGAAGAAAAACTCAGGATGTCAATGTCTGAATGACAAGGAAGACCTTACATTTTGTATTTGCCTTGCCATCAACCTCAACAATGCATCTTGGCCCATCTTGTAATCGCTGAGCAGAAATGAAAAGCTCAATCAAAACATTCTGGATTAGTACAATGGAAAATTTACAGTTCCTTTGAAACCCTCATCCAATGCTATTGTTACATTGATTTGAACTTTGTAGGTCTTTGGCATAATCACATCCTTTTGTACAGCAATTTTCTCTGGAAATTTGTTCCATAGAAACCTGTTGGCTTTGGGCCTATGAGGCAATTTAGACTATAAGGAGGAAGCAAAAAAGAGAAGTTCATTTTTCACTTGTTCTGCCAGCCTCCTGTTGAACTTGTCTCCTTGGTATATTACTTCCAATTCCCACTTCCTGTCTGAACTAGTGCTTTTAGTGCTCTGACGCCCCAGATTGTCCTTTGGGAGACTTACAGAAGACAGAATCTACATGATTTTTCTTTCTGATACATTAACAAAGAAAAGATGTATAGATGGAAAAAGGATATAAGGTGTTGAACATTAACCATAAACAATACTAATCTGCATCAATTGAGACAGCACTGGACCAGTATGAATTTGAACACTCTGTGTAACATTTGCAGAAATAAGCTGAGTTCTTGTTTATTAATAAAGTTACTCACACTAATAGGATTTCTACAGAACTAATTTGCCTAGCCAGGATAGAAGAAGCACTGATGATTTAGAATAATGGTGTTGGGGAAGACTCCTGAGAATACTATGAACAGACAAGAAAACAAAGGGTCATCAAAACAAATCTGACTTGAAGAACAAATGAAGCACAAATGATGTGGCTTCACACATTATCCTGTAAGCCTCCTTGGGTCGCCATGTGTGAATTGGTGGCAATATAAATTTTCTAAATAAATAAATAATGTGAAGACTTTCTCTCTGGAAATGGTTCTAGTGCTGGGAAAGGAAAGAAGAGGATGATGAAGAGCAAAGCATTCAGTTCCAGTGGCAATGGAGAACCATTGGAAGACCTGAAGGATTAGGTTAAGGATATAGTCATAGAAAAGATGTATCAAGATGATCACTAAGAGTTGACATCAACTTGGTGGCTTGTAACCAACCAAACAACCAGCCAGCCAGCCAGTCAGCCAACCAGCCAGCCAAGCCAGCCAGCCAGCCAGCCAGCCAGCCAGCCAGCCAGCCAGCCAACCAACCAACCAACCAACCAACCAACCAACCAGTTAATTTGCCCAGAAGATAAAGATATAAAATGAGTCAAGAAGTTAGCCAAAAGTCAAAGGCCAACATATATAACATGTCAAGGCTCCAGGTCTCATAACTCACAAAGAGTCAAATAACCGTCTAGGAAGTTTAACATAAGAGAAACAGCAACAGAAAAGTCAACTTCTGGATTGACTGGGACAATGCTGACAGTGCTTATTACAGCATGCTTGGTCTCTTCTTCTCGTTACATGTTAGTATATGAAGTAGAGAGCATGAAATATTAGTGGGAAAAGCAATGACAAAGCAAATTAATCTCTTGAATTTATGATATAACTCAATGGCAGACTAGTAATATTGATATTTTGCTTGATACAGAGCAGCTGATGAGAGGATCTTGACTTTAGCTGTCAGCACTCCAGCAGGATTCTTTTAGATGCCTAGAACAGTTGTTCTAGCTACTAGAACAGGGCTGTCAAATGTGTGTGTCATCATGGTGTCATCATGTGACGTATCAGGACATTTTCTCCCTTCACTGAATCGGGTGGGAGCAGGGCCACCACATGATGCATCTGGCCTGTGGGCCACGAGTTTGACACCCCTGCACTAGAACATCAGATGAGAAGTGTTATGTATGTAGGTTTGAATGTCATTGGTTTAGTTTGAATTGTTCTTGTAAAATGTCAAATAGGATTGGTTTAAAAAGTGCGGGAAAACCCTGCACTCTGATTGGCTGGCAACTACAGCTGCTGGCTATAAGTAGCAGCCATAGCCTAGCCAAGTTGGGTCCATTCGAGCTGTAGTCACTAATAAACTCTTTACTGAAGCTCTTCGCGTCTGACTCTTCATGCAAACTTAACACTGGCGCCGAGGATGGGATTCCCCTGAAGAGAAGACAACGTGGAAGACAAGCAGAAGAGTGAGATGGCTGCACTGAACACCCCCCCAGCCCCGTTCGATCTGGCGGCAGAAGACTGGGAATGCGGCAGTCTTCAAGATGGTGAAGGCATTGGAGCTGCAGACGTGAAGGTAATGGAATGGCCTGATTTAGAAAAGCTTTTAAGAGCCCATTACGCCCCACAAGTATCGTGCCTCATTAAGAGACATGAGTTTTACCATCGGGATCAAGGGAAAGCGAAATGTTAACGACTTTGTGGCAAGCTTAAGAGACATTGGGGGTGCATGCGATTTTAACAGCTTGGAGGAGGCCATGCGCGATCGGTTTGTTCTAGGCCTCAAAGACAAGGTGCTTCAGAGCAAATTATTATTAAAACCTAAGATCACATTAAAGGAGGCCATAGAAGAGGCCTCCTCAGCAGAAGCCACTAAGTCCTCAGCGGCAGCCATGAAGAAAATTAACAAGGCTTCATGCCATCCTGATGTGGAAAAGTCCACAACAACTCATTGCGAGCAGATTTATTTATTATTTATTTATTTATTAATGGGACTTATATGTGCCCATCTCAAGATTCGCGGCTTACAAATAAAACAACAGCAACAATAAATAATTTAAAAGCAGATAGATTCTGAATCAGACTGTAGTGAGGTGGAGGATTTATAGACTCAGAATGGAAAAGAAAAAGAAAGACCTGGGAAGAAAAAGGCAAGACTTTTATTGCAGAGGTTGTGGGGGGGCCCACCCCCGCACTGAATGCATGTTTTTTGATACCATCTGCCTTCGTTGTGAAAAAAGAGGTCATTTAGCAAGAGTCTGCAAATCATCCAGAACTCCTCCACACAGAAGAAAGTTTCCTGACAAAGATTTCAAGCCCAACAACTTCAGTGAGAAAATGGGGCGCAACTCAGAAGCAAATGGGAAGAATGAAACTCATCAAACAGTCACCATTGGTCATTCTTGATCCTTGAGAAGCAGAAAAGTACATGTGAAGGTACTCATTGAAGGAAGGCCTTGCCAAATGGAAGTGGACTCAGGCTCCTATTTATCTATGGTGTCATGGGACACTATTCACAGGCTACTTCCCAACATTCAGAAGAAACATTTCCAGAAGCAAGCACTGACTCTTAAAGACTATCAAGGGAACAAGATTCCAGTAGTTGGAACAAGAGAATTCAATGTGAAGTTTAAAGGCCACACCAAACCATAGTGGACAAGGATCACCAAGCTTGCTGGGATTTAGTGGTTCAATCCACTAGGCATCGAGGTGACTGGCATCAATCACGTGAGCAACTCTGAATGGGAGGAGGCCTTGAAGTCTGAGTTTCCAGAAGTCTTCAGTGAAGGATTGGGAAAGTATGGGGACCCCTATCACTTTCAACCTAGATCCCAGGGTACTCCCAATTCGTTTAAAGCCCAGAAGGGTCCCATTTGCTTTAAAGGAAAAATTGATGCACAATTAGATAAATTAATAGCTCAAGGGTTTTAGAGCCCACTGACCACTCCAGATGGGAGACACCCATAGTCACACCAGTCAAGACTGATGGGTCAGTAAGAATCTGTGGAGACTATAAGGGGACACTGAACCATGCGCTGCAGCAGAGCATACCCAGTTCCAGTGGTGCATCATCTGTTACATTCACTTGGCAGGGGTACAGTCTTTGCCAACTTGGATCTGGCCCAGGCATATCAACAACTAACAGTTGATGATGCCACTGCAGAGGCCCAAACCATTGTGACTCATAGAGGTGCCTTCAAATGTAAAAGGTTACAATTTGAGTAAGCGTGGCACCAGGCATCTTTCAAAGCCTTATGGAAAGGATGCTCCAAGGACTGCCAGGGGTGCCTTACTTTGATGATGTGTTAATCTCTGCTGAAAATGACACTCAGTTACAAGAAAGACTCAGAGAAGTCCTTACCAGATTCAGGAAAGCGGGTTAAAAGTCAAGGAAGAAAAATGCACTCTTAAAATGACAAGGTTGAGTTCCTGGGCTATATGATTGACAAGCATGGCATCCACTCTACCGATGCCAAGGTTCAAGCAATCAAAGAAGCCCTAGACCTAAATGCAAAACAGATTTGCAAGCCTTCCTTGGACTCATTAACTTTATCACATGTTCCTACCTCAGAAGGCAACCATTGCAGAACCATTGCACAGATTACTTGACAAAAAGTCTGTTTGGGTCTGGGGGAGGAAGGAACAATCAGCATTTAACAGTATTAAAGACTAATCACGCCTGATGCTGTACTGATACAGTTCTCTGAGAATTTGCCTGTTGTACTGACTTGTGATGCATCCCCCTTTGGAGTGGGGGGGTTGAGCCACAGGCTTCCCAGTGGGAGAAGCCCCTATTGCATTTTACTCTACACTTTGACCAAAGCAGAGAGGAATTACAGCCAATTGGACAAGGAAGCATTGGCAATTGTTGCAGCTGTTAAGAAATTTCATGAATATCTGTATGGGAGAACATTTACCATTGTCACAGATCACAAACATCTTTTAGGCATTGTGGCAGGGGACAAACCTATACCTACTATCCTGTCACCAAGAATGCTGAGGTGGACTGAATTTCTTGCTGCTTATTCATACAAAACTTACCCACAAGCCTGGCAAGGACATTGGACATGCTGATGCACTGAGTCGTTGCCCACTGCCTTGCCACAAGGAGGACTTTGAACCTGAAACACATACCCTTTTCCTAGAAACTGTTGCCAAGCTTCCAGTTCATGCTGCTGAAATTGCCAGAGAGACTGCCAAAGACACTTTATTGGCTCCTGTTATAGGCTGGATTAAGAAAGGTTGGCCTCTTCAAGATCTACCTCACCTTGCCCAACCTATTAAGTCCAGGCAAACTGAATTATCTGTATTAAGAGGATGTATTTTGGGGGTAACAGGTGTGGTTATTCTGCAAAACTCAAAGAGAGGTTTTGGAATGTTACATGAGGGTCATCCTGGTATTGTGGAAGGATGAAGGATTGGCCAGGATATGTATGGTGGCAGGTATTGACAAATGGTTGAAAACTGGGTTGCAATTTTGTCCCAACTGTCAGGTAGTCAGGCCTGCCCCACTTGCCCTCCCCAAACAGGAATGGAATGTCCTAGGGGCCCATGGTCTAGATTCACATTGATTTCTAGGCCTCTACCAGAGGGCACACTTTCTTATTATAGTAGATGCATATTCCAAATGGCTAGAGGTAACCTTGGCATCCACCACAACTGATGCTGTCATCAAGCAGCTCAAAACTTTTGTAACCCACGGGTTACCTGATGTTCTTGTTCTGACAATGGCCCTCATTTACATCCAACCTTTTTGAATCCTATTTAGCACAACAGGGTATCAGACATGCCCTCACTGCCCCTGGCACCCTTCTCGCTAACGGGTCGGGCTGAACGATGGTACAATTTACCAAGGAGAAGCTTCAGCAACTGGGTCCTGGGACATCACTGAGAAAGTTGAAAACTTCTTAGTGTTCAGTACATCACCTCAACCCATCTAATAACTTATCTCCCCAGCAGGAGAATGGGTAGGAAACTTAGGTCTCCCTTGACCGCCTTTCATCCCACTTACGCATCTCCACCACCACCATCAGATTCCACTTCCAAAGTTCCCAGCACATTCAGTGGGTGATTCTGCTTATGCTAAGAACCTGGGTG
>CM019161.1:8050598-8265767 GCA_009733165.1 Naja naja
TATGAATTTGAACACTCTGTAACATTTGCAGAAATAAGTTGAGTTCTTGTTTATTAATAAAGTTACTCACACTAATAGATTTCTACAGAACTAATTTGCCTAGCCAGGATAGAAGAAGCACTGATGATTTGGAATAATGGTGTTGGGGAAGACTCCTGAGAATACTATGAACAGACAAGAAAACAAAGGGGTCATCAAAACAAATCTGACTTGAAGAACAAATGAAGCACAAATGATGTGGCTTCACACATATCCTGTAAGCCTCCTTGGCCAGTGTGAATTGGTGGCAATATAAATTTTCTAAATAAATAAATAATGTGAAGACTTTCTCTGAAATGGTTCTAGTGCTGGGAAAGGAAAGAAGAGGATGATGAAGAGCAAAGCATTCAGTTCCAGTGGCAATGGAGAACCATTGGAAGACCTGAAGGATTAGGTTAAGGATATAGTATAGAAAAGATGTATCAAGATGATCACTAAGAGTTGACATCAACTTGGTGGCTTGTAACCAACCAAACAACCAGCCAGCCAGCCAGTCAGCCAACCAGCCAACCAGCCAGCCAGCCAGCCAGCCAGCCAGCCAGCCAGCCAGCCAGCCAGCCAGCCAACCAACAACCAACCAACCAACCAACCAACCAACAACCACCAACCAGTTAATTTGCCCAGAAGATAAAGATATAAAATGAGTCAAGAAGTTAGCCAAAAGTCAAAGGCCAACATATATAACATGTCAAGGCTCCAGGTCTCATAACTCACAAAGAGTCAAATAACCGTCTAGGAAGTTTAACATAAGAGAAACAGCAACAGAAAAGTCAATTTCTGGATTGACTGGGACAATGCTGACAGTGCTTATTACAGCATGCTTGGTCTCTTCTCGCATGTTAGTATATGAAGTAGAGAGCATGAAATATTAGTGGGAAAAGCAATGACAAAGCAAATTAACCTCTTGAATTTATGATATAACTCAATGGCAGACTAGTAATATTGATATTTTGCTTGATACAGAGCAGCTGATGAGAGATCTGACTTTAGCTGTCAGCACTCCAGCAGGATTTTTAGATCTAGAACAGTTGTTCTAGCTACTAGAACAGGGCTGTCAAATGTGTGTGTCATCATGGTGTCATCATGTGACGATCAGGACATTTTCTCCCTTCACTGAATCGGTGGAGCAGGGCCACCACATGATGCATCTGGCCTGGGCCACGAGTTTGACACTCCGCACTAGAACATCAGATGAGAAGTGTTATGTATGTAGGTTTGAATGTCATTGGTTTAGTTTGAATTGTTCTTGTAAAATGTCGATTGGTTTAAAAAGCGGGAAACCTGCACTCTGATTGGCTGGCAACTACAGCTGCTGGCTATAAGTAGCAGCCAGCCAAGTTGGGTCCATTCGAGCTGTATTCACTAATAAACTCTTTACTGAAGCTCTTTCTGACTCTTCATGCAAACTTAACACTGGCCGGGATGGGATTCCCTGAAGAGAAGAACAACGGAAGACAAGCAGAGCGAGATGGCTGCACTGAACACCCCCAGCCCCGTTCGACTCTGGCAGAAGACTGGGAATGCGCGGCAGTCTTCCAGAAGGCATTAAGGAGCTGCAGACGGAAGGTAATGGAATGGCCTGATTTAGAAAAGCTTAAGACCCATTACCCATACGCATCGTGTCTCATTAAGAGACAAGTTTTACCATCGGATCAAGGGGAAGTTAAAATGTTAATCGACTTTGTGTGCAAGCTTAAGAGACATTGGGGTGCATGCGCATTTTAACAGCTTGGAGGAGGCCATATACATCGGTTTGTTCTAGGCCTCAAAGACAAGTGCTTCAGAGCAAATTATTATTAAAACCTAAGATCACATTATTAAAGGAGGCCATTCCTCAGCAGAAGCCACTAAGTCCCCAGAGCGCAGCTATGAAGAAAATTAACAAGGCTTCATGCCATCCCATGTGGAAACCACAACAACTCATGCGAAGAGATTTATTTATTATTTATTTATTTATTAATGGATTATATGCCCATCTCAAGATTCGGGCAGCTTACAAATAAAACAACAGCAACAATAAATAATTTAAAAGCAGATAGATTCTGAATCAGACTGTAGTGAGGTGGAGGATTTATAGACTCAGAATGGAAAAGAAAAGAAAGACCTGGAAAAAGGGAAGACTTTTATTGCAGAGGTTGTGGGGGGCACCTGAATGCATGTTTTTGATACCATCTGCCTCTTGTGAGAAAAGAGGTCATTTAGCAAGAGTCTGCAAATCATCCAGAACTCCTCCACACAGAAGAAAGTTTCCTGACAAAGATTTCAAGCCCAACAACTTCAGTGAGAAAATGGGGCAACTCAGAAGCAAATGGGAAGAATGAAACTCATCAAACAGTCACCATTGGTCATTCTGATCCTTGAGAAGCAGAAAAGTACATGTGAAGGTACTCATTGAAGGAAGGCCTTGAATGGAAGTGGACTCAGGCTCCTATTTATCTATGGTGTCATGGGACACTATTCACAGGCTACTTCCCAACATTCAGAAGAAACATTTCCAGAAGGCACTGACTCTTAAAGACTACCAGGGAACAAGATTCCAGTAGTTGGAACAAGAGAATTCAATGTGAAGTTTAAAGGCCACACCAAACCATAGTGGACAAGGATCCCAAGCTTGCTGGGATTTAAGTGGTTCAATCCACTAGGCATCGAGGTGACTGGCATCAATCACGTGAGCAACTCTGAATGGGAGGAGGCCTTGAAGTCTGAGTTTCCAGGGTCTTCAGTGAAGGATTGGAAAGTATATGGGGACCCCTATCACTTTCAACCTAGATCCCAGGTACCCCATTGTTTAAAGCCCAGAAGGGTCCCATTTGCTTTTAAGGAAAAAAAATGATGCAAATTAGATAAATAGCTCAAGGGGTTTAGAGCCCACTGACCACTCCAGATGGGAGACACCCATAGTCACACCAGTCAAGACTGATGGGTCAGTAAGAATCTGTGGAGACTATAAGGGGACACTGAACCATGCGCCAGCAGAGGCATACCAGTTCCAGTGGTGCATCATCTGTTACATTCACTTGGCAGGTACAGTCTTTGCCAATTGGATCTGGCCCAGGCATATCAACAACTAACAGTTGATGATGCCACTGCAGAGGCCCAAACCATTGTGACTCATAGAGGTGCCTTCAGTGGGAGAGAAGCCCCTATTGCATTTTACTCTCACACTTTGACCAAAGCAGAGAGGAATTACAGCCAATTGGACAAGGAAGCATTGGCAATTGTTGCAGCTGTTAAGAAATTTCATGAATATCTGTATGGGAGAAATTTACCATTGTCACAGATCACAAACATCTTTTAGGCATTGTGGCAGGGGACAAACCTATACCTACTATCCTGTCACCAAGAATGCTGAGGTGGACTGAATTTCTTGCTGCTTATTCAACAAACTTACCCACACAAGCCTGGCAGGACAGTGGACATGCTGATGCACTGAGTCGTTGCCCACTGCCCTTGCCACAAGGAGGACTTTGAACCTGAAACACATACCCTTTTTCCTAGAAACTGTTGCCAAGCTCCAGTTCATGCTGCTGAAATTGCCAGAGAGACTGCCAAGACCTTTATTGGCTCCTGTTATAGGCTGGATTAAGAAAGGTTGGCCTCTTCAAGATCTACCTCACCTTTCCCAACCTATTAAGTCCTGCAAACTGAATTATCTGTATTAGAGGATGTATTTTTGTTGGTAACAGGGTGGTTATTCCTGCAAAACTGCAAAAGAGGTTTTTGGAAATGTTACATGAATGGTCCATCCTGGTATGTAAGGATGAAGGGATTGGCCAGGAGTTATGTATGGTGGCCAGGTATTGACAAAATGTTGAAAACTGGTTGCATCTTGTCCCAACTGTCAGGTAGTCAGGCCCTGCCCACCCCGGTGCCCCCAACAGGAATGGGAATGTCCTAGGGGCCCATGGTCTAGGATTTCACATTGATTCGCAGGCCCTAACCAGAGGGCACACCTTTCTTATTATAGTAGATGCATATTCCAAATGCTAAGGTAATCCCTATGGCATCCACCACAACTGATGCTGTCATCAAGCAGCTCAAAAAACTTTTTGTAACCCACGGTTCCTGATGTTCTTGTCTCTGACAATGGCCCTCAATTACATCCAACCTTTTTGAATCCTATTTAGCACAACAGGTGTAACCAGACTCAGACATGCCCTCACTGCCCCTGGGCCCCCTTCGCTAACGGCCGGGCTGAACCTGGTACAATTTACCAAGGAGAAGCTTCAGCAACTGGTTCTGGGCATCACTGAGAATTTTTGAAAAACTTCTTAGTGTTCAGCACATCACTCCTAACCCATCTAATAACTTTCCCCAGCAGAGTTGTTGATTGGGTAGGAAACTTATCTTTCCCCCTTGACCGCCTGCATCCCACTTACGCACCAACGCACCACTAGATTCCACTTCCAAAGTTCGCACATTCAGTGTGGGTGATTCTGTTTATGCTAAGAACCTTATGGGTGAACCTTTGTGGATTCCTGCTGAGATACTCAAATCACCGGCCCTTTCTTACAGGATGCAAAACAGAGGATTGGAGTCCTCTAAGCAGGCACATTGATCAATCTTAGATCCAGGTTTCTCGCCAGGAACATCGCACTTGTTCCTCTCTAGTTTTTCCCTCCCCTGATGTCAATTCTAGGGGGACTGGAGGAACAGTAGGATAATCAGCAAGCAGAATCCCCCCATGGGTATGAGCCATTACTACGGAACCATTCCAAAACCTGTCACAATGCCAAGATGTCAGCCTTCAAGATTTCCCTCTTTTGCTTTGCATCTTTTGGCTGTCATAAGTAACGGGGGAGGAGGGGACTTGATTATGGGAAGTGAGCTGGAGGTTTTGTTAAGAAGTATATCAGTTGGGGGGGATTTCTTGCTTGATTTCTGTCTTATGCTATGCGCAGGCGCAGCTCTTTATCAAAATATGCCAAGGTCAACGGACAGAGGCCTCATCACCACCTGGAGATGCCCACATGATGTTATCCACAACTTTTAATTGGGTAGCCTGCTTGAACTATTGTGGGTGGGAACGTTACCATCACTTTGTATATGTGATTTTCGCGCTCATTTTCTCAGATTCAGAATTCTCTTGTTGCTACCACTTGATTTCCAGTAAAAGATATCTTTTCTCTAATTCATGGAGTCTAAGTATTTCTTTCTTGGATTTTGAATGGAGCACTACCTGACATTATTCTGAATCTCAGCTTACCAGCCCACCCGGAGAAATTACAACTTCTCCGAGGGGTCTGAACGCAATGTCTGAACCAGCCAGCGACCACGAGGACCTGGGAGCGACTGGAGGGCAAGAGTCCCTGCTATTAGAGGCAGCAGAGGAAACTGATTTGTTAGCAGATCTAAGTATTGATGAACATCCAGTTGTAAAACCTAAATGGTCTCTGGGAGTCGGCTGGAAGGATCCTGCAGGAAAGCCTCCTCCAGGAGTGACCACTACCCGCCGACGTGGAAGAGGAGAGCCATGGCAAGAGAAGGAAAGGAAGGATTTTCTACTAAATCAAGCCCTGCATCTCCTTCATGAAGTAGCCGGAGAAGCTCAGGCTGATCAAAGGTATGCGGGGGAAGAAGGGGGGGTGGCTCCAAGCAGAAGGATCACAGCAGCTACCCCCATAAATCAACCTGAGCCAGTGCAACAGGCAGCAGCCGGCCAGGGGCCCCCGGTGGGAGCAATTGCCAGAAGGCGTAGAACTCCAAAGGTGCCTCCGTTAGAAGTAAAATATGGGGGGATCCCAAGGAATTAGGATTCTTCCTGGCCCAAGTTTGGAACCATATGGAGGAATATGGGGATTTTTCCTCTGAAGCAGCCAAAGTCAGATGTGTTACCAGGGCTCTTGAGGGCACAGCTGCTAAGTGGATGGTGACTTTGCATAATGATAATGATCCCTTGCTGATGAATTATGACCTGTTCATGACTGCGCTGCGGGCCAGGTTTGAAGACCCACTAGCTGACGTAAGGCCAGAATCAGGATGAAAACCATAAACCAAGGGAGGAGATCAGTGGCAGAGTACACCCAGGAGTTCAGGGAGCTGGCTTACCACATTCGAGGCTGGTCTCAGGGAGCTCTGATAGAGGCTTACAAGGATGGATTGAATGAAGATATTTATCAAAGCTGTGTGGCCAGAAGAGACCCCAATGAGCTGCAGCTATGGTGCGTGCTGGCAGCAGAGGTGGAAATTGATCTGACCCGAAACCGACGCGGGGTGGCTCTGGTTGGAGCAAGCCTTCCCCCAACCCTCGAGAAGCCTCAAACCCGAAAAGGGGATTGATGGTAAAACCCAAGACCACTGCCTGCTTCCGATGTGGGAAAGAGGGTCACCGGGCTGCTGACTGTCGTGTCAAGCTGGAGCAAAAGGGGGCGCCAGGAGGAGGGAGGAAACCTGAAAAACTCCGGCAAAGCCTCGCGAAACTGCGCTGAAAGCGGAGGAGGTTGTAGAGATCGCCCTCGGAAAGGAGAGGAGCTGGGAACTCCAACCCCTTCGGAGAGAGTGAATCCGAATCGGAAGACGACTCATCGGTAAGTCCAAACAAGGGCCCTATGACCATTCCAGTGGGATTAAGGGTACACACATCGGGGCCGAAGGGAAATGTTGGCCTTGCTAGACTCTGGGTGCACCAGGTGTGTAATCAGTTCAGAAGTAGTAGAGAAACTGGGCCTAAGGCTAAAGACTTTAAAAACGCCCATAGCCTTTTGCCAATTGGATGGATCGGTAGCTGGGGGTGGCCCTGCACATTTCGTAACGGAACCAGTGGAAATGACGATGGGGAAGCATAGAGAGACTTTGTGCTTTATTGTGGCTCCTGGGATGGAGCGCCCCCTTATATTGGGGCTGCCTTGGCTCCGGAAATGGAACCCTCACATTAACTGGAGGAGGGGTCATTGCATACGATCTGACCAGCCCCAGAAGGGGAGGGCTGCTTGCCACCAGAAGCTAAGAATCCCACAGAGTTGGCCTCTACGGGCATGGAGAAGCTGGAGGGGGAGGAGAAAATTCCAGAGGAATATTGGGACTTGAAGGAGGTTTTCAGCGAAAGGGCCTCAGACAAGCTTCCCCCACATCGTTCAACGGATTGCAGTATTGAAATCTTGCCAGGAGTGAAACTCCCAAAACCGAAACTGTACTCAATGACCCCACGGGAACTAGAAGAGCTGAGGTCATTTATTGATAAAAATTTGGAACGTGGTTTTATACAACCTGCTAGGCCCCGAGTAGCGGCCCCAGTATTGTTGAGAAGAAAGATGGCTCCTTGCGTCTCTGCGTTGATTACAGGAACCTGAACGCCATTTCGGTGGAAAACGTGTACCCCCTCCCCCTTATGAAGGACATGTTGGCCCACTTGGCCAAAGGGAAAATTTTCACGAAACTTGATTTGAAAGAAGCTTACTACCGAGTTCGAATTAAGGAAGGAGATGAATGGAAAACTGCTTTTAACTGTCCAATGGGGTGTTTCCAATTCAACGTTCTTCCCTTTGGCCTACAGGGGCTCCTGCAGTCTTCATGCAAATGATAAATCAGGTGTTGCATGAACATCTATACAAGGGGTGTTGGTTTACCTTGATGACATTCTTATCTATACGAGACTCGTGATGAGCATGTGAAACTAGTGCGTTCAGTTCTGGAAAAACTCCGAGCTGCTGAACTGTACGCGAAGCTGTCCAAGTGTGAATTCCACCAAGAGAAAATTGACTATTTGGGCTATCGAATATCGCATGAGGGCATAGAAATGGATCCAGGGAAAGTCCGAGCCGTGTTGGAATGGGCCCCTCCCCGCACTAGGAAACAATTGCAGAGTTTTCTGGGATTTGCTAATTTTTACCGTCAGTTCATTGCCATGCCTATAACAAATCTCCTAAAGACAAAGGGGGAGGGGAAACCAAAGCCTAGTAAACCCTTAGAGTGGTCCATGGAATGCCAAGCTGCTTTTGAGAAGCTAAAGCGACTATTTGCTGCGAGCCTGTGCTCAAACATCCGAATATGGATGCCCTTTTGTAATTCAAGCAGATCAGTGATGTAGCAGTTGGGGCGGTCTTACTACAAGTAAATGATGGGGGACTTTGCAACCATGCGCATATACTTCCCGTAAATTAACTGAGACTGAAAGACGATGGGCCATCTGGGAAAAAGAAGCTTTTGCAGTTCGCTGGGCTCTGTTAACCTGGAGGCATTTCCTAGAAGGGGCAAAACACCCCTTTGAGGTGTGGACAGATCATAAAAATTTGGAGGTTCTGAAACTCGAAGATTGTCTCCCAAGCAAATTCGCTGGCGCAGGATTTTAAACGCTTTAATTTCTCATTGAAGTACATTCCAGGGGAAAACTTCATGGCCGATGCTTTGTCCAGATTACCTCAATATGATAGTGCCCGCCAAGAAGTGGTCCGGCCCGTCATCCCCACTAAACAGTTGGCGGCTCCAGTAGTTACCCGAGCCCAGAAAAAGAAAGGAACCGATTTATCAAACGATTTATCTACCCAATTGAAAGAAGCTTTGAAACTTGATGATTGGTTCCTAGCCCACTCAAATAACTGTCGGTGAGAGATGGATTGGCATGGGTAGGGGCCAAATTATATGTGCCAGAGAAGTTGAGAAACCAAGTCTTACAACAAGCTCATGACTCTAAAGCTGCAGGGCACTTCGGGTTCGTGAAAACCTTACATTTGGTTAAGAGGCAATTTTGGTGGCCTACCCTGAAGAAGGACATTGAGACTTATGTGGCCAGTTGTCCTATTTGTGCCTCGGCTAAACGGCCTCCTGGAAAACCAGCAGGCTTACTACAAAATGTGGCTAGACCAACTGCTCCGTGGAGAGAAATTTCTATGGATTTTATAGTGGAATTACCTGAAAGTGGGGGAAATACAGTTATTTGGGTAGTAACTGATTTGTTTTCCAAGCAGGTGCATTTCATACCGTGTGCGAAGATCCCATCTGCTAAAACATTGGCTAAATTGTTTATTTTACACATTTACAGGTTACATGGGGTTCCCGAACATAATCTCAGACAGGGTGTCCAATTCACTTCAAACTTTTGGATGGAATTCCTGAAGTTATTGGGCTCCGCCCAGAGCTTAAGCTCCGCCCACCATCCACAGACCAATGGGGCATGTGAGAGGACTAATTCGTATTGGAGCAGTATCTTAGATGCTATATAAATTATCAACAAGATGATTGGACTGACCTACTACCATTTGCTGAGGTGGCATATAACAATTCGATACATAGTAGTACTGGGTTTACTCCATTTAAAGTGGCTTCGGGGCAAGATTTTGTACCCATACCCGAACTTCCACAGGAGAAACCTAACATTCAGTCCCTGGATGAGTGGATAACCCAGCTGCAGCTTAACTGGCCAGTTGTCCGCAAGGCGTTGGATGATGCTCATCAAGCTCATAAGAAATTTGCAGATAAAAAGAGATCTCCTGAAAAATCATATCAGGTAGGGGATAAAGTGTTTCTGTCCACTAGATATCTGAAAACTACACAAAAATCAAAGAAACTTGGTCCTAAATATGTTGGACCTTTCCGATTGAAAGGATTGTGAATCCGTGGCGGTCCAACTGCAATTACCCAAAACCCTTCGACGGATCCACCCTGTTTTCCATGTCAGTCTCTTAAAACCGAACACACGTCCCACTTGAGACTGGCTCAGCCCGATCCCCTGTGCCATTACTAGTTGAAGGTGAACAGCATTTCAAGTTAAGGAAATTCTGGACTCTAGAAAACATAGAGGTCGACTCCAATATTTAGTTGCTTGGAAACACTTCCCTCCTTCCCAGTCTGAATGGGTGAATGAAAAGATGTTAGAGCCCCTAGAGCAATCAAAGCATTTCGTACTAAATATCCTGATAAACCCTAGACTATATTATTGTGGTGTTATATGTATCTTTCTCCTTTACCTTTTGTCTTTCTCTTTTATAGGACTAACGCCTCTTTGCAGGAGGGCCGAATGTCAGCCTTCAAGATTTCCTCTTTTGCTTTGCATCTTTTGGCTGTCATAAGTAACGGGGAGGAGGGGGACTTGATTATGGGAAGTGAGCTGGAGGTTTTGTTAAGAAGTATATCAGTTGGGGGATTTCTTGCTTGATTTCTGTCTTATGCTATGCAGCCGCAGCTCTTTATCAAAATATGCCAAGGTCAACGGACAGAGGCCTCATCACCACCTGGAGATGCCCACATGATGTTATCCACAACTTTTAATTGGGTAGCCTGCTTGAACTATTGTGGGTGGGAACGTTACCATCACTTTGTATATGTGATTTTCGGCCATTTTCTCAGATTCAGAATTCTCTTGTTGCTACCACTTGATTTCCAGTAAAAGATATCTTTTCTCTAATTCATGGAGTCTAAGTATTTCTTTCTTGGATTTTGAATGGAGCACTACCTGACACCATCCTTAGAAGTGGAAGCTTGTACATCACTACCTGACTTGGGTGCTGACATTGGGCTGGAGATGGGTTGGGAGGAGAGACCAGATTCTAACAATCAAACAGGGTCTTCTTTCACAGGAGTCCCAGGGGAAATGTCAGCAGACACATTTCCCCTCTCACTGGGTGAGAACGTTAAAACTTCTGAACCACGAAGGTCTCAACATACACGTAAGAGCCCCACCTATTTAAAAGAATACATTAGATAGGTTGGGTTTGGTATGGACTGAACCTAGTGGGGAGGGTGTTATGTATGTAGGTTTGAATGTCATTGGTTTAGTTTGAATTGTTCTTGTAAATGTCAAATAGATTGGTTTAAAAGTGGGAAAACCCTGCACTCTGATTTGGCAACCGGCTGCTGGCTATAAGTAGCAGCCGTAGCCCAGCCAAGTTGGGTCCATTCGAGCTGTAGTCACTAATAAACTCTTCACTGAAGCTCTTCACGTCTGACTCTTCATGCAAACTTAACAAGAAGAAACTCCCCTTCCTACTAGTACTGCTGATGTTAATGTGCTTGGTAATGAAATGTCTGAAAGAAAACAACCAAGCTCAGAGAGCATCAAGGACCAAATAGACCAAAATGGAAGTGGCTGCTTAGGAACCAAACCTAAGTTGCTATTCTTTTCCCTCATTTGGATTAGGACTGGGTTATTTATTTACTTAATTATTTCTCCATGACTGGGAAACCATAAACTGTTGCACTTGACCTTTAAGGAGGAAGAAGAAATAAAAGAAGAATCATATAATTATATAATAGATAGGTTATCTCAGAAACACACACTGGCATAGAGATTGACTCAACCTTTAAATTTGCCACTCAACTATTGAATGATGGGAAGGCGACACTCTTGTTTCATTAACAAGAAAATTAGACAGTTGCTTCAATATAAGGCAATAGGAGTCTCTTAAATGACAACATGGGTTGTGTAGTCTTTTAAAAACACAGCTGTTTTGAAGCAAAAGGAGAACACAACTTGCATTCATTTTTCTTCTTCTGTTCTATTTCTCGGTGGAAAGCTGCATATTTACTCAATGCACACATATGTCCATACACACTCTGAAGTCTTTCTTTAATTAAATAAATAGTCCTTTAATCAACTAGGTAATCAAAGCTCTAGGGATAAATGTATGCTTCAATGCTCTTTTCCTTGGAATTATGGATCTTGTAATTACAGATCTGTCAAAAGTGACCTCAGCTACACAGAAAAACTTAAAATGAAAATACTTCCTGTGGGAAAAGAAAGATATAAATGGGATTTTGGAATGACATATTTTTCTTTCACTGTGTAAGCAATATTAAACCTCCCCTCATTTAGACATTGACTTTTTAAAATTATGCACCCCTTACCTGCTTGCATGTTGCTAGGTTTTCATCATTAATATTGCCTATTACAGCAATTAGAGTTTATTTATTATGATTATTTTAACAGAAAATACGCAGGAAATTATATCTTTATAATTTTTTATTCCCTGGGAGGAGAGGTCAAATGAAACTAAAAAGCATGCTTAAGAAGTCTGGTGAAATCTGACTAACAAATTACTATACACACGATGCCAGTAGTTGAATTTATTTTCACTTAGTTTTGCTGGCACAAAACCCAGAGCAATAATGATAAGCAGGTAGCAAGTAACATTTACAAGTCTAATTTTAAAAATAAGGGATTGGATTGCAATTGATGTTCTTTGCTTTGCCTGAATGTTTGATTTTTAAATAGTTATCATAATATTAATATTAATGTAATATCAATAGTAAGATTAGGACATTAACATTCCCTATAATGATTACATTGCATATTTATACAGTGACAACTTCTAGATTTTCAAAATGAAGACTTCAATAAATAAATAAATAAATTTCTGCATGGCTTAGTTTCCCTTAAACTAGATATAAATGTTTAGGATTGCACATGTCTTTTAAAATTTTTTAGAAGATCTAAAATTAAACACAATTTAACACCACCAATTTAACCCAAGGGAAGAAATCATAATATAAATTAGCTGCTGTAATAAGCTATGACATCAGCAGCCTGGAAACAATGGAAAATGATACTAGCACCATTCAGCTGGTATCAGGGAGGCCAACTGATGGATTTCTAAAATTGTTCTATCTAACATATGTTTTCCTGAACTTTGTTGTTTTGAATAAATCATAACCACGCAGGCTCACCCAATATGCCTATCCATAAATCCCTGTTTAAAAACACTAGCGAGCTATACAGTATTGTGGGTTTATTTATTTATTATTTATTTAATGCATTTATATTGCCACCCATCTCACCAAATGTGGCTTTCGGCAGCATACAGCCAATAGTGAAAACAATATTGCAACTATTAAAACACTTTAAGAATGAACAAAAAGATTAATAAGATAATACAAAAAAGATACAAACACACTTGCCCAATAAAGAATTCTATTCTATTCTATTCTATTCTATTCTATTCTATTCTATTCTATTCTAAGATTGGGCAAGAACATCCATCTAAACACAGTAAAACCACTACATAGCCTCCAGATGAGACCCTCAAGGTTGCTAGAAGGCTACATTTTCAGAGATTTCTGAAATTCTGTGCTTAATTGAAAGGGCAACATTTTCAAAAAGTGGGATTCAGATTTGAAGAGAAACACCCTTTAACAGTCTTTCCATCCAACTGTCCCAAAGATGATTTTTCAAAAGGCAAATGTTTTTGCTTCCCATTCAAGAAGCTCCTTTAGTTCTTCAAAATAGGATGAGGTTAAGACTGCTATGCATATTGCTAGACTTGCTGGAGGAAATATGGATATAAATCTAAGAAATAAATTCCATTCCTTTGACCAGATAGATGGCGAAGGTGATCATGGTGGAACAAACTACAGAGAAAATATAACAATTATATTTTTTCATACTAGGCATATCTAAGGGACAGATATTCTACATTATGGCTGAGTTTTAGGAAGCTATTTCCTGCCCCTTGGAAAGATTTATCCTTTTATTAGATTTTCATTATTATTTTTTTAAAGACAGTCTCTTTGAACCAATGTTTTACTTCTCTACCCATCGAATATGAAGTAGGAAACGAATGGGAGACATAACAAAAATTATATGATCCCATTAATACAACTGGCTGTATTTTGTGAGATTAAATAAGCCTTGTTCAGCATTTTATAGCTTTTGAAAACTCTACAATCAGGACCAACTAGGCTATAAAGATAACTCTTGGCAGGTGCTCGTAGTGATAAACATATAACTCAAAGCTTGCCCGAAATAATGCTGGCCCATTTACTAACAAAGAAGCCAATCATGACAGTGAAGGGAATAGCAAAGGGAAGGCTGGAGAATGGATACTCATTAAAAGAACAGCTTTCATTTTTTAAATTGATAAACATCTTCATCTTAAAGGACCCACCAGTGTTTATCAAGCTGTATTTGGAACAAGACCTACCATGCTTAGCCATGAGATTATTTTAGTCAAGCATTGCTGATCTGCTGCCACCAAACAATTTGGGCTAAGAATTCCCAGCAAGATGGAGCACGATGTATTCAGACCATGCACTTCCATTTGGTTCCTCAATGGCCTACACATTAGGTAGCTGGATACAGAAGCAAGCGGACTTCAAGTGAAAGCTCTGTCTTCTTATCAATTGGCTTTCAACATTTCTTTCAAAAGAGAAGTAAATTCTGGTGAAATTTTCAGAGTTCTAGCTTTTATTGATGGATGGAATACCTCTAGGTGTCTGCCAAAAATGTTCTATTGTGTCCCTAGCAATTTATCACCCTGACTTTCAAATTGCGGTATATTAAAAGGAGGACTTCATGAGGCAATTCCTCTCAGGAAACTCTTTCTGATTCAAAGGTGTGGTCAGTCAAGGAGACATCAAAGTGAAGGAAAGATGTGCAGTATTAAGAATGATCACAGCACTCATGACCTCTTCCACCTCCATCTGTTAAGGAAGTTAAAGAAAAAAATCACCATAAGATTTTAGAGCGGCACTTCAGATTTCAGTGTGAAACATTTATTAAAAGGATAGCTGAATTGAAATGATAATAATCAGGGTCAAGGGATTATTAGCTGAGATCCTAGTTTAAACTTCTGTAGATTTCTCTGTCTCACTAGGGATGTGTAATACTTGCATTATACTGGTGCGGCAATACCAGTGACACCCTCAACGTGATGTCCAGGTGCCTGGAAGCGATGCAGATCTGGATGGGGAGAACAGGCTCCAGCTCAACCCAACTAAGACCGAGTGGCTGTATATACCGGCATCTCAAGCTGTCCAGGACATTCCATCTCTGGCTATGGGGGGAGACATATTACCCCCCATAGATAGGGTTCACAACTTGGGTGTCCTCCTGGACTCACAGCTCAGTCTGGAGGAGCAGGTGAGAGCTGTGGCCAGGGGGGCATTTGCCCAGCTTCATCTGGTGAGACAATTGCGCCCCTACCTGGACCGGGATGCCTTGTGTACAATCACTCATGTGCTCGTCACCTCCCATCTGGACTACTGCAATGCTCTTTACATGGAGCTGCCCTTGGAGACCTTCTGGAGGCTTCAAGTTGTCCAGAATGCAGTGGCGTGGGTTGTGCTGGGAGGGTCCCGATACTCCCATGCCACATCTCTTTTATGGGAGCTGCACTGGTTACCGGTTGCCCTCCAGGTGAGATTCAAGGTGCTGGTATTGACCTATAAAGCCCTTCATGGCTTAGGACCAGGGTATTTGCAGGGAGCCCTGTGGCCAGCAACGGCTTCCCAACGTCCTGTGCACTCCCATAGGCAGGGCCTCCTTGGGGTGCCGTCGGCCAGGCAATGTCGACTGGTGGCCCCTAGGGGTAGGGCCTTCTCTGTGGGAGCACCCACCCTCTGGAATCAACTTCCCCTGGAGCTATGGGTGGCCCCGGACCTTCGATCTTTCTGCCATGACCTAAAGACATGGCTTTTCCAGCTCGCCTACCCGGACTGATGGAGGGATGGGAATTTTTAGTTGTTAGTTTTGTTTTTAGCTTAATGAGATTTCTTATTCAATTTAATTCGGTTTTAATTTTTGTACTCTTCTTTTAATGTAAGATGCCCTGAGTCCTTCAGGAGATAGGGTGGCATAGAAGTCTCATAATAGAAATACTAGTGCGGTAATACCTCCCAAATGAATTTGATGGTGAAACAGTCCTCCTCCTCCTCCTCCTCCTCCTCCTCCTCCTCCTCCTCCTCCTCCTCCTCCCCCACTCTTCTCCAAAACAAATGGTCAGGGCTATATTGAAGCATTTTTCCATCATTTTGCCCAGGGGAGAGATATATGTAATTGTGTTTCATTGTAAAGTGCTCTCTCCAGGAGTCTAGAACTGACCTGATTTACCAAGTTTCCATTAAAGCCCAAAGGAATCTCACAGTAAGGAAACCTCCCTAATTAGTCTTTTGCAGTTCAAGACTGGAAGTTGCTACAAGCCAAGCCAAGTAAACATCTACCACCTTGCAACAACCCAGTATGTAGAACTTTGGAAGATCTAGAGAGTATCTTGAAAGTCTCAAAATACATTTCTCCCCATCATAGCCCAAGAAGCTAGGGAGGATCCCTTCTGAGATGTTTGCTATGCCACCATTCCTTTTAAAGGCTAAGTTTCTTAGCCAACCATTTGTCCTGATGGCAGTTCTTCCTCTTGTCTCCTAAGGTCATTCACTCATAAGCTGCATTAACAGATGGATACAACCAAGATCAAGTGAGGTACTAATACCACTCTATAAAGCCTTAGTAAGACCACACCTAGAATACTGCATCCAGTTTTGGTTGCCACACTATAAGAAAGATGTTGAGACTCTAGAAAAAGTACAGAGAAGAGCAACCAGGAAGATTAGGGGACTGGAGACTAAAACATACCATGAATGGTTGCAGGAACTGGACATGGCTAGTCTAGTGAAGAGAAGGACCAGGGGAGACATGAGAACAGTCTTGCAATATTTGAAGGGCTGCCACAGAGAGGAGGGGGTCAAGCTATTTTCCAAGGCACCTGAAGGCCAGGCAAGGAATAATGGATGGAAACTGATCAAGAAGAGATTCAACCTAGAAATAAGGAAAAATTTTCTGACAATGAGAACAATCAACCTATGGAACAATTAGTCTTCAGAAGTTGTGGGAGCTTCATCACTGGAGGCTTTCAAGAAGAGATTGGACTCCCATTTGTCAAAAATGGTGTAGGGTCTCCTGCTTGGGCAGAATGGGGGTGGGATTGGCCTACAAGGTCCCTTCCAACTTTGTTAATCTAATCTAATCATTATATCCATTTGGATACATAGCAAACATTTCATAAGGGACCCTCCCTACTTTCTTGGGCTATAAAGGTGATGGAAGAGAAATGTACTTTGAGATTTTCAGGATTCTATTAACGTAACTTTACAATAAAGATAGAACTAGTACTTCTGGATGTGCTTCTTGTCTGGGTACCTCACAAGGCTAACATTGTAGAAAGTTGTCACTGATTGAACAAAAGAAGTTCACATTTTGTTCTTTGTTCCATTTGCAAATTTTACAGAAGTTAGCTAATTGCCAACATTTTTGCCTCAAAATATTTGAGTTGACTTGTCCAACTACTCTTGAATTTTATATTGCTTGTGCAAAATGGATGTGATGGAATATAGCAAGGAGCTGGATTCTCAGGAGGGAAGAGGTGCATTTCAGAGGAATACAAATGGTTCAGATATGTGTGAAAGAAAGAGGATGAGGACAGCTCCTTTCTAATAGTTCACATACTGTGTTTCCCCGAAAATAAGACACTGTCTTATATTTTTTTTGGCTCCCAAAAACACACTAGGTCTTATTTTCGGAGTAGGTCTTATATATTTATGGTGCCAAATAGTGGGTGTGAGTGTGTAGGGAGGTGTGTTTCACGGGTGCACGGTTGCTCCCTGAAAAGTCTTCCTGGAACTGGAGATTTACACTAGGTCTTATTTTCAGGGTAGGTCTTATATTAGGGCAGGTTTAGAAAATAGTGCTAGGTCTTACTTTCGGGGTAGGTCTTATTTTTGGGGAAACACAGTAGTATATTGTAGATGCAGATAGTAGAGTCATCAGTCTGGTATGATTTTTATCAATAGGTATGAAACAATAGAGAACTCAGCTTGGAAGTATCACCATGTGTCACTCTTGGTTTGTGGCCTGACAGTGGAAAACAGGATTCATGTTAAAAAATCTTAGTCAAAAGGGATCAACCAGCAGGCTGATGTAGAGGACAGTAAGAAGAGTCTCTACCAAGGCAGTGGTCAGATAAATGAGACCTGAGTCCAAGGCAAGAATGTAGCATGGCTATATGTTTCAGACAAGCCCTTTGTGTAGTTCACACAAAGATAAAGGAAATTTATATATAGTTTTATAATAAAATAGAGCTAGCATTTCTGAAGAACAGCTGTTGGAATTGGGTATGTCTAGTTTAATGAAAAGAAGGATTAGGGGTGACATGATAGCAGTCTTCCAATATTTGAGGGGCTGCCAGAAAGAAGAGGCAGTCAAACTATTCTCCAAAGCACTTGATGACAAAAGAAGAGGCAATGGGTGGAAATTAATTCAGGAGAGAACCAACCCAAACAGTTAGAACAATTAATCAGTAGAGCAAGTTGCCTCCAGAAGTTGGGGTGCTCCAACATTGGAGGTTTTAAAGAAGAGATTGGACAACAATTTGTCTGAAATAGTATAGGATCTCCTGCTTGAATAGGGGTTGGATTAGAAGACCTCCAATGTCCCTTCCAACTCTTTTATTCTGTTGTGTTATACCATAAAGTTGCCCTGACCTACATGATATTCAGAGGTGGTATTCAGCTAGTTCTGACAGGTTCTGGAGAACCGGTAGTGGAAATTTTGAGTAGTTCAGAGAACCGCCAAATACCATGTCAGAAATTGGAACTTTCTGGTGTTGCTATGCAGTTTACAACTTGTGGGGATTTTGGAGGCAAACCAAAATCCACCAATGACAGGGTGACACCAGATACCCTGGAGTGGCATCACAAGCCATGCCCCTTGGTATATGAGGGGCAGCCCAACAGGCATTTTACCTCAGTGGGGTGCATAATTCTCTCTGAGGAGAAGCTTGCCTGCTCATGCTGCTATTGTTTCTGCTCTGCTTGAGTATCTCAGATGCATGAGGTGGAGGAACCTCTTGCCATAAGAGAAAGGAGAGAGAGAGAGGGAAAAGCCTTAAAAGGATTTTAAGTTTCTTAAAGAGGTCTAAGTTTCTTTAGGAGTTATTCTCAATCTAAAGGACTGAGAAAAACCAACTACATAGGTAGTGACAGAAACCAAGTGAGACCTGAAGGAAGAGAAACTAAAGAAGGCAAAAGAAACTGGTAAAAGTCTTTCTGTAAATTTATTTGAATTAAGCTGCTTGTACAATAAAAGGTTTGGTTTGAAAACAGACTTGCTCAGCATCTTTGTACAATTTAAATATATAGACAGATTAACAAGATCCTCTAAACATTAGCCAATCATAGGATTGACTATCAAAAAAAATATTCCAACATACCACCTCTGACTGGCCCCGCCCCAATCTATTTGTTGCCTCCCAAGTCCCAGCTGATCAGCTAGGTCTTCTTTTGTTGCCCTGCACAGGAGAACAGAACTGGAAAGCAGGTTAATGGGGTGAGAAGGAAATGGGGACTTTACAGTACCCTTCCCTTGCCATGCTCACCAAGCCACACCCACCAAGCCACACCACCCCCACTAAGCCACACCACACTCACCAATATTGGTTTCCTAGTCTGATCTACTTTGAAGTGCTGATGATTTAATAAGGAAAGCTAAATATGCAAGCCAGATTTTGTCTCTCATGTTACTGTTCTTACTGTTAGAATCTTCAAAATTTAGCTTTAACATAAATCAATAACGTGGAAGAATGAAAGGAAGGAGTTCAAAGATTAATACTACCATAAAAAACACACATTCCAGAGAAACACAGATAAAATTCTTGATGTAAAACACTCCCTGGTTTTTTTCCCTTGCCCTCACCACAAGGGTTCATGCAAAGCCAATAACTTTGTTTGCATTTTACAAATTAGCAGATGGTTCTTTGATACTAAGGGGGGAAAAAGAGACCATATACCAATGATCTCTTCAAATTGCCACTCTATTTGTGGGCAGAGAGATTGAAGGATTACATGAGTGAATTTTCCCAAATAGTTTCTTGAAATGAAAGAAGTTTAACTAGGAAATGTCCTCCCTCCAGACCAGAGAGGGGCAGCCAAATGATCCAGGGTGGTAAATGGCCTTCAGTGTCCTTCAATATTCCTAGAGCCATTAAGATTAAATTATTTCGTTGGTTTAATCAGAATAAAAGTTATTCAAATTACATTCCATCAATAGCCACATTTGTTCCATCTACTACTTAGAGTTGACCTATCTACTTTTGGGGGGCATCCCTGGCACATCATTCAAAAGGCCAAGGGCAAAACAACAACATAAATTATGTTGCTGTTAGGTTTGAAGGAGTGTTCTGTCTTGTAAGAGAACACTGTTCCTTGCAGCAGATCTTTAAAACACTTCAAAATCTCGTTTAATCCCCACAATGAGATTTGCGTGTAGGTAAGATCAGTCTCCCAAATGATTGATCGAATGCCTTCTCATTTTACAGCACCGGGGGAGGGGGGGATTTATAGGAAATTACCTATAAAGCCCTACATGGCTTAGGGCTGAGGTATCTGCGGGAACATCTCTTGCCAGCAATGACTGCCCATCACCCTGTGCGCTCCCAAAGACAGGGCCTCCTTGGGGTGTCGTCGGCTAGACAGTGTCGGCTGGCGACCCACAGGGGTAAGGCCTTCTCTGTGGGAGTGCCCATCCTGTGGAACCAATTGCCCTTGGAGCTGCGGTTGGCCCCTGACCTACGTTCCTTCTGTCGCGACCTGAAGACATGGCTATTTCAACAGGCCAGCCTGGACTGAGGGGGGCAGGGTTCTTATGGGTTTTATGTTAATTTTTATTATGGCTTTTAGATAATTGTTTGGCTTTTGTGGTTTAGTAATTTTTTTAATTAATTTTTTAAATTTTGTATTGTGTGTTTTTATTGATTGACGTGAGCCGCTCTGAGTCCTTCGGGAGATAGGGCAGCATATAAGTCCAATCAATCAATCAATCAATCAATCAATCAATAAGCGGGAAAGAAACATTTTGCTACCTAGAATGCAGCTTGTCATTCCCTGACCTACTTTTGTACAATCTCATGGCAGGAAAGGCGTGCTGGTGTTGACGCTGTAACTTGAGCTGGCACAAGGATGGATGAGGCAATCATAGAGGAGTGGAATTTTGGCACTGCTGAATTCAAAAACCTGGCTGGCAGGAAAGCCAACTGGGAGCGTTGTACAGAATATAAAACAACAGAGCTGAAGGGACCTTGGAAGTCTTCTACTACAACCCCCTGCTCAAGCAGGAGTCTCTATACCATTCTGGACCAATGATTGTCCAATCTCTTCTTTAAAACTCCACTAATGGAGCACCCACAAGTTCTGAAGGCAAACCATTCCACTGGTTAATTGTTTTCCTTGTTTAGTTTCCATCCATTCTTGTCTTGACCTCAGGTGCTTTGGAAAACAGGTTGTCAGCACCTCAGATATTGGAAGACTGTTATCACATCACCCCTAGTCTTTCTCTTTGTTAGACCAGACATACCCAGTTCTTGCAAATGTTCATCATATATTTTAGCCTCGTAATCACCTTGCTTTTCTCTGCATTCTTTCTAGAGTCTCAGCATTGTTTTTCTATCATGGAGACCAAAACTGGGCACCATATGGTCTTACCTGTGCAGTACAAAGCAGTACTAACACTTCACATGTAGTAAAGTGAAATCTTTACATGTAGTAAAGTAAAGAATGAAAGAAATGCTGAATCTTTCTTCCCAAGTCTATAGCATTTGTCAGGGAGTCACATATATCAGGAGGAGTATGCAGAATTCTTGATCTGATGATAGGTTTCCTAGCAATGTCTCTATCAGGCTTTAATGGCCAGAGATTGCATATGGTATGCCTCTGCCTCTGTGAAGTCCATAATTCCCAGCCAAATTATTTTGGACAATCTTGAAAGCATCTTTCTCCATTCCTGGAAGGAGGAAAAAAGTTGAAATAATTGTTTTTTTTAAGAAAGTAAATATTTTTCCTAGGAGAGAAATAGAAACAGGATCAGAATCAAAGTAGTTTGAAGATGGAAAATGGCTGCAGGATTTGGCTAGTCTAAAGAAAAGCAGAATTAGGGGTGACATGAAAGCAGTATTCCAGTATTTGGGGGCTACCACAAAGAAGAGGGGAGGGCAGGACAAGAAAAAATGGATGGAAACCAGTCAAGGAGAGAAGCAACCTGGAATTCAGGAGAACCTTATTAACAGCGAGGACAATTAACCAGTGGAACAGCTTTGCCTTCAGAAATCATGGGCACTCCATCACTGGAGGTTTTGAAGAAGAAACTAGATAGCCATCTGTTTGAAATAGTATAGGTGCTCCTGCTTCCCCCATTTATATGCCCTTCTCTGGAGACTCAGAGTGGCTTACAATCCTTTTGGAGCACAATCCAATGTGCTATATACCTGCTTATTACTAAGGCTTTTTTTTCCCCCCCCAGCAGCATTTTTACAAAGTCAGCTAATTGCCCCCAACAATCTTGGGTCCTCAATTTACCTACCCCGGGAGGATGGAAGGCTGAGTCAGCCTTGAGCCTGGTGGGATTCCAGCCTGCACTAATTGCAGGCAGCTGGAACTAAGTGCTAGGTGTTTAACAGCCTGTACCACCAATGCTCTGTTTGAGCAAGGGGCTGGACTAGAAGACCTCCAAGGTCCCTTTCTATTCTATTCTATTCTATTCTATTCTATTCTATTCTATTCTATTCTATTCTATTCTATTCCATTCCATTCTATCCCATCCCATCCCATCCCATCCATCCTATCTTCCTGTTGTGGTCAGTCACCAAATACTAAGAACTACTATGGAAACCTTAGAACTTGCATTCCTGAGTGTGTGAACAGCCTCACCTTTTTCTGCTTTCATGCCTGGGATTATATTAGTAAAAATACATGCCAACCTGGCTGATGACTCAGATAAGACAGATGGAGCAGAGTGTATTTCAAACCTGGCAAATTCAAAAATTCTAAATGCACATGCTACGCATCTGAGAAAATGCATGGCTTTTTAGATAAAATATCTGCTTAGACCAGTAAAACGCTGGCTGATTAGCAACCCCAGTATGCATAGAACTTGGCAGAGACAGAATAAGGTAATTAGTAGTGGGACAAACTCCATTTTTAAATCTATAGTAACTAGGACAGAAATAATTTTATGGATTTCAAAAAAAAATAAGTTGTAGCTTTTTTAAACTGGGCCCAGGGCTTAGCAGCCACAATACTGAAGTCCAGCATGAGAAATTAGAATGAGTAATGTGTTGCTGGGTCTGTTTCAGAATGCGGTAGGACTGGCAAGCAATAAATAAGTTGTGTCTGTGTAACTGCCAAAGCAGTATAGGATGCTTATTAAGTCCTCCCTGATATTCTCATTATTCACATAAGTGTCCAGACTTTTATAAAAATTGGTCCCCTCAAAGGCATTCATCCAGGAATTTCATTACATAATTCTCCAATATGGCCTGAGTTTACAACACATTCTTTTCCTGTCCTCCTCATATTGATTTTTCTTTTATCTATTTGCTCCTTTTCTTCTCCTTAATGCTCGGTGGCTATTGTGAATAGGGGTGATGGTGTTGAGGGTGGGTAGAAGAATAGAAGACCTTGAGGGTCTGTTCTATGACATTGGTTTATGGAAAGGATGCAATTAGCAAGTCCATTAGGAGAAGGAGCTGTAACTGAACAGAGCAAGGAAGTCAGGTTAAAAAAACAAAACAATTGTAGTAGTCTTTCTGTTGACTTGTTAGCTCTACAGCTTTACTGCAAATCCATTCTGTTTGCATGTCTTATAGTGGCATCTGAAACAAAAACAAAGCAATGGTGCAGAAATTGTCTTTTTTTCACTGAATTTGTGGCAGGCAGAGCAGAGCTGGTATTCAACAGGTTCTGATCAGTTCTAGAGAACCTATAGTGGAAATTTTGAGTAGTTCAGAGAACCGGCAAATACCACCTCTGACTGGAGATTTTACAGTATCCTTCCCCAGCCACTCCCACCAAGCCATGCCCACCAAGCCATGCCCACAGAACCGGTAGTAAATTTTTTTGAATCTCACCACTGAGGCAGAGGGTAGACATTTTTGCCAAATTCCTCAAGGGGAAGGAAAAATTATCCTATGCTTTCTTAAGTGAGGATTCCTCCTTAGCAGTGATAGAGCATTGCTCCTGGAAGAGTTTCTCAAGTAGTATAGGTGCCTTATATTTTTTGCACTACAGCTACCACAAACTCTACTGATGTTGTTTGAAGAGAAAACCATTTTAGAGATGCTTATGTTTTTCTCATTTACACTCCCAGTAGCATTGTTTTGGACAATCCTTGGACTGTTACAAGATAGGTTAACTTATTTTAAGAGATAGGATTCCTTGCGTCACCTTATTTTTCAGTAAGAAGAAGCACGGTTTAAATTAGTTTGGGCAGAACAATGTGAAACACCAGAAGCATTTACAGGTAAACCTTTCCTTGTTTCTCATCTGGATGATTATTCTATCTCTAGATAAAAGAAAGGAAGAATTCTGGAGATGCATCTATAATAGTTAAACTACCAATAAAGAAGAATATGTGTAGCTCAGGGTTGAAATGAAAGGTCCTTGGTGTTCTCTGAGCTTGGTTGTTTTCTTGAAGGTGTCTCATTATCAAAACTAGGTAATATCATCAGGACTGATAATGTTACCTGGTTTGGGTAATGAAATGTCTGCAAGAAAACAACCCAGCTTACAGAGCACCAAAGACCCCTAAATAGTTAATTGTTGGACAAAGACTGGGAAGTACCAGGGTGAAGTCAACTCTCAGCCATGGCCATTCATTGGTGACTTTGGACTGCTCACTCTCTCATGACCCAAACTATGTCACTGGATTACTGATGTGAGAGAAAATTGAAGGAGCAAACATGCTGCCTTATGTTCCTGGAGGAAATCTGATATATAAATCTAACAAATTGGACAAATGTACGAACCATCTGCACTGCTGAGAGAACTGGCTTCCCATGTGTACATAAAGAAAAGTATTCTAACCATTCTACTTCCACTAATGCATTTGTCAGCTGCGATTACTTAGTTTTGAGAAATGAGGCAGTTTTTTCCTAAGAAGAAAAATTGACGATCATAATATGGGCCTCTATTGTCAAGTAGGTCAACAGATGATAAGAAAACCAAATTAATCTGCTTTGAGTGATCTTATGCTCCTCCGTACTCTTTCTTCTGATAAGTAGTTGCCTCCTTTAAAAAAAATAAGAAATCCAAGTATGCAAGAAAGGCCATGATTTGTTAAAGTCGAAGGGGGTGTGCACACTTGTGCTCACATTTTCATGCACTAGGTGAACTGGTTGTTACAGTATGTGCAGCCCATCTCTGGTTCTTACCCTTACTCCTGGGTTGCTTACTCATGTTAAAAACTGAGTAGCTTCATTGGTACACCATGCTTCAGTTGCTTAGTTTAAATCAACTTTAAAATTTAAAAAAAATTAAGAACCTTTAAAAGATGTTGAGGCTCTAGAAGGAGTTCAGAAAAGAGCAACAAAGATGATTAGGGGAGTGAAGGCTAAAACACAAAGAATGGTTGCAGGAATTGAGTATATCTAGTCTAATGAAGGGGAGGACCAGGGGTGACTTGATAACAGCCTTCCAATATTTGAGTGAAGAGAGGAACAACATATTCTCCAAAGCATTTGAGGGCAAAACAAGAAGTAACAGATAGAAGCTTAACAAAGAGAGAGCCATCATAGAATTAAGGAAAAAAATTCCTGACAGTGAGAACAATTAATCAATGGAACAGCTTGTGTGGAACACTGGTTTTTAAAAAGAGATTGGACAGCCATTTTTCCAGAATGGTATAGGGTTTCCTACTTGAGCAGGATGTGGGAGGAGAAAACCTCCAAGAATCCTTCCAATTCAATATTTTACATTCTAAACTTTTTTTAACCTCATCATTTTGTGCAAAACCAGCCCAGCATACATCTAGAAAATGCATTGGTTGCTGGTTGCGCTCCGGGTGAGATCCAAGGTTTTAGTTTTAACATACAAAGTCCTTCACGACATGGGTCCTCAATATTTAAGGGAGCGACTCCTGCCGACATCGAATGCCAACCGCCCTGCGCACACAGGCAAGGACTCTTTGGGGTCCCGTCGGCGGGCCAATGCCGGCTGGTGGTCCCCCGACGACGAGCCTACTCTGTTGCGGCTCCTGACCTCTGGAACCAACTCCCCTGGGCTCCGCTGGCCCCTGACCTCCGCACCTTCCACCATGATCTGAAGACCTGGTTGTTTGACCAATCCGGGCTGTGACCTTTTCTTTCCTTGGGGGGGGTGGTTTTATGTTTTAATGTATTTTAAATTTGTTTGGGCTTGTAATTGGGTTTAATCTCTTTTTAATTATTTATTGCTGTTGTTTCTTAGTTGTGAGCCCCGAGTCTTCGGAGATGGGGCGGCATACAAGTCCCAACAATAAATAAATAAATAAATAAATAAATAAATAAATAAATAAATAAATAAAATGGCTCAGTTCAGGAACAGTGTCATCCTGACTGTGTGAACAGAATAATTATACTGAGCTTATATTTGCTTCCTTAAAATATTGTATTCATGTGGCTTTATTTAAATAACAGGATTGAACATGGAATGGAAACGCACAGTTTAACAAAATCAATCCCCAATCACTGCTCCCTCTATGGCATTACATTTCTAAAGGCAGAAAACAATTATTCTCAAACATATTTTCTCAGAGTATGCGACCCCAACTTAATCTCCCTCCTTTGTATTTGGGAAATGTTTGCAATCAGCTTGATAGTATAGAACCTAGAACCATAGGGCTGAAAGGGACTTCAGAGGTCTTCCAGTCAAATCCCCTTTTCAAGGCAGGCGACCTTATACCATTCCGATGAAATGATTGTCCAGTCTTTTTTTTTTAAACTCATAATGGGGCACCAACATCTCAGGCAAGCTATTCCATTGATCGGTTGTTCGCTCTGTCAGGAAATATCTCCTTCAAACTTCCACATGTTACTTCTTACAGATAGATATATAGAGATAGAGATGATAGTGATAGACAGACAGACAGATAGATAGAGTTGTAGTTAACTTTTCCATGGTTTTGAATTGAATTTTCTGAGCTGCTGTGACTCTGAAACTTAAATTAACCACTGGAGATGAGTTTTTATCCCAACGCTTAAAATATGATAGGTTGGCTTGTGTTTCACTGAGTGATGTCATTGCCAATGAAAAGTCCCAAAGGACCTAAGCTTGCTTAGATCTAGCATGCCAGGCCTATGTGTCTTTTAGATCTTTTTTTTTAAAGTAGTGAGATTGATGAACATAAATTCTATTTGCTAGTAGCCAGCTTCCTTCTTGCCAGCTGCTGCAAGAATCATTGCTGATCCCTCAATGGAAACCCTCCCTCCTCAAAAGCAAGACAGAAAGATATTAAATTGGCCTTCTGGAATGTCCCCAGACCCATCTACTTCCAATAGATGTGTATAAATCATTACTCGGCAGTGGTTGCAGTGATAATGGATATATTGAGAAAAGATTCATAGTCAGCAAACTGAAACAATGCCAAACTATGCAATACAATATGGAAGTCTTTGGGTAGAGTGCTGGTAAGGTGCCATCTATAATTCCTTTTTATTATTTTTATTATATTTCAATTTGGGATATAGATGGTGGCCATGCTGCAGAGGAGGGAATGTGCCCTGAATATTGTTGCATTTTAGAAAAATGATTAAATCTACATATACTGTTTTACAACATATTTTAGTTTCTTCATCAAAATCCACAGCTACCAACCATGCCTTCCTTCCTTCCTTCCTTCCATCCATCCATCCATCCATCCATCCATCCATCATTGTTTGTCTGTCTGTCTGTCTGTCTGTCTGTCTGTCTGTCTGTCTGTCTGTCTATCTATCTATCTATCTATCTATCTATCTATCTATCTATCTATCTATCTATCTACCAACCTACCTACCTACCTACCTACCTATCCATTCTAAATATGTGTAGGCATAGTTACATTTATAAAGCTATATTTATTGAAAGCGCACAGTCATATTGGTGATATTTATGTAGAAACCCTAGACTTTAAGAAGTTAAGAAAACACAAGTTATTAATATTCTACTTCCAAGTGAATAAACCATGTGATGGCTTTCTATTTTGTCTTGGTCCAGGCCAAGGCAACGGCTACATTCCAGCTACATCTGTAGCCAAGCATGATCATGCCAAAACGTCAGCTGCATGATCTTGTCATGGAAATGCTGGCACTGCACTCATTTGTCCTGACAGAAATATGTTAGGCGTGTCATTTAAGTGACAGCATCATAATTCATGTTTAATCATTTGTTCTTGCTCATTCCCATCCTCAACCTTCCCCATCCATTGTGAGTGTCCACAACATGATAATCCATACAATTAATATTTTGAATTACTTGACCTGATTATTATACAGGTTTCTCTGAAATGTCCGCCACTGAAATTCATTGAGATTAGACTCCTTCCTGATTGCTAATTTTATCATAAGCAACATGAATACTAATTGGCACAATTACATTTATTTTATTCAGGCTATTCCATCAGTTGCCCACCATAAGAAAAGAAATACATGGTGGTTTCTGAAATAAACAAATAAATAAAATTTGAATGATATATTTATGCATTAATTTGCATGTATTGAAAAAAATGCTAACATGAGCGCATATCAATACTTTTTTTCTGTTTTCTTCAAATGTTGGCATAAGGTTGCTGTTCCCTCGTGAAGCTGTTTCTCATTAAAGAGCAAAAACAGCAGCAAGAACCTTGGCAGATTCTTCACACTCTAGTAAGGCTTTTTTTAAATTCTGATTTTAGTCAGAGTTAGTTGGGGCTTGTGCAAATGCTTCGCTCGGCTGTACCGCAGATGGATTTTAGGACTGTGAGATGCCAGGGAATTTGGCTAGGTATTCTGCTCAACAAGCCACTGCATTTCCCGCCCCCCACCTGTTCTCATTCTGTTATATGAAAATGAATTTTCTTTCAATGCCTCTGTTAAAAGAGAAGAGAATGTCAGTAGGATTGCCTTGCGTTGTTCTCGCACTGATTTAGTGATGAGATGACCAAGGAATGCCTATCAAAGTAGAAGTATTTTTATTTTTTATTTATTTTTATAAATAAAAGGGTGGCTTACAATTTTTGGAGCACAACCCAATGCGCTCAGCAATAGCCTTCATTCCATTGTATATGCCAGCTTATTACTAGGGCTTTTTTGGTCCCCACAAGCGGCATTTTTACAAAGTCAGCTTATTGCCCCCAACAATCTTGGGTCCTCAATTTACCTACCCCGAGGGGATGGAAGGCTGAGTCAACCTTGAGCCTGGTGGGATTCGAGCCTGCACTAATTGCAGGCAGCTGGAACTAAATGCTAGGTGTTGATGTGTATTGATGTGGTGCATATTGTTAAAGGGGGTTGGGGCACATATAGGTGGTAATTAAGCCTTAGGTTAAAATATGGTGAATGTGGGGATCAGTTAGTGAGGGTCAGAAAAGGTTAGGGATGTAGACATGTTATAGGGTTAATAGCATTTAGGGATAATGGGTTAGACGTGGCCAGAACTAGAACTGGTATAGGCCTGGGTGTGGTGGAATGTGTCTCATGATAATGGTAATAAAAGGAAAGGGAGCAAACTCAAACCCAACTCTAACCTTGCCTGGTTTTTAGCCTTTCTTGTCAGAGAAGAGTATTTGTTGTTTGCTGAGCTAATGAGTAAACCACCATTGCACTGCAAAGGAGCTGGAGTTTGTATTCATTTCAGGACAAATCTTCAATACTCAAGGACTGGCTGAGAGTGAATAGACTTCTGGCCTTTTAATTACTAACGAGTAGCAGCTGGATTTGGGTGGGGCTATAGAACCCAGAGCAGAATAGGCCTCAATTTACCACAAACCAGTTTCAGAATGCCATGAAGCTGGCTATGCATTTTAACCAGGTTCCTGAAGAATTTCTTTTTTTTAACTTTATTTCTTTGTATCCTGCCTTCAATTAGTTTTACAAATAACTCAAGCAGCAAACATATCCAGAGTGCCTTCCTCCTCTTATTTTCCTCACAACAACAACAACCCTGTGAGGTGGATTGGGCTGAGAGAGAAAGAATGACCGGCCTAAAGTTTACCCATGGCTTTCAGTTGGTGTTGGCAGGAGAGCAGAGATCGGCCCCAAGGCCCCTCACTTGTGGGGTGTCACAGGGGTCTGTTCTCTCGCCTCTCCTGTTTAATATCTACATGAAACTGCTGGGCGAGATCATCCGAGGTTTTGGGGTGAGGTATCATCAATATGCTGATGATACCCAGCTTTATATCTCCACCCCAGACCAGATCAGTGATGCTCTCTCTGTGATGTCCCGGTGCCTGGAGGCGGTACGGGTCTGGATGGGGAGAAATAGGCTCCGGCTCAACCTGACCAAGACGGAGTGGCTGTTCTTACCGGCATCTCGGTTTTTGGGCGATGTTCCATCTTTGGTCATGGGGGGAGAGGTGTTGCCCCCCGTGGATAGGGCGAGGAATCTGGGCATCCTCCTGGACCCACAGCTCAGTTTGGAGGAGCAGGTGGGGGCTGTCGCCAGGGGGGCTTTCGCCCAGGTTTGGCTGGTTCACCAGCTCCGCCCTTACCTGAGCTGAGATGCCCTTCGAATGGTCACTCATGCGCTCGTCACCTCTAGAATCGACTATTGTAATGCTCTCTACATGGGGCTGCCCTTGTGAACCACCCGGAGGTTACAACTGATGCAGAATGCGGCCGCGCGGGCTGTGATGGGAGTATCCCGATACTCCCATGTTACACCCCTCCTGCGTGACCTGCATTGGTTGCCGGTTGCCTCCCGGGTTAGTTTCAAGGTGCTAGTAATAACTTATAAATCCCTAAATGGCTTGGGTCCAGGGTACTTGCGGGAACGCCTCCTGCCAGCATCACATCCCGATCGCCCTGTTCACTCCCACAGGAGGCGCCTCCTTGGGATACCGTTGGTTAGGCATTGTTGGCTGGCGGTTCCCAGGGCTAGGGCCTTCTCCGTGGGAGCACCCACCCTTTGGAACCAGCTCCCTGTGGATCTCCGTTTGGCCCCTGATCTCCGCTCCTTCCGCCGGGACCTGAAGACCTGGTTGTTTCAACAGGCTGGCCTGGAATGATCCGGGTGGGGTTTTTTAACTGTTTTAGTTTTTAAGGTTTTAATGTTTTAGTGTTTATTTCTACTTGTAGGTTTAATTTGTTTTTAAGTAAATTATATGTAAATATCTGTTGTTTTATTGTTAGCCGCCCTGAGTCCTTAGGGAGAAGGGCGGCATACAAGTCGAATAAATAATAATAATAATAATGATGATGATGATGATGATGATGATGATGATGATGATGTCTGAGGCAGGAGTCAAACTCACAGCCTTTATTGATGGCCTGGTAGGTATATTTGGGCTTACCTATAAATTGTTCAATGAAGTCAAGGGTTTGGGTGTGGATGTCACACTGAACCAACAAACCAAGTGTGAGGAAGAGCTACACAACTTGTTAGGTTAATACTCGATTATCTGCTGAGTCAGTGTGTTCAAAGAATTTTCTTTTCAGTTCAGCATCACATGAACTTAAGTAATGAAGTTTATAAAATGGGGCTTAGAATGTCAAATATTAAAACCAAAGTTAAATCATGGTTTAGTATGAGGGACTAGCTTAATCTAAAGAGTCCCCCCCCCAATCTTCACACTAAATACAGGGTATTATAGATAGGCATTTTGACTGTACCTTAACAGTATGGAACATAGAATAATATGGTAATCTGCTGGTACGAATGGGTAGACCAAAGATGGGCAATATAACATTATATAGAAGAGGACAATTTATAATGGTAGTGGTAATTATATACTCATATTAAGGATTATTGGGGAATATGGCATAAAATAAGGATAGAAATAATAACCCAAGACTAAGGACGAAATTGTTTTTAATCATTTTTTGATTTTTTTTCTTTATTCTTATTGCTTTTTTTCTTTTTCTTTTCTTCTTTACTTCTTTATTCTGTTTCGCTTCTTCCTGTCTACATTTGTGTATGAATTGTTTGTTTAGTTTAATTGTAAAATTAATAAAGTCTTTTTTTAAAAAAAGAATAATATGGAAGGGACCTTGGAGGTTTGTTTGTTTGTTTGTTTGTTATTTGTTTATTTGTTTATTTGTCAATCGCTTACAAGATAATAGGCATAAGGATAAACATAGTTGTGAATACAAGAAATGAATACATATAAGAGAAATAAAAGAAACAATAGGAGACGGACGGTAGGCACGTTGGTGCGCTTATGCACGCCCCCTACAGGCCTCTTAGGAAAGGGGTGAGGTCAATAGTAGACAGTCTAAGGTTAAAGTCTTCTAGTCTGTTCATGGCAGGAGATCCTATACCATTTTGGACTTTCTTTGGGCTTGATGGGATGGATACAAATGATCATAGAAAGAATAACAGAATAAGAAGACAGAATAGTAGAATTGGAAGGGACCCTGGAGGTCCTCCATTCCAACCCTGCCCCCAACACCCCCAACCCAAGCAAGAGACCTATACCATTTCAGACAAATGGTTGTCCAATGTCTTCTTAAAAACCTCCAGTGATGGAACATTCACAATTTCTGAAGGCAACCAATGGTTGGTTGATTTTAACTTTCAGGCAATTCCTCCTTAGTTCTAGGTTGCTTCTCTCCTTGATTAGTTTCCATCCATTGCTTCTTGTCCTGCCTTCAGTTGCTTTGGAGAATATGTTGACCCCATTGTCTTTGTGGCAGCAACAGGATCTTTATCACTTGCAATTAGCCCTAGGCACTGTGGTTTATTGACACATGAATTATCGTGTGTGAATCCAACCACAGAGTTTCATGACTAGAGACTTTAACCTGCTTCTGAAGATCTAATATTCAAGTTGCAGGATGAGGAAATTCTCTGTAGTCTTTCAGTTCTACAGAAACTCCTAGATGAAGCTTCAGGCCTCAGTTTCTTAATTTATAGGATTTATGTCTTGACCTCAGCTTTATGCAGCTCTGAAGGCAGCTAAAAATATTTAAAACAGAATACAAAAATGTGGAAATGCACAATCATGAGCAAACAATAAAATGCTTTCTACAATTAAAAAACAAGCTGTAATCCAGCACATTTTTGTAGTGCAGAGTTCAGTGGGCTTTGCAAAATCCTATGTGGCCATCAACCCAATCAGAAGTGGTACCTCTTCGTTTTAAGAAGATTCCATAGAGGTGACATGATAGCAGCCTTCCAATATTTGAGTGGCTGTCACAAAGAAGGGAGGATCAATCTGTTCTCCAAAGCACCTGAAAGCAGGACAAGAAGGAAAAGATGGAAATTAATCAAGGAGAGAAGAAGCAAGCTAAGACTAAGGACAAATTTCCTGACAGTGAGAACAATTAATCAGTGGAATGGCTTGCCTCCAGAAGTTGTGGATGTTCCATTACTGGAGGTTTTAAAGAAGAGATTGGACTACCATCTATCTAAAATGGCATAGAGTTTCCTGCTTGAGCAGGGATTGGACTAGAAGACCTCCAAGGTCCCTTCCAACTCTATTATTCTGTTATTCTGAGATAGCGGAGTCCCCCAGAGGGTTTGTGGATAGGGGTGCAAGTTGCGGGTACATCATTATTGTATACATAGAAGGTGATTAATGATCAATTATTACTTTGCAGCTGTGCTCACAATTCACCCGAGACATTGGCAGGCTTACCATTCCCGGGATACAATAATAAGCAACTGCCATGTGTTTTCTTGGATGGCTTTCTCTGGTTTTATGTTGAAAATACAGTTTGATTCTGAAAAAAAGATCTGTTCTTGGTATTCTGAATTACATAGCTTGTGGAATTCCTGTTTTCTTTGTGCACCGTGTGAGTAGTGCCCACTTAAAGCTGAGTATCCCTCAGTTGAGATACCTCAACTGAAATTCCACAGGACTTCCTTAGATATATCTCTTAATTACTTTGTCTTGACCGACCACTAATAAACTCAAAGGTTATTGTTGATTATCCCCTTTGGCCACAATGCACAAAATGGGATTTAAAACCTGATAACATGTTGAAGTGTAACATGCTAGTACGAAATCGGTGCTGTGATTTTGCAGTGTTGGGTTGTGTATTTTCTTTGAAAATTTAGGGCGTGGCTTCAAAATTACAATTTATAGATAATAAAAGTATTAAGTAGCGGATAATTGAATTGATTGTAGCTTAATTTCAATTAGGTCAAATTTAGTTTGTACTTGGCTTCACGAAGCTTGTCCTGGTTCTGCCTAGATTTTAGAGAAGAGAATGCCTTGAAAATGGTTTAGAAAATGTATTTTGCCTGGGATCAGTAGCATTTTGCTCTTTATTTAAGCAGTTTTTAGACTTTGGATAAGTCTGAAAAAAGATGCCAGGGCTATAAAGGATTTGCTCTCTAGTTAAAATGAAGCTTTAAAGAACTAACTTCTTTTTTTTTCAGAGAGAGAAGGCTGAAAACATGTCTTTGTTTTAACGAGGAACAAAAAAGTGCTATGCTTATTTGAGATCTAAACTATACCTGTACTTGCACTGCACCTGTACACTTTTTAGTATAACTATTGAGGAACCTTGGAGAAGACTCCTTAAAATTTATCAGTTATACTTTCGAATATTGGTTTCTTTACTCCAGATTAACAGGATGATAGTCAGGGTTGGGCGTCAAAAATTTTAGCAACAAATTCTCTGCCCAGTTGATGGGTGGGTGTGGCCATGGTGGGTGTGGCCTAGTCAGCCTCCTGCACCATGGTGGGGGGCTCCGGAGGCTCTATGGAAGCTGGAAACGGGTCCATTTCTGGCCTTCCTGAATTTCTGGGAGACCCGTTTTTCACTCTCCCTGAGCCTCTGCACGCGCCCTACACTTATCTGCATCCAAAATGGGCCATGTGGGAGGGGTGGGGTGGGTGGGGCCAGCCAGGAGTAGGATTTGGGGGTTCTCCAAACTGCACAGAAAATTAGCTAGGGGCTTTCCCGAAACCCTGCGAACCCACAGCAGCCCAGCCCTGGTGATAGTGACCTGATCCATACTGAGACTCAGGCCTGGGGGTAGAGGGATTAAAACCTTTGCCTTGATATTCCCCCGATAGATATAGACCCCTCCAGGTCTGTGAAGGAAGGAGACATATAACTATTGTCTCCCTACAAGCGTGTGGATAAAAAAACATTTTTCTAAAGATCAAGGGAACTATCCAATTGATACCAAGGATGGTATTCTTTGTAATCATTCAGCTTGGTGGTGCAGGCTGTTAAATGCCTAGCACTTAAGTTCCAGCTGCCTGCAATTACTGCAGGCTCGAATCCCACCAGGCTCACGGTTGACTCAGCCTTCCATCCTCTTGGGGTAGGTAAATTGAGGACCCAAGATTGTTGAGGGCAATAAGCTGACTTTGTAAAAATGCCACTTAGCAATAAGCAGGCATATACAATGGAATGAAGGCTATTGCTGAGCGCATTGGGTTGTATCCCAAAAATTGTAAGCCACCCTGAGTCTTCGGAGAAGGGTGGCATATAAATGTAATTTAAAAAAAAACTTAGATGGTGTGAGGTCTCCTACCTTGAGCAGGGGGTTGGACTAGAAGGCCTCTTCCAGCCGTAATTATTCTATGCTTGATGAACTCTCTGAGACTATTTGTTTAACAGAAAGGTTGGACTGCTTTCTCCTTGTGGTTACTCAGGAACAGCAGAGGGAGAGGTGGGTTGAGATGGCTTGGTCAAATTCTAAAGGTGACTTCAAGTTCAGATATAGTCATATTCTCAAACCAGAATAAAAATAGTAAAACTGAACCTGTCTTTTTCTATTCTGGTTTCCAGGGGAAAATGCTAATTTTTCTCTTGTTCTGTTACTGAAAAATTTTCACTTCCTCTCTTTTATATGCATTGTCTCTGCTTGGGGTAACTAAGAGGAAACTGGAGGGGAATCCAGAATGCAAAATTGGTTTACTGCTTGGTTGGTTTCTTGATTCATGATCTGCTCCAAGTACTATTTTTCCCATGCATTTGCCTGTGGATCCTTGACTGCTTTGATAAAAGCTCCATCCAACTTTTTCAGCCCAATGCAAAGTTTCATAGTAGTGTCTTCTGTCTCCTTCAGGAAGGTCCAGAAAGTAGCTAGGAATTATGAGAAATTCTGTCCCAAAATAACAGAATAACAGAGTTGGAAGTGACATTGGAGGTCTTCTAGTCCAACTCCCTGCTCAATATATTTGAAATGTCCAAGTTGTAGGAGACTGATTTTACAGAATACTGTTCTTCCTTGTTAAGGTAGATATTAACCTAAACAGGGTACTATTCTGTACCCATTCTGGAAAAATAGAATTGCTAGACATCTCTAACATTTTGCTGAGGCAGTCTTCCCCAAGCACTGGTGAGACCTTACAGTTCAAGTTGTTATTTGATCAAGTAGACTCAAAGTTATGCCTCTGGACATTTCCATGTTGCTGGTTCTGAATAAACTCTTGAGATCCCATATGAGCAGTTGAGATAATTTACTTTGTCCTCCCCTTCAACACTGCAAGAGGCCCTGGCTTCAGCCTTAAATGCTTGAGCTCTACAAAGTTTGAAGATTAACTATTGGATGGAATGGTTGCCTTATCCTTCCTCCTGCATCTTCAGCATTAGCTGCTCTATGAATGTTGAAAAAAGAATGTTGTAATTGACATTTCTTCTCTTGGGCAAGAGAAACAGCAATATACAAACAACGGGGTTTCTTGGCTGTCTTTCTTTTATATGGAGTGAAGGGTCAGTAGATTTTTGTTGCTATAGGAACTGGTGCAGCTTGAGATGGGGCAGTGACTTTAATTCCTTGATCGCAGAGCCAGCAGTAGTAAAAGTAATTGCGGGCTACTTCTGAAGCATTGAGGACTGCAAGCAGAAAAAGTGCAGAAATTTACCTGCTTTGCTTAGTCTTCGCAAACTGGTTTTACAACCTGCCAATCCAAGGGACTGACTGAATTGTCACAGGGTACATGTGACACAAATCCACAAGCTAAGCACAATTCTATGCAACACACTTAAACCAGAAACAAGTAATATTATAATCTAGAGTGCTGATCAAACTCATTCTATACATGAAACATTTTTTCCAAAGTTTATTCTATTCCACTGATTTTCTTAGTCTTAGACTGGGGAAATTCCATGGCATTTTACCTAGAAACTGACTGTTTTGAAACAAAAATCATTGCTCCTTCCCATATACAAAACATATCTATTTCAATAGTCAAACAAAAAAGGAAAAGATTAATTCTCTTACTTTTTGTATTTTACTCTGCAGCTCGCTATTATTCCAAAGATGGCAATCTCTGTATTCTATACTGTCCTTCTCAACAGATTATTTCACAGAGAAGGAATCTCTGCTAGAATAGGTCAAAAGAGGTGGATTTCTCCATGAGGGGAATCTCTCCAACATTTGAAGTGACATAATTATCTGAAGAACAACAAAAAAAAACCTGGATTATCCAAAGCATCAGAAACTGGCTCACCACGCTAGGGATAAAACTTTTCTACATGTAAGTATAATAATTAGAACAAAAGCTGAAAATCCTCCCCTGAAATTAGAAACTCTTTAACTGATTAGCTAAATATACTCTGGTTGATTTTCCTTGCCTCTGGTGGTTTCATTAATATGGCTGAGGTAATTGTTTTTGTCCTGAGTACAAAGAGCAATTGTGAAATTTGCCCTTTTGGTCAAGGAACAAGGATCAGAGTGACCTTGTGGAACATATTAAGTGCTGCTTTGTGGTGTCTGAATTTAAATTGTGTCCAAATGTGCTATCAGCTATAGGCTATTACTATTCAGGGATTTGCTCAGACTTAACAAGAAATAAAGTGGGCTAAGTTGTCACCAGCTTTACAAAATTCCTTTTGGTTTTGTTAAATACAATGCTGAAATTTCTCTTTCAAGAAAAGAAGCTTTTGTTCTCCTGCTTGCTCTAGATGTCTTTAGAATTTCTTTGGAGGTTGTTCTTGAAGTAATTTGTTAGGACAAAGTCCTGGTGTTTGTATTGTGTTACCTTGATCTTGGAACAGAGGGAAATGTGATCCAAGACCTCAAGAGGAGCAACAACATCACAATCAGACAAAGAAGACCTGTTGTCATTACAAATGTTGCTTATGTCAAGAAAGCTGAGAAGTCTTCTTTCCAACTCTTCATTCCAATTTCTATCTTCCAATCCTACAAAAGATGCCAGAAAAAAATGACATGGACTGATGAAATAATTTCCTGAACACAAATAAGGCTATCTACATGGAAACAATGTGGACACCAAATAGGCAATTTCTACCTCCTTAAATACACAAACAAGGCAAATTGTCTCAAGCATTGGAATCATCAGAGTTGGATTACCAGATTTTATGGATGCTGTACTCAAACTATGTGTCACCAGCGCTCTCACTTTCATAAAAACAACAACAACCACACAACCGACTCCATAAGAAGACTAAAATCCATAGTCATTCTCCCTAATCAACCATTTTACTTACTGGGGTATTATACACTAATACCAATCTTGCCCTCTCAAATGTGGATTTCAAGCCATCAAGAAAGCATTACTCTTGTCAATACATATCGTTACCAAGGTGTGGCTACATGTATGACTCCATAATATGTCAACATCTTAATGACCTAGAACAATGCTTTCTGAACATTTATCTTCTGATGCCCAACCTTTACCTCCTTCTTATGCTCCTAAGACTGACATTAATTAACAGAACCATTACAGATTCCAAAAACTGTGAATTAGTGAATTGAAGGCACCTTCACAGGTATTTTCTCTAATGTTCATACATGCCACCATCTGCCAGCAATGCTCCACTGGACTCTATGGGACAAACAGGCTAAACTTTGTACCAAAGAGTTATTGGATGCAATTTTGACAAGGACAAGATAATATCAGAGCATTTTTACTGTCCAGCACACTCTATTATAGACCTTGAAGCAGCCATCTTGGATAGAAGAAACTTTACCAGCACAACTGAGCAAAAAATTGCTGAACAAACACCACAGGAAACTTCTTTCAAGTAAAACAAAAAAAGTCCAGTTGCCTCTTGAAAAAGCACTTTGGGGGCAACAATGACCTGGATGACTGAGAATCTCCACAGACAAATACCAAAGAAGTTTAGGTGGAAAGAAAGACAAGAATGAGGAGATTAGCAGCATGGCAAACAAATTCAGTTACAGCAATGAATCCATAGTTGGAAGATCTGAAGGACTGGGTTAAGATAGATTATCCTGCAGAAAATCTTTGTGGTTGATAAGAATCAGCCCCAACTTCTTTTATTTTTCCATAAATGTAAACTTTGGCACACTTTTTTTTCTTTATCAACTGCCTTCTTTCCAAAAGAACAGAGGCAAGATTTATAAAAGATTAATATTTGTGAACGGTGCATCATTTGAAAATGAAATAATTGACAATGAATTGTTTGCTGTTTGAGGCTATGATGTATTCAGTGTTCTTGAATAGTCTTTAATTTCTGTCTCATGTTGTTATGTTGTTCTACTGCTTGGGCTAAAGCCTTAAATGCTGAATACCACCTCTGCTTCCAGCTCTATTCTGATTGATTGATTGATTGATTGATTGTATGTGCCACATGAAGTCCTCTGGACTCCTGTGCATTTATAAATGGGAACCTCTATACAATATGTAGGCTGATAAAGTGGGGAAAGTGATTTTATTTATGTATTTATTTAACAGGGCTGCCCAACTTGAAATGACCCCAAGTACAGGTACATTGGATATTTTCCTCTTGAAGGTAGATACTGTTATTTGCTGATATAAAGGTCTGTATGGTGAAAATTAAGATATATGGTGATATGTGTATATACACCCACATGTATGGGCACAGACATGTCTAAACATCTCTAGTTGTGTCTATCATAATGCATATAATTGCACCTACTCTGTAAACATATTTGAGTGTATATATGCACAGAGAAAAAACAATTTACTGTATTACATTTGTTTATATAGTTGCCAAAAATGGATTATGTTGCTAAATGATGAATTGTACAGAAATTTCCACATCCAGGTGGCACAATGTCCATTTCAAAAGAATAATTGAACAGGCCAAGATTTTGCTATTTTTCTTCAAACCAAAATTGTGCTGACTTTGCTTAACGCTGCCTATTTTTGGCCTAACAATATACCGCAAGAACATAACATTGGATTAGGGTCAATTTACACTGTTTTCAGACTCTTGTGTGAGTCAGAGGTAGGCAACGATGCTGCTTTCCATGGGGAAAATTTGCTGAATAGAATAGAAAGAATAAGAAGCAGAATGCTGAAGAAGTAATTGCTTAAGCAGTTGCTTTTCAAAGCAGGATCAGGATTAACATCTTGGCATCAGTAGGGTCAGGTATTAAGAGTTTGAAAGAGTTATAACAATGAATTTAGCTTAAACAGAACACAGTCTTTCATTTGCTCCGGATACAGTAGACGATATGTTCCAAACTTAGCACAAGTCTATGTTAGCTGAGTGTTATTATGACAGCTGCAACCCATGATTTATAGAAGGTATCAAATAGGGAAAAACTAGATAAGCTAATTAAGAAAGACATCCCGTCAACATACTTGTCTCTTTCTGAACAACGATGAATCAAAACCAGTTTTTATCCTTTTGTTAAATAGGCAGAAAGGACATTCAAGAATTGGTGTTTCTTTAGAACTGCTACTGAAGATCAAACAGAATGGGTTCACAAAGCATGCTAAGTCTTCATGTAGTTTATTTGTGGTTTACCACATGTGAATTAATACTTCGTGGCTTACTACCATTGTTTGGGGCTTGGCATTTTGTGTGAACTCATCTAGTTGAAGTTTAGTCAACAGTGATTAACCAAAACATGCCTCAATGTGATTTGTAAATTGGTCTCTCTCCCTCCCTCTCTAAAACTCTCTGTAGAAAAGCAAAATCCAGAGAGAACAATTAAAATATTCCATTGAGAAACCTGAATTTTTAAAATGTAGAGTCATGATTTTTATTCAGTATAACATTTGGTCTGTCCCCTGCTGCATCTGATTCCTTTATTGTTTAAAATAAAATTATATCCCACATATAATAATTTTTTTAGAGGCATGTACTTCTATAGGGTTTTCTATTCATTTTCTTTTCTTCTTTTTTTCTCCCCAAGTCCCCTGTTCTTGCTTCAGGCTGTAAACACAGAATAGCTCTGGGATGACATTATCAAGAAGATCATTTCCTTTTTCCCTACTATGACTCAATGGCCATTTTTGCTGGCCTTGTCTGACAGATAACTTAGTTAGAATAAGAATGATAAAGTGCATGATCCAATACAGATATTCCAAACCATTGAAAAAAACAATTAGTGGAGCAATTTTCCTGATATAAATAATCTTCTGAAATTCTTCAAATATGGTAAGATGGTGACTAATAGGTAGAAGCCTCTTTCAGGAGTAGCATTTTACTCCTTAGGTAAGAACATTTTAGAACTGAGGACCCTTTATTTCTAATCCTTCAAGATAGGATTATTTACTGATGTACCGTGTTTCCCCGAAAATAAGACCTACCCCGAAAGTAAGACCTAGCACTATTTTCTAAACCTGCCCTAATATAAGACCTACCCCAAAATAAGACCTAGTGTAAATCTCCAGTTCCAGGAAGACTTTTCAGGGAGCAACCGTGCACCCGAAACACCCCCTACACACTCACACCCACTATTTGGCACCATAAATATATAAGACCTACCCCGAAAATAAGACCTAGTGTGTTTTTGGGAGCCAAAAAAAAATAAGACAGTGTCTTATTTTCGGGGAAACACGGTAGGTATAGTCCTCCTTTTATTGAAATGTATGGTGTATGATTTAAATTTTCTGTTTCCTGTTACTGGGTTATAGAGATGTGTAATCTGAAGACCTAATGTTCAGAGGTGGGATTCAGCAGGTTCTGACCACTTCTGGAGAACTGGTAGCGGAAATTTTGAGTAGTTCGGAGAACCAGCAAATCCCACCTCTGGCTGGAGATTTTACACTATCCTCCCACCATCAAGCCACACCACAGAACCGGTAGTAAAAAAATTTAAATCTCACCACTGCTAATGTTTCTCGTGCCCTCAAAATTCTTAGAACACCTTTAAGAGGAGTCAGATTGTCACCATTTATTAATATTGTGACTATTTATTTCTATCCTTTTTAAAAATTATTTTTATAAACAACTCAAAGCAATGAACATATCCAACACACCTTCCTCCTCCTATTTTCCTCACAACAACCCTGCCTGGTGGTTTGGGCTGTGAGAGAGTGACAGGTCCAAAGTCACCCAGCTGGCTTTCATAAGGCTACAGTGGGATTAAAAATGGAAAGTGACTGAGAGCAGCGGCATTCATTCAATTTGATACTTAAGTAGAGTTAGATCCTGAAGAGGAAACTCAAAGACTTTGGCCACCTAATGAGAAGGAAGGACTCACTGGAGAAGAGCCTAATGCTGGGAAAGATTGAGGGCAAAAGAAGAACGACAGAATGAGGTGGCTGGATGGAGTCACCGGAGCTGTCGGCGTGAGCTCCAGAGGATGGTAGAGGACAGGAAGCAGAGGTGGTATTCGGCAGGTTCTGACCAGTTCTGGAGAACCGTTAGCGGAAATTTTGAGTAGTTTGGAGAACCAGCAAATACCACCTCTGGCTGGAGATTTTACAGTAACCTTCCCCTGCCATGCCCACCAAGCCACACCCACAGAACCAGTAGTGAAAAAATTTGAATCCCACCACTGACAGGAAGGCCTAGAGGAACATTGTCCATGGGATTGTGATGGGTAAGACACGACTTCGCAACTAACAACAATAAGAGTTAGTACCAAATCAAGTCCACGTGGCATTTTTGGGAAACCTAGCCATGGCTTTAAAGCTAAGCATGATCTTCAAGACAGAAAAAAATTGTGCACCTCTGTTGCATTGCAGCGATCCCAACCATTCTCTGCAACATATCAACAAAGATTGCTGGCGAATAATTACTTGCCTCCTTGAACTTTGGTACTTCGTAGTATCTTGAGCATGACTGGGGAAGATAACATGCCGTGGGTAGCAAAGCGGGCCCCTAAAATTGAATTATGTGCCCCACTGGTACTTGTTTTACACCCTGTAGTGACATCTTTGTGGTGTTCTCCTGTTACGAGAGGGCTTCAAAGACCTCAGAGGGAGCTCTTGACGATGTTCTTAGACTCCAGGCATTAGTTAGCATTATATTGTAGTCATGGGAACTCTGAATCACCATTCAAGGATTTTATCTCATGCATAATGCATCACTAGCTATTTGCTTGGATTTCCTGCATGCTAGAACATTAACAATTTCTTTCACTTGGGATTCCTATTTGTCCTTTCCCCCTATATTTAACAACAACACAAGTCTTTTATTTATTAGATGGTGTTCGCTTTGTGCGACTGAGACGCACTTGCTGATTCAGCCTCTTTTGGTCATTTTTACATATCCCAACCTTGCCTCGGAGACATCTTACAAAAATGCCTCCCCTCTATTAATGTTATTAATGAAGTGAAATAGATTAATATGCATTTCCCGAAAGAGCATTGGGAAAAGGAAGAAATTCCTCAAAGCAGCCCAAATAATTGTTTAGAAAGGCAATATTTAAACATCTCTATTCAGGAATTGATATAGGAGTTGACTACAAGTTTGTGTTTTTTTAAACAAGTTTTTCTTTTATAACTACAAAAATTACAATTTCAATTGAACAGTGTGTTGTCTGGGTACAAATCATTTTAGGAAATAATAATCAAAGTATTTACACCAATATTCATTACATTAGTATCAATAATAATAATAATAATAATAATAATAATAATAATAATAATAATAATAGCACTAATATTTGTTTAACCAATTTGCCATACCTTCCTTATATCACTGATCCTTCCATCTATTTTCCTGTTTCTAGCTCCTGTTTTTGTCATCTAACCATTGATAAAATAAATCCCAAGTCAAAAAATATTCAGTCTCTTCCTTTTCCTTAATTATAAGTGTTAGCATATCCATTTCTGCACATTGTAGTATTTTTTTAATCACCTTTTCATCTGTTTTCCATTGTTGTGCAAATACTATTCTAGCTGCAGTCAGTACATGTAAAATCAGATATGCATTCCCTTTATTATATTTGTCCTGTAAAATGCCCAGCAAAAATGTCTCTGGCTTCAAGTCAATATGTTGTTTTGTCATTTTTTCCAGCCATGTATGTATTTTTGTCCAATATTTTTTCACTTTTTGGCATGCCCACCATATATGATAGTACATACCAGGTATCTGCTGGCATTTCCAACATTTTACAGATTTATCCTTAAACATCTTTCCTAATTTTGAGGGAGGAAAATGCCATCTATAAAACATTTTATAAAGATTTTCTTTATATGCAGTAGACATTGTTAATTTATAGTTTCTATCCCATAATTTCTGCCATTTATCTAAGTCAATCGGGTATCCAAAGTTTTTAGCCCATACTATCATTGTCTCTTTTACTTTGTCCATCCTCCATTTTAACACTTAACAAATAATTATATGTTTTCTTTATTAATTTTTCATCTGTTCCTGTTAATATCTGATCTAATTCTGTTAGTTTTCTATATTTAAAATATCTTTATATCTGGTAACATTCTCTATGTCAATAACATTTGGATAAATCAGTGCCTCCATTGTGGAGAGCCAGACTAGTATCTTCAAATAACGTTGTTCTTTAATTTTCTTCCACACTAATAATAATGCATTCCTAATATAGTGTCTTTGAAAATAGCTATGTATTTTGCTTTTTCCATACCATAAAAAGCATGCCAACCTAGTTTGAGATCATGCTCCTCCAAGGTCAATAGTCTTTTGTTTGGTAGTTGACTATAAGTTTGTTGTAGCTGCATTGCATATGAGAATGTGCTATTCAAAATTGGACTTTGTATTTTTTTTTTATTGTAACATTGGTGAATCACTGCTTTGGCTATAGCAATAGCTAGATTCTAATTCAGACTGTCCTGTGTAGCATAGTCGAGAGATTAGGCTATGATTTGAGTTTCTAAATTAAAACAGGCAAATCATGATTTAAGGGAGGTCCTTGGTGCTCTCTGAGCTGAATTGTTTTCTTGCAGACATTTCATTATCCAAACTAGGTAACATCATCAGTGCTAGAGGTGATGCTAGTGCTAGTGATCTTTATTACCATCATAAATTTGTTTTAAACAATTTTTGTGGGTGATTAGGGCAAAAGGATTTAACAAAAAAAATATTCAGATTTGGAAGCTTAGATCTTTTTGGTGCATCAGTCAAAATATTAACCTATTTATTATCTATTAACTCTCATTCCCTGGGTTTACAGAATACATTGAATTAACCAAACAAGTTGGGATCACACAAAAATTTGAGCCACAAAGAAGAAGAAAAACCTTAACCAAGTTTAATACAAACTTTATTAAGTTGTAGAAATGCATTTGCTAGATCTTGAACACATTGGTGTAAACCCTGTTCAAACTTGTTTGCATCTAGTGCTGGAATTGACAGAATTAAACCACTAATTTCTTCAGATTATCTGCCAGATTTAGAGAGGTTGCATTCCAAAGAATGTTGGTGGCTAAAAGTTCTTAGATTTGAATGAATTACTTGGTTATTTTTCTTTTTTTAATCTTTCCAGAACTCAGTCTCACCAAACTTTACTTGACTGTGTAGCGCAACCGATTCTGGAGAAGTGAACATGGTTGATTTCCATGAATCATTCAAGCACACCATGTTAAGCCATATTGAGCTTCTGCTGCCTGGTGTAACTGGAGAAGGTAATTATTTTGTTTTTTTCCATCTGTATTCGGGGCTGGCAGGCTGTTGAGCAAAGTGGACTTTTTAAGTAAATGGAATGGGATGATGTGGTATCCAACTTTCAAGCTGTCTTTGCTTTTCAGTATACTAAACTTTTGCCATCAGCATCTGTTCAGAACATATTGGGTAAAATCTGTTTAAATTCACTCTATGGTTCATAGCTTGCAGACAGTAATTATATTTTAGTGGCAGAGTTGGAGAAAGTACCTCATCTGTGGGGTAAGTCTCCCCAGAAGTCTTAACAATAAAGTAATAATAACAATAACAAAACCAAAGGTCTTTATGAAACCTGGACATCTAACCATCCCATTCCAGTTTACAAGTGTGATGAGATTCCTACTGTAATGTTTGCAGATCCATTTTAAATAGTAAACAAATCCCATTTTAAATAGTAAACTTATTGAGTGATAGTTCTAGTTTTAGATGTATGGAGTATTACACATAGACACACAGACACATTCAAATTAATACATGCTTTAAACATTTGGATTTTTTTTAAGGAGATAGGAATTCATTTTCATAATCAAAAGGCAAATACAATGAGATTGTACAATGAGACAAGGACCTTTCCTGATTCCACAGTTTTACATTTGAGACAAATTTCTTAGTGGAATGTTATGACATTAATTTAGTACAGGCTAGACTGGACACTTCAAAAAATGTATCACTGCTCCCTTAGGCTGGTGTAGTAGATCTATTCACATGGATTCTGGATAACAATAAGAAGATACTCCTTATCTGTGGGAGGAGGAAATACAGGATGAAATACAGCAATTTTTATTTCATATTTGATTTCTAATATTACTTTTCATAATTTATTATGGTCGATAAAAGCAAAGCCACTGCTTATTCCAGTTTCCAACAACGGGAAGTAAAACTTCAATTTTCAACACAGTAATATAATTGTAATAGTTCAATACCGTTATGATGTATAAACCTAAAAAGCCCATCTTCCAAATGTAAACTGTTGCAATATTGGTTAATTATTGCAACTGTCTCTGTTAATTGGGCAAATCCATCCTGGAACAATGATTCCCATTACATAACAAGCTGCCTTAGATTGGTTCTTCATCTCGTTCAGTATAGCCACCAGCTGGATTCAGATGCTGCCACAATCCTGACAGATAAAATAAGACTTTGCTGTCTTGATATGTCAACACTTGAAAGCCCTGGCATCAGGCAGCTTATCCTTAAAGTGATCCACCCTTAAATAATGTATGACTAAACAGACATTTCGTGGCAGGCTTGCAGAAATTTAAAGAACGTTGCAAGCCATCAAAGCAATGGCAGGGAAAAGACAAAATTTATTACCTGGGGCAACCATAATTTCATGTTTCTTTGATCTAATCCTGAGAAAGGTGAGATCGTTCTGGGGATCAATGTCTCTGACGGTGCTCTTTGCCTTCATGGTGAGCTGATGAAGAAGGCCAGCATACTGGACTGTGGTGGAGTTGTCAAGCGTTGTTCGGATTGGGATCCCTGAGAAAAGGAATATTAGAAATGGCTTTAAAATGATTTGGAGCCATGCAACCTAATTTTTTCAATGCTATCAGTACCCTGGGGGTGTGCAGAAATCCCAGCTGTGCCTAAATTGAGAACAGCCCACCCTCTGGTATTCAGAGAGGATTCCAATAAATACTAAATTAGAGGTCGACAGCACAAATTTCTTGGTCTGAAACGTTTGACGGCTCTGGAGTCATACAGAATACTATGGTTGGAAGGGACCTTGAAGGTTCAACCTCCTTCTGAAGCAGAAGACCCTTTACAATTCGGGACAAATGGCTGTCTAATCTCTCTTTAAAAATCTCCATTAATCAAATTAATGGTTCTGCTCTTGGGTGATTTGGAGAGGACGTGGACTCTCTCCTATCTGTGGCAGCCCCCAAATATTGGAAGACCGCTACCATGTCACTCTAGTCCCTCATTTCGTTAGACGAGACGTTCCCAATTCCTCTAACCGATCATCGTATGCTTTAGCCTCCAGTTCCCCTCGGCTCTTCTTTGCACTCTTTCTAGAGTCTCAATATCTTTGTTGTACAGCGGTGACCAAAACTGGAGAGACTATTCCAAGCGTGGTCTCACCAAGCCACTATACAACAGGTGGCTTTTCAATAGACAAGATTCCATGAGACAGGTTGGCAATCACTGCACACCAAGAAATTAAAAAAAAATCAGTAACTAGTGTTCGAAGTCACTTATTTAAATTCCATGTGATTTTAACGAAATTAAGGTGCAATTCAATCTCTACATACTTAAAAGGTTGAGTAACGGTGACATCCATGAGTTACTTTTATAGAATTGCCCTGTCAAGCAGCTCATGACTTGGAGGTTATCTTTCTGATATGATGCCAAGAACAGATGAAACTAATTGCTGCGGTAGGGGAGGAATCTTTCTTACAATCTCTTGTCTTATGCCAGAGGGCAGTCCTGAAAAGGACAGAAGCTTTGGATACTTTAATGCCCTGGGATATTAATCAGAGTGAAAGCCCAGCTTTGCCAAACAAATGGGAGTTTCGATACTCCTGTTGGAAGGAGGGAATTATATCTAGTGCAAAAAAAGAAAAAAAAATACTTTATAATGTAACTATCTTGAATTTGATGCAAGAAGCTTCACAATTTTGACACCAAATTACCACCGGCCTATTAAGGTTAAAGGAAAAAAGTTCATGAACTTCCGTGACCTTGGAAGAAATCAGCCCCCAAGTTTCTTTAATATCAGATGCAAGGAAGGAAAACCTCTTAGTTTTGTGGCAGGGTGAAATGCAGCGTCAGTCTGGGCAAGGTATCAATTTAAACATGCACGTATGCCAGATACAACAGACCACATCCTTGCTACAATTAACCTAATATACCTTCCATCTAAGATCCCACTTGTTGATTTCCTTGGGGATTTGTTTTACTTTTCAAAGTATTTTTTAAGGGATTAGCATTAAATGTTTGCAGAAAGGTGAATGAGTGAATATAATAACTGCAAATCAAGAAAACCTGGTTGAGGAGTGAAGTCGCTGGTTGCTATGGGGGTCTATATATTCTCCATTTTCTGTCCATGACTATTCTCCAAAGCGTTGAACCAGTCTATGCTAAGGAGGGATTCTCTAGCAAAATATTTCAAGGTTTCAGAATTTTGGAAGAAATAATAGAGTAACATTATTTGAAGGCAGGCGACAGTTATGGGCTATATTACAAAAACCCTGCTTTGTGACTTTTTTTTAATTGGAAGGAGGTAGGCTTCTTGTGCATTTTAAAAAGGAGATTATAGCACAAATATTAAAACCAATTTGACTTCTGCCCATAAGAAAACTTTTGAGTAATGTTAAGTCATATTATCACCTAACCATTTTTGAATTAGGATTGAACATTACTGGCAGATCCAACAAAACAAAATTGTAAAATGTTCTGCAATTATTAAAAGCAACACAATGAAATTCAAGGCCACCTGCCATCTCCTAGCTATAGTATGAATGCAAATGTTCTCGTGATATTGTGTTTTTTTAGCTTAAAATTACAGGTGCTTTTGATGTGCTTTATTGGTTACCAAGTACCTATGGAGAAATCTACATTCATTAAGTAGAGTTTTAAGTTAATTAGTTCAATAACTGCTATTGGTGATGAAAAGAAAATCATTTTGTGAAACCAAGTCAATTGTTTGCCTGCTGGCTGTTTAATTTCAGTAGAGGATGCATTGCATAGTTCTTACCAACTTTCAGAAGGCAGCTTCTGGCGGGTTTTGCAAGACTAAACAAGGGCTTCAGTCTGAAAATGGTTGTCCACTCTTGATCTATGCTGTATAAATGCAGGCTATTTATCAAAAGCAGTAACCCATGGTTAACTGCCTCCACCTGAGCCACAATCAGCACATGATATTTTAGCTTAGTATGTTGTGAGGCTCTAAAAAGTTTTCCGTTATGTTTTTAAGGAAAATAACAAGAGTTTGTGTGTGCATGTATGGTAGAAATTTACCTTCTGCGTTTACGACGATAGTTCCAATAACTCCTTTGTGGGCCTGAATCCTTTTCAGAGTTTCCTCTACCTCTGCCTGTAAAAGAAACAAAATTACTGAACTATGAAATGTGAAAACTAGGTTGTACGGCCTCAGCTAATGTATTTTTAACATACTACCTCTTGTCTGACTTTGGGCTCTATTTCCACAATATAGGCAGCCAAATCTATTCCTTCCTTCCTTACCTAGTTTATCCAATGGTTTTCATTTTGGTTCCATTATGGATGAGCACCTGCACAATCACAGCATTTCGAAGAAGAGGTGCTCTACATGAATGAACCAACTGAGAAGCGACAGGGAGGGTTGTGCCATGTTAAAGGCCACATGCTGAGCTGTCATGGTTGGCTGGAGTCTGTCAGTGACTAAAAGAGAGATGAATTGCCTACTGCGTTATCCTCTGTGGTTTTCCTGCTGGCAACCCACTCTCTCTTTTGGCACTGCCCCTTCAAGGGAAGCACTGGTTGCAGTTAAGATACTGGTGATCCAGTTCCGCAAAATCTCAAAATATGTGCAAACTACTGCTCTGTTTTATCTGAGCAAGAAATAGTTTCCTTCATAAACACTGTTTCATGTACACCTAGCACACAGACACAGGTTATAAGAGACTGCAAACAAATTTCTATTCTTCAAACTAAACTGTAGCCCTGAGTTTATAATTTTATGTAGCAATGAATACCAAATGACTCAAGAAACTTGACTGTTTTTGTTTAACGACAGTACAAGCATTTTGTTTACATACTCTTCCTGGTTTCCCATTTCTCCCATTACATTATGATACTATGTGAAAATCAGCAAAATATATTATTAAAGCCCTCAATTGAATCCATGAACTAATGCCATTTAGCAACTTCTCCATTTCCCTATATCTCAACCATTTCCCTATATCTTTACTTTATTAGCCTACTTTTGTCCTGGAGTATGCAAAGCATCCTCATAAGTGGGGCAAATAACCTCTAAATGCTTTAAAAAGTTAATTCACCTGAGATCAATGGGGCTTACATGGGCAGATCTGTGGTTTTAGTTGTTAGACAATATCTCTCTTGCTCTTGAATTGCATGATCTTTGCCTTCCATACATACTTGCTCTTGCAAGTGATGAAGATAATGACTTTGTAAACTCCTTTAGTGTCCTACAATGTTTTCTTGGCATGTAAGGTTATATAGGAACAGGATTTTTTCCCTTCCTTACTTTCACTTTACCCAAAACCTAAGGAAGTTCCTGAAACCCTTTCTCCACTCCACCCTTCCTTGGGACTCAAATTTCATTTATCCGACCCAAATTACAGTCCTTGCTTTATAGAAAAGTACCCTCTACAGTAGGGGTCTTCAAACTTGACAGCTTTAAGACTTGTGGACTTCAACTCCCAGAATTCTTTCTCCAGTCATGTTAGCTCAGGAATTCTGGGAGTTGAAGTCCACAAGTCTTACACTTGCCAAGTTTGAAGACCCCTGCTCTACAGACTGAGATGACCCTGTCTCTATTGGCCTTTCATAAGGTTGGGAAGATGTGGCTGTTTCTCTAGGCCAGGGGTCTTCAAACTTGACAGCTTTAAGACTTGTGGACTTCAATTCCCAGAATTCCTGAGCTAAGATGACTGGAGGAGGGATTCTGGGAGTTGAAGTCCACAAGTCTTAAACTTGCCAAGTTCGAAGACCCCCTGCTCTAGGTGTTTGACTTACCCTGTTGTTCATCTTTCTGTTTACGACTGAAGGTGTCACTTGCCCAGAGGGTCAAGTGGGGCAACTGTTTTAATGGTTGGGCTTTAATAAAAAGGGCCTTGGTGGTGCAGGCTGTTAAATGCCTAGCACTTAAGTTCCAGCTGCCTGCAATTATTGCAGGCTCAAATCCCACCAGGCTCAAGGTTGACTCAGCCTTCCATCCTCTCGGGGTAGGTAAATTGAGGACCCAAGATTGTTGGGGGCAATAAGCTGACTTTGTAAAAATGCTGCTTAGTAATAAGCAGGCATATACAATGGAATGAAGGCTATTGCTGAGTGCATTGGGTTGTATCCCAAAAATTGTAAGCCGCCCTGAGTCTTCGAAGAAGGGTGGCATATAAATGTAATTAAAAAAAATCACATGCCACCCACAGTCATGGTTGTGAGATGGGCGGCCACATCAACTCCCGCCTTAGCCATGAAAGCCAGTGGGGTGACTTTGGGCTGGTTCCCCCCCCCCCGCATCTCTCAGCCTGACCCACCTTGCAGGGTTGTTGTTTTGGGGAAAATAGGAGGAGGAAGGTATGTTGGATATGCTCGCTGCCATGCGTTATTTGTACAATAACCCCCTTTGGCCATACCAATAAATAATAAAAAATAAATTATGTAAATAAAGTTAGCTAAGGGGAGGTAGTTGCTTTTTAGGATGAAGAATTTACAAAGGATCCTTTATTAGAAATGGAAGTTACCCATAGTAATTTCAGATCAGCACCCACAGAAATTGAATAAATAAATTTCTAAGCCACTGGTCTATGGAGATTCCCGGTCGTTCAGGTCCCAGTTGTCCTAAAAGTGCTTTCTAAAAGGCAACTGGGCTCTTAAAAAAAAAAGACTGGACCTGTGTGAAACAGGGTCTCCTGCTTGAGCAGGGGGTTGGACTAGAAGACCTCTAAGGTCCCTTCCAACTCTGACTGAATTGAGGAGGATTTGCATTCTTTGCAGTCACCTGGTTACTCCCACCTTTTCCAGTGTGCTAATGACGACCGCATTCTCTTCCCCACCATTCATTCCATCAGAACCGAAGAAGCTTCTCGGAGGAGAAGCGAAACGTCTTTTAAGGAAAAAGCAAAAGTTCCTTTCGCCAAAAAGCACCTTCGGGACGATTCTAAGCCCCTTCAATTAGCCCTGCAAGCCACCCACGGCCCCATCAATGCTGAGGCCTCTGCAGACATCGCGGACTACCCCACCCAAAATCCCCAGCCAGTCCAAGGGGAGCGGGATAAGATTCCCCCACCCCCCGCCCCGCCATTGCTCTCCTCCTCCTCCTCCTCCTTTCCCACCCATCCGTCAAGGGCAGCTGCCTCTGCCCCATCGTTGCCCACCCCACGGCCCGTCCCTCCGTTTTACCATGTCTCCGCCGACCGAGCTCCAATCGAACGGCGTCCACCGGCTAGGCCTCGGTTGCTATGGAGCTCTCCGCCCGGAAGCGGCAGGGAGGGAGAGCGGCGGGGGCCGGAAGTGTGATTGCGAGGAGGGGGTGGGGCTTAGGTGGAGTAGCCCTTTTTTCTCGCTGGGTCACGTGGTCCGGCAGCTTGCTGGCTGGTTGGCTTCGCAAAGCTTGGCGCTTGCTTGAAGAGTGCCGTGAATGCGTGGGAGAGACTTCTAGCTAGATTGCAAGGGATCCCCAAACTTGGCAACTTTAAGACTATGTTTTAAATATTTTTCTTACATGTAGGGCAGTACTTTATTTCAAAAAGTTATCCTCTACTTCCTTAATTACTGTATTGGTTTTGTCCTTGATTTTTATTTGTAAAGCAAAATTATAAACATAAGCAGTTATTTTTATCCTTATGAACTTTTTTTTAGATTTGTTCCTTTATCAGGTGTCTTCTTTGTTTTTTTTCCAAGAAAATATAGTCACTGTACCCAAGACACTGCCAGGGATCTGTGAAATCAAACTCGTTTGCCAGATTTGAAGATATTTGAAAAAAGTTTAAAAACTCTCACTTCTCATTTTTATTAACAGTTTTTCCATTTAAAATTTTTAATTTAAAAATTAAACAGGTGTTTAATATATAATAGATTTAATATTTAATTTTTACGTGAGTCATTAAATGACCCTGAATGTGTCAATTTTGTTTTTTAATGTGGTAAACATCAATAAATGTAATCCCTATAAATTAAAACACTTGGGTTCCTCCATAAATTTTAAAAGTGGGAAGGGGTCCTGAAAAAAGTGTTTAAGAAACAAGGACTCAGACTATTGGAATAATTTGTTTAATTTATATGCTTGGCTCGCAACAAGTCTGGGTGACTCAGCACTGTCAAAAAAAGTGCTCAGAGGAACATTAGTAAGATATACCAAGCAGAATATGTTGAATTATTTTCATTATATAAATATAAAATATGATCTAAATGGCAAAATCTCCACTATTTATATATTTTTTAAAAACCACCCACCTCAAATAATGTAGATTAATATTTAACTTCTGACTTATTTCTTCTTTGTTCTTCAACCAATTTGTAATACCTACTGGTATTTTTTTTTTTAGTCGTATTTATATCCCGCCCTTCTCCGGAGACTCAGGGCGGCTTACAATTTTGGGGATACACTTTTGGTATAAACTTTAGAGACCATATTCTTTCTAAGTACTGAGAGAAGATAATATCTGTAGCTCATTGTTGAATTGTGGGCATGAGATTGGTGGTTTTCTTGCAGACGTTTCATTACCAAACCAGGTAATATCATTAGTGCTAGGAGTAATGAAATATCTGCAAGAAAACTTCCAACCTCAGAGAGCATCAAGGATCTCACGTAGTATAAATGTTTGCACTTACCCTGTGCTGTAAAGTGAAACATGTATGGAAACTGTTCTTGCTAAAATTGTATGTGTGTGCTGATAAGTGCTATGCTGTTAGTTTCGCCATTGCTGCATGTGAAGTATGGCTCATCTTGTCCATGGCTTCTATACCAAAATTGTTTTGTCTCAGCTGTGGCATTAGCCATCTTGGCTTTCCCTATCTATACGGTGAAAGTATATTTGGTGTTTGACTTTTCCACTGATTATTGGCAGGTGTCAAGTTGTCAACTGCTGCATCTAACTTTGCCCGTTTCTAGGACAGCATCTCCCTTGGGGACATTGACAACTGCAGTCAATCTCTCTTTCCTTCAAATGTCCTAAGCTTAACCTGGACCTGTTATAGCCAGATCCCATTGCTGGAAAGATGAGCAGCAGAGATGGTATTCAGCAGGTTCTGACCAGTTCTGGAGAAATGGTAGCGGAAATATTGAGTAGTTCATAGAACTGGCAATTACCACCTCTGACTGGCCCCACCCCCATCTATTCTCTGCCTCCTGAGTCCCACCTGATTGGCTGGGTCTTCTTTGGTTGTCCTGCATAGGAGAACGGAGCTGGAAAGCAGGTTAGTGGGGTAGGGAGGGAATGGAGATTTTACAGTATCCTCCTCCTGCCACACCCACCAGGCCACACCTGCCATGCCCACCAGGCCACGCCCACCAAGCCACGCCCACAGAACCAGTAACATTTTTTGAATCCCACCACTGGTTAGAATATCCTGGAGTCATCTCTGGCATTTGCCCCAAATGGGTCCATATAATGCAGTACGTAGGATATGGCTTTCATTTAGAGCAGTGTTCCTTAACTGGAGCAACTGAAAGATGGGTGAACTACAATTTCCAGGATTCCCCAACCAGCAAGCTGAAGTGCACTCACCTTCCAGCGGCCCAGATAGAGCAACACTAGTGTAGAGATTGACCATTAGACAGTTCTGGAGAACTGGTAGTGGAAATTTTGAGTAGTTCGGAGAACCAGCAAATCCCACCTCTGAGTGGCCCTGCCAGCCCCATCTCTTCTCTGCCTCCCATTGAGTCCCAGCTGATCGGCTGGGTCTTTTTTTGTTGCCCTGCACAGGAGAATGGAGCTGGAAAGCAGGTTACTGGGGTGGGGAGGGAATGGGATTTTGCAGCATCCTACCCCTGCCACACTAACCAAGCCATGCCCACCAAGCCACGCCCACAGAACCGGCAGTAATTTTTTTAATCCCACCACTGATGAGCAGACCTCAGTATTGAAAGTAAAGCTCCATTTCCTCATTGCATTATTACTAAAGTTTCTTTTAGTTGTATTTTCTAAATTTACAAAATATATAAAAATGACTAAAACATGAAAAACAGTTGCAAGACTTGGGTTTGGCCAGTCTACAGAAAAGAAAGATTAGAGGGGTGGGAAACATGATAGCAGTAATCCCTTATTTGAGGGGCTGCCACAAAGAAGAGGGGGTCAACTTATTTTCCAAAACACCAGAGGGCAGGTCAAGAAATAATGGATGGAACTAATCGAGAGAAGCAACTTGGAATGAAGGAGAAACTTCTTCAGAATGAGGACAATTAACCAGTGGAGTGGCTTGCCTTCAGAAGTTGTGGGTGTTTAATCACCGGAGGTTTTTAAGAAGAGACTGTTTGAAATGGTATAGGGCCGTGATGGCGAACCTATGGCCAGAGTCCTTCTATGGGTACACAAGCTGTTGACCCAGATCAGTTCCGCCACGCATACGCACGTGCGTCCCACTGGCCAACTGGTCTTTGGGTCTCTGCCGTGCATGTGGGGCAGGGCACATTCATGGAGGATGCCCATGCATGCATGGAGGGATATGTGTGGCACATGGAGATGTGTGCGTATGTGCGGGGATGCGCACACATTGCATTTTGGGATGCTCCTGCGCTTATGCACTTTAGGCACTCTGTGCCGAAAAGGTTAGCCATCACTGGTGTAGGGTCTGGGATTGGACTAGAAGAACTCCAAGATTTGTTCCAGCTCTATTCTGATTAATTGATTGATTGATGGATGGATTGGGCTTATACCATTTACATTTACAGCAGAAAATGGGAACAGATGTTGCTTTTGGTGAGCAATCAGATCAAACAAACGAATCAGGAACTTGTAGTCTTCCAGGTCCTCTTCATTCACAGCAGGGACAGGGATGGAGGAAGCTTTTTTTTTAATTTTTAAAAACAACTTTATTTACAAGAATTAAAAACAAATTTAAAAAATACAGAAACAATAATGTGTAAATGGCACATTACTCTTTACATTTGATATCGAATTTGATAAGTCCTAATAGTCAATACTAACTAATACCTGGCGCATCTTCATTAACTATCACATCCTAAACAGCAAATAGCACACAATACTCTGCTAATCTTATCGTTGGTTTACAACTTATTATTTAATTAATAATACCTTCATATTATTTAAATAAGAAATAAGAAATATAGTAGATAGGTAATAGTAATAATGAAAGAGAAAAGGAGACTTAAGACCTTTGTTATTCTTACACATTTCATATATACAGCTGAATATAATACGCTTCTTGGGTTCACTTATTCTGTGTGGTTTTCCCCTTATGATCTACCCACTTGTACCATTTATCCCATATCCAGTATTAATCTGTATCCTGGGATGGAGGAAGCTTTGAGCTGGAGTCCCACTTTGCAGAGAACAATTTTCTGTCAGTAGCCATCTGGTCCAAAAGTGAGGCTTTTCACCCTCAAACAAATGACAAGATTTTTCTGAGCTTGTAGTTTCTTTTGCAAGAATACTATGTTGTTGTCAATAACGATAACACTTTTTCATTTGCTATGTCGTTACGTTGCTCATTTTCGAATGGCGCCAGAAGATAACATCAAACAACAAAAAGATGAAAACAAAATTTCTGTTTACGGAGATTGCTTTGAGTTGCAGAATTGCAACCATCCTCTAGATGGTGCTAACATTATGTTACATGGAGCTAGCACACATTTCTGCTTGAAAAAGTGACTTGATTCCATGTTCCCTTTGGTGCAAGAAAGCCAACATGCTTTTGAATGTACCTTGGGTTGACCAACATGAAATAGAGCTTGTAGAGTTAATTAGCAATAAGGCTTTTAGAAAACAATTATGCTTGCACAAGGATGGATTTACTTTGACAATAAATATTAGTCTGGTCCAATTCTTTGCTTGATCCTGGATGACTTCCTCAACCACACCTTCTGCAGGCCACTCAGTCCAGCTAAGACGATTCAAGCCATAGCTGGTGCTTTTGATTAAATGCAGGCTGTGAATACCTCCAGAGTGCCAGCAATTGCATCTGCTTTTGAATGCTAATGGAATTTTATCATTTTCTTTTTCTACAGAGAGCAGATGTAAGTCTCTGGAAATCATTCCTTTATATTGGGAGCAAATTGATAATAACTTCAGCTTGCTTGGAAATGGCACATTTCTTCTTTTTATTCCATCAGAGCAATAAGCTTACAGAGCAGTTTGTAGGAAATAAATATTTCATATTCTGCTAACTTTTCAGTCCCAGTTTAAGGAAACTTCGAATAAGAATTTCTCATCTAGAATCAACTCGTCTCTGCCCAAAAATACAGTGGCTTTGGAACCATTTATTTGCCTCAAATGTAGACAGAGTCTTGTAGTTTGGTAGTAGAACACATATTTTAAAGTTAGAATCAGAGGTGGTATTCAGCAGGTACTGACCAGTTCTGGAGAAATGGTAGCAGAAATGTTGAGTAGTTCGTAGAACCGGCAATTACCACCTCTGACTGGCCCCACCCCCATCTATTCTCTGCCTCCTGAGTCCCACCTGATTGGCTGGGTCTTCTTTGGTTGTCCTGCATAGGAGAACGGAGCTGGAAAGCAGGTTAGTGGGGTAGGGAGGGAATGGAGATTTTACAGTATCCTCCTCCTGCCACACCCACCAGGCCACACCTGCCATGCCCACCAGGCCACGCCCACCAAGCCACGCCCACAGAACCAGTAACATTTTTTGAATCCCACCACTGGTTAGAATATCCTGGAGTCATCTCTGGCATTTGCCCCAAATGGGTCCATATAATGCAGTAAGTAGGATATGGCTTTCATTTAGAGCAGTGTTCCTTAACTGGAGCAACTGAAAGATGGGTGAACTACAATTTCCAGGATTCCCCAACCAGCAAGCTGAAGTGCACTCACCTTCCAGCGGCCCAGATAGAGCAACACTAGGGGGAGAGATTGACCATTAGACATATGGTTTTATGCTTTCTTGCTTTATGAACAAAGTTAGGAAGCGTCTCCACACTGTTCCTGCAGTAGGCAAGCCTCCATGACTTGGGAATACTAAGTTGCCTGATAGTAAGATGTGAAGCTCCATTCATCTCGGGCAGAAATATATATATAAATATTTTTGTGCTTTCAGTAGCTTCTTATTGCTCTGATGATGTAATAACTAGAGGGAAAACATCCAAAGAGAAGTCCCTTAAAAATGCAAGAAATCCACACCAGTTGATCTGTCCACTAGTAAGCAAGCATTTATTGAAGAGGCGATGATAAAGATACAGAAGTTAGGTCTAGATAGAACTTTTTCTTTGAAAAAAGTTCACAGAAGAGCAACTAAGATGATCAAAGGCCTGGAGACTAAACCATATAAGGAACGGATGCAGGATTTGGGTCTGGCTAGTCTAAAGAAAAGAAGAATTAGGGGTGACATGATAGCAGTATTTCAGTATTTGAAGGGCTGCCACAAAGAAGAGGGAGTCAAATTATTCTCCAAAGCAATTCTCCAGAGGGCAGGATAAGAAATAATGGAAACTAATCAGGGGTGGGATCCGACCGGTGTAACTACTGGTTCAGTGATTTTATGTTTTTACGTTTACGATATACACGCTGCGCGTGCATGTATAGCGTCGTCAGCTAGCTGCCTGGACAGCTGAGCAGCGCTGTGCGCAGGTGCACAGCAGTTGAAAAGGCACTTTTTTCCTGCTTTTTCAACCGCAGCTGTGTCGCGCAAAGCAGCTGCAGTTGAAAAAGCAGGAAATAAAGGTCAGGTAAGAGCCCAGGCGGGTGGGGGGCCAAAACAGCAGCAGACATAGAACCGGTTCTATGTATGCTCTCTGTTTGCTGCTCTTCAGAGCAACGGGTTCTACAGAGGTGGACAGAACCAGTAGAATCCCACCCTGAAACTAATAAAGGAGAGAAGCAAGCTGGAATTAAGGAGAAACTTCCTAACAAGTGAGGACAATTAACCAGTAGAACAGAAGTTGCCTTCAGAAATCGTGGGTGTTCCATCACTGGATGTTTTGAAGAAGAGACTGGACAGTGACTTGTCTGACATTGTATAGGTTCTCCTGCTTGAGTGGGGGTTGGATTAGAAGACCTCCAAGGTCCCTTCCAGCACAGTGTGCTATTTGGATAATGAAATGTCTGCAAGAAAACAACCAAGCTCACAGTGCACCAGGGACCTCACAATTCTACCCTGAGCTGGTTTCTTCTGTGTAGGGATCTTCATTTCATAAAGCTACTTGTCAGTGTAAAATAGTTCTGTGCTGGCATCTGTCTTGCAGGTCCTCAGAAGGTTTGTTCCTCTGCAAAATAAATAAATAAAATTTTTATGATTGCACTGAATGAAGCAATGCATTTAAGTGACCCAGCCTAGCCTCACTGGTTGAATTTCTCCTTCATGTGGCATTGTACCTTAGTGAACCTTTAAATGCTTTAGTTACCTTCTCTGCCTCTCTGACAGCTTGCTAACCAAATGCATTATTCAGTTCAATCTCTCAGCAGCCCAGAGGCTGCAAAGGACAGGCGGTGCTAAATGTACGCAGAAATCTCTGGACACAATGTCAGAATAACATTCCTTTGATGGATCTGCCACTCCAAGAGTGCTGTGCAGGAAAAGCAAGTTAATAAATAACATACTAGTTTTGACATCTGAGAAGAACCAGGAACCCTACTGCTCTGTTGCTTTTTGGTGGGAGGAACAAGGGAGGAGGGGGGAAAATGTCCCTGATAGCTTCAGAGTTGGTGAGATGCTTTCATTAGGCCTGGGTGTAAATAAAAGCCGAGAAAATGTTCATTGCTTGTAGGAGCCTAAGTAACGGAAATGTAAATAAGGTTGTCTGTCTTCCCAAACTTTCTTCTGAGCATGATTCATGAGTTTCCTTGTGGAATTTCAAATGGATTCCTGGGTGCGATTGTCAATAGCTTGATGATCCATAATGCACACACAGCAGCTGCTCTCCCTGAGTCCTGAATGTTAAAGGTGATGGAGCTCCTAGAAGATTGGTTGTAGGTATTACCCAACAACAGCTTTTCATGCTTCTTGGCTTACATTACCCAATTTAACTCTTTAACAACCAGAAGTGTAAGTGGAAACTTGCTTCTTTATGCTTACATGCATGAACATTATTTTGGTGTAACTGTGTGAGGAGCTTTCTCCATAATTTCATTCGGATCTTTCTGTTTCTCACACTTTCCTTCATCTGGTACCTTTTAGAAGTCTTGAGACTTGAAAGCACAGGGTAATTCCGGGACTGTTGATTACCAAAATATCACAGAATCCTCAAGTTAGGGAAGGAATTCACCCTATGTTTGAAGACTGTCCAACTTTTATTGTTTCTACACTCTTGTGGGATAGTTAGGAAGACCAATGTTGTTGGTTCACGCAGTGTGTAAACCCATAGTTCCCTTTATCTGTAATCTATTGAACAAACTGCAGTTTATTGGTCCCTGCTGAAAATTGGAGGATCCATTTCAGTCCAATTTTAGTATCCTGGCTAGGAGTCTTCTAAACCCTAGAATTGTCATGTTTCTACTTGAAGTTGTAGTTCTTAATAGGCACAATATAACTAAGTTTCAAATCCAAGAATTTTCTCCAATAAAGCATATTTGTAGCTCAGGGTTGAAATGAAGGATCCTTGATGCTCTCTTCTAATTGAAGAAAAGAACAGAATCAGAAGAATTTGGAACAAAATAAAGCTAGCACTCATGATGTTACCTAGTTTGGGTAATGAAACATCTTCAAGAAACCACCAAACTCTGAGAGCACCAATGTCCCCCCCATTTCTCCAAGTTCTCCTATCTTCCTCTTTCAGAATTTGTCCTCAATTGAATTAGTCCATAAATCCTGATCTTGTATAAAACTTGATGATTGAACTAAGAGGCTCAGTTCCTTGGGGTTTTTTTTACCCAAGGTAACATCAGGAAAGTGCTAGCTTTATTTTTATTTTGTTCCAAACGCTTCTGATTCTGTTCATTTTTGTTTTATTATGTTTCCTGCCAGCTGCACTGTTATCGTTATTATGCCAAGATGAATTATTTTGATTATTGCCAACAGACTCTCTTCTTACAATTTTAAGCCCTTCATTTAGGAATCATCTGTTCTCTCACCTCATCTACATGAACGCAAAAGCAAAACACGGCTTTCTTTCTCTTTCTACAGTCATCTTCCTACCAGCAGCTGTTGTGAGAGGAAAAATAGCAACATAAAAGTTGAAGACAATTTGACATTAAAACTGTTATCCCATTTGGGTAACTAACTATGGAGAGTGCTTCTATTTGTGGCTATCGTTTTGCATGTGTGTATATATCCATTCGCACGTGCAAAAATAGCTTTGCTACAAGTTTTACTTGACAGTATTTTGTTTTTTTCTGGTGCAGGCACTAAAAAGGCTCAAGTGAAGAAGCTAAGATATGGGTATTGGTTCCTTGGGAATCATCCTAGTCAACTTGGAGACCCCCTTATATCTGCAACAGAGGTGGTATTCAGCAGGTTCTGACCAGTTCTGGAGAACCAGTAGCAGAAATTTTGAGTAGTTCAGAGAATCAGCAAATACCACCTCTGACTGGAGATTTTACAGCATCCTTCCCCTGCCACGCCCACCAAGCCACGCCCACAGAACCGGTAGTAAAAAAAATGGAATCCCACCACTGATCTGCAAATTATTTATTTAAGCTTGTCTGCCCAGCACTCCATGGAGCCTTTTCTGTGGTTCACTTCTGTAGTATTAGAGGGTAGGTAGAACAGAACAGGACGTAAAATGGAATAGGATGGGATGGGATGGAATAGAGTAGAGCACAATAAAATACGATTTATTATGATCATAGAACAGTATAAATAGAATTAGAGGTATAACGTCCTTGTGTTCAGAATGAACCTGACACTCAGCTCATGCATTTCTTTGTTGTATCTTCTGAGATAATACACACAAAAGTACACCTTCACCTTCCAAGAGAAATCAGATCTGTTACGAAGGGGAAGCGACTTGTTTCCTACTGTTGGATTGATATCTTGCCATTGCTATCAATCAGTGAATCAAAATTTATTTATGGTTTTGGCCAAACTGTCACTGTCTCTAATAAAGTTGCCAAAGACATAAGGCATAAGGCATAAGCTGTCCTAATATTGGAGTAGAGACTTTAGTTCCTTGCTAAAAACCACAATTCCTTAGGTTTCATATGATGCTGGGGTCCTGGTGCTCTCTGAGTTTGGTGGTTTGCTTGGAGATGTTTATTACCTGACCAAGTACCACGATCAGTTATTGATAGTAATGCATTGATCATGAGCATCTTGTTGGTGTACTGATGGTGTTACCTAGTTGGGTTATGAAATCCTGAAAGCTATTTGAGAGCACCAGGGAGAGCATCAAGGACTCCACAGCTCAACCCTGACCTACATATATTTAGTTTTTGTGACTGTTCCATGGCTTTGCTTTTATTTCGTTGCCATTTCTGGGTTCTATATTACTGGTTATTGACCATAATTTCATTTAAGAAGCAACCAGTTTCCATTATAGACAATTTATTGGTTCTTTCTTTGGAAATAACTCTGAGCAGGGCTTATCCAAAGCATTTCATTGCTAGAGGTAAAGACTAACATAATGACTGCAAGCACCAATAGTGAATGTAAGAGAGAGCATTGCCCCAAATCTTGTCCTACATCTTCACTATAAAACCCTTTAAAATATTTTTTAGAAGAGCCCCAATAGGAGCCAGAATAGAATAGCAATGCAGAAGGGATACAAAGGATGGAAGGAAGCAATGCAGAAGGACAAGAAGGAAAGAAGGGACAAAGAAGATGGAGATGCTGCTGTCTGCTTCTGCTGCCCCTGGGTCAGCCATCACCTCAATTAGTTTGCAGCAATACAGGAAGATGGGACGGGTTTTGTGGTCTTAGGTCTGTTGCTTCTGCTGCTGCAGAGTTTAACTGGATTTATTGAGATGGAAGGAACAGAATTACAAGAATTTCAATGACTGTTCAATTCTCTGGTTTAGAAATTATTTTTTTTGTAGAACAAAAGGATTTTAAAAATTTCTTACCTTTTGAACTGGTGAAGAGGTAGCTTTCTTCATCTATATGTATAAAAGCAAAATACCACTCACGGATCATCACAACATCTCCAGAACCGTAAAGCTTACAAACTTGAAATTTAGCACATATGTTCCTCTTGGCTCCTAGGTGTTCACTAAGAAAGGATTTTTTGGAATGACCATCAGAACATCAGTATTTCGTATATTATTATTAACAAACTCTGATGCTCAGGAGTTCTACTCTCCCTCCCCACCTGAAAAGAAATCAGTTCCAAATACAAAACACAAGCAGCTTTAGTACAGAACAGTTGAGCTAAGCCACACCCAGGCTCCTTGCTGTCTCCTTCCTGCTCATACAGCAAATACTGTTTCAGTTTCCAAACAGCCCTGAACTGTCTCACACACTGACAGGACGCTAGCCAGATGAATACCGATGGATGCTGGTAGGCAGAGGCAGAATTTCTCCCCCTTATTTTCCTCCCCAAAACCTTGCCCGATCACATAGTTTCATAGCGAAGCACGGGTACCCTGCTACTAAAGATAAAGATAAAGGTGTTGGTTAGGAGCTGTTTATGAAAATGCCTCCTGAATGGATTCACAAATGGGTTGCTTTGGCTGGGCATGTTGTGTTATAAGCCTTTAACCCTCTTTCTTTCCTCACTTTTACCTTCAGACTTGCTTAGTTTAGGCATCAGCAAGAAATTACATGTTAGTGAGGATTACAGAGATTACAGATTAACAGAGTTGGAATGGACCTTGTAGGTCATCTATCCAACCCCCCGCCTAAGCAGACCCTACACCATTTCTGAAAGGTGGCAGTCCAGTCTCTTCTTCAAAACTTCCAGGGATGAAGCTCCCACAACTTCCAAAGGCAATTTCTGTTCCATCAGTTGATTGTTCTCACTGTCAGGAAATTTCTCCTTATTTCCAGGTTGAATCTCTCCTTGATCAGTTTCAATCCATTGTTCCTTGTCTGGCCTTCAGGTGCTTTGGAAAATAGCTTGACCCCTTCCTCCTCTCTGTGGCAGCCCTTCAAGTATTGGAAGGCTGCTATCCTGTCTCCTGGTCCTTCTCTTCCCTAGACTAATCATGCCCAGTTCCTGAAAACGTTCATCGTACGTTTTAGCCTCCAATCCCCTAATCATCTTTGTTGCTCTTCTTTGCTCTCTTTCTAGAGTCTCAACAACTGTTTTTATAGTGTGGTGACCAAAACTGGATGCAGCATTCTGGGTGTGGTCTTACTAAGGCTTTATAGAGTGGTATTAATACCTCATTTGATCTTAAATTAGGTATATAGTTTAGTTTCTAGTAAGCATGGGATGCCTAGTTAAGACAAAAATGGGAAATTGTCTTTCAAGGGCTGATTGCTTCCTGAAGATGTCTAGTTGGCCTCAGTGGAAAAAAAAGGCTCTGATGAATTCTTAGCTTAATCTAATTAATCTCCTTCTTAGAGCTTTGGATCTGAGCTGTTGATTCAGGAATATAAAGCCATCGGAAAGAAGTTTTCCAAGATTTCAGGTTGCAGTTTTTCCAAATTTGCCTGGACATGTCGCAGATGCAACTTGAGGCCTTTTGCAAGCAAAGCAGATACACTTCCATTTTCTCTCCTCCCTTCTTGAATGGAGTTGGATACTAGTGGCGACACTCCAAAAGATTTGCAAGCCATGATCTAAATCAATATATTCATATACATTAATTTGGTAGAGTTAACCCTAACTGTTACGTATGCAGTCATTGGTTAAAGTCATTGGTTTAGTTTGAACTGTTCTTGTAAAATGTAAGAAATGATTGGTTTAAAAAGTGCGGGAAAACCCTGCACTCTGATTGGCTGGCAACTGCGGCTGCTGGCTATAAGTAGCAGCCGCAGCCCAGCCAAAGTGGGTCCGTTCTGAGCTGTAGTCACTAATAAACAAAGAGCTTGAAGCACTCCGTGTCTGTCTCTTCATGCAAACTTAACACTAACCCTAACCCCATGTATCATTTTCCTTTTGATTACATTCAACATTAAAATTACAGTATTGGCCATTTTTTGAGGAAGTCTGGGTCAGGCTCCAAAAACCAAGAAAGGCGCAATGAGTTAATTTTTTAAAATCAAATTTATTTATATGCCGCTTTTATTTTTTTTTATAAATATCTCGAGGCAATTAACATATCCAACACACCTTCCTCCTCCTATTTTCCCCATGACAACCACTCTGTGAGGTGAGGTGAGCTGAGAGACTGGGGGACTGGCCCAAGGTCATCCAATGGCCTTTCATGGCGAAGGTGGCATTAGTCCTCACAGTTTCCTGATGTTGGCCAAAAGTCAATCAACTGACTTTCATGGCTAAGGTGAGTGTCAGGATTCCGGCAGTTACCCCCATCTAAATCATGAGTCTTGAGCCAAACTTCCAAAATTTAAAAAGGATTTATAGGGAGTTAACATGGATGCCTGGATGTAGCCGACTCTGAGACACATCATTCATTGTCACCCTTGACTCTGGTTTTTCCCCCACCCCTGGGTGTATCGTAATTCATACTCTCCAATGGGACACATCCATAGCCAAGAGTCATCAATCATGCTCTCCAGTTAGAATTTTGCCCGGCAGAAACTTCAGTCGCCTAGTTACTATCTTTGAAAACATTTATGGAATGCAGTTTTGGTTTTGCAAGCTACCGCACTGCTCCCCCTCCCTTTCTGTTGGCAACTCTAAAAAGACCATAGAAATATTTTATGAGTTGACAGTAAGACTTGAACTCATAGTTTCCGGCTTTCTAGCCTGGTGCCTTAACCACTAGACCTAACAAACTGACTCTCAATTCAAACTCAATTCAAAGCAGTTTCCTTTATAAGCTCTTACCTATAGACAGAAATCTTGCCAAACTAAAGCAGATTACTTGCACCATAAAACCTATACACCCAGCAATGATTAGGGAGGACCTGTCGTCTCTCTTTTTCTCCCACACAAGCTCTGATGTCTCTTGATCCTGTGGAATACAAGCCCCTCCCACCTGGGAATCCAGACAACATTCCATCACAGTCTGAGACCTCAGGAGTTGCATCTTCGTTCTATTTCAGAGCAACATAAGACAAACAGTCAATGCCTCCAGGTTCTCCTAGAAAGCTTCACATCTAGCAGGCCCTATGGGAGGAAGGACACAACTTTAAGAGGAGTTTTTGTCTGCTCCAGCAGGCACCTCTTTAGGTTGACATGTAACACAATCCGTTTGCCAAGAACAAAATGTTTTAATGCCGTCATCATAATAAATGATTTGAACCAGAGTTAGTGGAGTGTTACTGTGTGCCTTTGTCCCCCTGCTTTGGTGGTAAACTTAAACCAAATTACATGGATAGTTTTAATTAAATTTGAATTGGCTGGGGTTTTATACCATTTTAAAGGCCGCTTGAGACCCTTGAGTTGCATTTAAAATGGAGTGTTGTAATTAGTGAGTTCTACATTTATTATAGTAGTAACTGCACTTTAATGAATTTATTTAGTACTAAACAAAGCTGCTCTAAACAGTTCTGATTACAGAAGGCTGTTAACTTCAGCAGTATATTTATTCCTTCTCTTAATTCTGTATATCTTTGAATTTTTGGTTACTTAAACTGGGACTGGATAATTAGAAAAGGAGCAGGGAGGGAACGCTTATTAATTCATTTTACATTCAAGGCAGGAACATTTTCCTTTATGCTCACCCTTGTAGGTGGAGGTGGAGGTGGAGGAGGAGGAGAAGAAGAAGAAGAAGAGGAGGAGGAGGAGATTGATATCTGAGTGAAAGGGATAATGTTGTTTTGGAGAATGCAGGAGTACCAATGTTGTCCCTATTGATAACTTCTTAAAGAGGAGGAAGAGTATTTCCCCCCAAAATTAAGACAGTTATAGCAGAGGTGGTATTCAGCAGGTTCTGACCAGTTCTGGAGAATCAGTAGCAGAAATTTTGAGTAGTTCAGAGAACCAGTAATGGACATTTTGAGTAGTTTAGAGAACCAGTAGCGGAAATGTTGAGTAGTTTGGAGAACCAGTAGTGGAAATTTTGAGTAGGTCGAAGAACCTGTAGCGGAAATTTTGAGTAGTTCAGAGAACTGGTAGTGGAAATTTTGAGTAGTTCGGAGAACTGGTAGTGGAAATTTTGAGTAGTTTGGAGAACCAGTAGTGGAAATTTTGAGTAGTTCAGAGAACCAGTAGTGGAAATTTTGAGTAGTTCAGAGAACCTGTAGCGGAAATTTTGAGTAGTTTAGAGAACCAGTAGTGGAAATTTTGAGTAGTTCGGAGAACCAGTAGCAGAAATTTTGAGTAGTTTGGAGAACCAGTAGTGGAAATTTTGAGTAGTTCAGAGAACCGGTAGCGGAAATTTTGAGTAGTTCAGAGAACCGGTAGCAGAAATTTTGAGTAGTTCGGAGAGCCGGTAGCAGAAATTTTGAGTAGTTCGGAGAACTGGTAGTGGAAATTTTGAGTAGTTCGGAGAACTGGTAGCAGAAATTTTGAGTAGTTCATAATCCCACCTCTGACTGCCCCCCATCTATTCTCTGCCTCCCATTGAGTCCCAGCTGATTGGCTGGGTCTTCTTTGGTTGCCTTGCACAGGAGAATGGAGCTGGAAAGCAGGTCAGTAGGGTGGGGAGAAAATGGGGATTTTACAGTATCCTTCCCCTGCCATGCCCACCAAGCCACACCCACAGAACCGGTAGTAAAAAAAATTGAATCCCACCTCTGAGTTGTAGGATGATAAGCATAGTTCTGGTTTCAGTATACAATCTCTAACTTAAAATGGCATTGCAAATGCATAAGAGAGATTACTGTATTAGCACTACAAAAAAAAGATTTGAAATTAGCCTTTGGGGAAGAAGTTCAAAAAGTTTTCAGTGAATGGTACAGTGACTGGCTAAATGATTGACTTAAAATCACCCAGTGAGCTTTCTTAGCTGAAGTTGAGTCTCCACGTTCTTCATGTAATGTTTTTTTCTGATTGCTCGAAATATTTCATATTTTTATACCAGTTAGAAAATATATTTTAATCTATTCAAATGGCCTAACAATGCATTGATAAATTTGTGCTGAGGACAAGTAAAATGAACACATAAATGTAGCTCTTTGACCACAACACAAAAATGGTTTTTGCTGTCTTTCTGTTTTTTTTAAATTTATTTATTTTTGTTTGGACTTTCAAACATTAACCAGCCTGAACAGTTGTTTAGATTTTTGAGATGAGCCAAAGTTGGTTAGATGCTTCCATCTAGCTGTGACCACTGATTAGGAGAATACCAACGTTCTCCTGCATGATGAAAAATATTATTGTCTCCCATTCAGAATGAATCACATTCATCCAGTTTTGAGGCAGAGAGGACTTTCACATGTGGTTGGCATCCATGTAATTAGATGTGTGATCCCACCATTCAGGAAAGCATCTGCGTCTTATGAAAATCCTTTATAAATGCTCTTATGAGTCGTGGTGGCGCAGTGGTTAGAATGCAGTACTGCAGGCTGCTTCTGCTGCCTGCTGGCTGCCTGTAATTTGGCAGTTCGAATCTCCCTAGGCTCAAGGTTGACTCAGCCTTCCATCCTTCTGAGATCGGTAAAATGAGGACCCAGATTGTTGGGGGCAATAGGCTGACTCTGTAAACCGCTTAAGAGGGCTGTGAAGCCCTGTGAAGTGGTATGTAAGTCTAAGTGCTATTGCTATTCCCAATCCATCCATCCATCAATCCAGTATTGTATGCTGACTCTGCCCACTGCTAGGAGTTTGATCCTAACTGGCTCAAGGTTGACTCAGCCTTCCATCCTTCAGAGGTGAGTAAAATGAAGACCCAGATTGGTAGACAAGAGGCCGACTCTGTGAACCACTTAGAGAGAGCTATAAAGCATGTGAAGTGGTATATAAGTCTAAGTGCTATTGCTATTGCTAAACCAAAAACATCTATTCCTTCTTCCAGCTGCTCACTGATGAAGTTTGCTTGCTGAATGAAAACGCTAAGAATCCCCTATTCCAGAGATGGTATTCAGCAGGTTGTAACCAGTTCTGGAGAACCGTAGCGGAAATTTTGAGTAGTTTGGAGAACCGGCAAATACCATCTCTGACTGGCGATTTTACAGTATTCTTCCCTGCCACGCCCACCAAGCCACGCCCACAGATCCAGTAATAAAAATGTTTGAACCCCACCGCTGCCCTATTCCTGTAGGTTATTTACTTCATGGAAATGTCTATCTTTACTCTTCAACATCTTTCATTTTGAACTCTCTCTCTCCTTTTGTTGCCTTACAGCTCCTAATAATTTCATTGCCTGTTGCCTTTGATTTATGCTGGCCTGACCGTGAAGAGAAACTAGTCCAACCTGTCAGTTTGTTTTCTATGGAGGGATTTATGCAATGTGGCTTTCTTTGCTGTATGTTTTTGCCACGTTTTCTGAAATGTAAATTGGGATTGTCTGCACATCCTGGATCTCGCAGGGGCTTGCTTGATTGCCCCTTGGTTTTGAAGAAGCAACTGTGAAGAACTCATTTGCATCCATCTCTATAGCTTGTTTTTGCACAGGTCTAAGAGAAATCAAACACATCTTCATACCTCCCATTCCATTTGCCTTTTCTCTCATACCAGTTTTTCCTTCTATCTTTGAACTCTAGGTGCCAAGATATTCCTCTTTTTTCATAGTTCACATTAACTGAGTTTTTCCTCCTTTTATTAAAGAGTGCCTTCTGTTGTAAAGCTGTCAATATGGGCTGATTTAGCTCTTCTAATGTTGCTTGGAAAATACCTGATGTGTTCATTAGAACTGGGTCTTTGCATCTCGAAGATTTTAAGAAATTTGTTGGAGGTGGGTTGGTAGAGAATAATAATCTAATTCATTAAGAGATCCTTTTTCAAGGACCTGATTCTAGAGAAAATAAAATTACGAACAGGGAAATTTGGCAGTGTTGTTGCCTTCTTTCCATTCCTCATTTCCCCTCAAGAAAACAAAATCATTTTTACCTTGCATCAATTTGCATTTTTAAGAATATTTGCTTGCAAATTTGTGCATACTTTCATGGACATTTCTCTTAATGCATTCCTAATATGTTTTATCCGCATTTTGTTTGTATCTCTGTTTTATAGACAACTCGTCCTGATTATCTGTAGCCATGATAGCCTCATAATAACAGGTTTTTCAGATTAGACATCAGACTTACCTTGGTATACTGTTCTAACCTACTAGATCATCCTGAAAGATTCTGGAGTGCTGCTACCCTCAACCTGTTCTCTGCTCCCTCATCCAGATAAAATTGTGCAGTCTCTTAATCTGGATTTCTTTCTGGGGAAACTTTGACTTCCCAAAAAAGTGCCCCCATTGCTTCTGCAGGTGCATTTCCACCACATGGCTCACCCTTTTGGCAAACAGTTTTCCCCAGCATAACACTTTTTCAGTGAAGGTACACATGTCTCTAGAAGGATGTTGGTGGGATTCATGGATGGTTTTGTGCAAGAGAAGAGTATAAGAGGGATTCCTCACTTGAGTGTGCTCAGACAAAATAACTTGTTAATTGTGTCTAGAATTTTGATAATGGAGAGAATTGCAGCCTTATGGTGCTTTCTTGGTCGGTGCTGAAGACAATGGCTAGCAAGCACATTTGTTTTGTGGTGCTATTGGCTATAAGGCTCATAAGATCTAAAATAACCTGTATAGTATTATAACTTATATAATGCTATTTAGGTTATTTTTATTTTTTAACATTATTTTTATACCATCATATTTCTCAAGGAACATGATAAGACAGAGTTGTATAGTGATGTGTTTTTTTCTTTTGACTGAGATGAGCCAATCTTTCCTTGCACTGTGTAACTCCAACATAAAGTGAGATTTGATTTTTCTTTTGACTGAAATGCTAATCAGGGGAATGCAGCCATGGATTCCTTACCAGTAAATGTGAATTCTGATCACATCTTTCTTGCTGACAACATTATTTGTTTTCATTTTACAGTTATAGCAGTAAAAATATTGTCAACCATATCATTACAATGTTTAAGTACTTAAAATGTAGGCTAACCCATAAATATAATAACTGCATGCAAGCATATAAAATATCTTTGGCAAATGTTTGTAATTTGGACTAAATCCTTCCACCAAGGGATTGACTGGACATAAGGAATAAAGAAAGGTTGAGATCTACTATTTAAAAATATATATTGCTTGCTTGAGTTTTCTATGTTATATCTTTGCATATCTTGGCCCCAAAGATGCATATTGTTTTGAAGGAAGACTGGTTTAACAAAATGCATAGATATATATATGAATTTGCAATTTGATTTCACTTGTGAATTCAGGAAATGCAAATAATCAGGTGTGCATTAAAATGTGAAATGAATGCTTTCTTCCTTCCAGTTCCACTTAAGATTATAGAACCATAGAACTGGAAGGAATAATGGAGGTTTTCTATTATTATTTGTTAAACTTATTTTATAGTGAAAGGGAAATAATAAAAAATATAAACATAACAATGGCAAAGCAATGAAACAATAAAAAATAAAGGAAACTACAATAATATGAATTTAAAAAGTCCAGCTTCCTGCTCAAGCCATGAGACCTTATATCATCTTGACAAATGGTTGTTCAGGCTATTCTTGAAAACCTCCAGCGATGGAGCACCTACAACTCTGGGGTACAAACTGTTCTTTTGATGAATTGTTCTCACAGTCTGTTCTGACCTAACCCGGTTACCAGCAAGAAAATCTCAAACAAACGCAGCAACTCAAACCTTCACAGTTTTAATCTACAAATAAAGTTCTTTGTAGATAAAAGATGGCTTGTAGCCAATTAGTCCAACCAGAAAAGCCTTGACAGAATTCTTCAGATAAGCCGGAGTCTCCACACACAATGCTGAGTCTTTAGAACGTTTTTGCTTTCTGCAAAAGCAAAAACCTTTTGAAACCAGGCTTATATTACCTGGAGGGAGGGGCCATTACCTTGCATCCTTACTCCCGAGTCACCTGTGCTGCTCCAGCTGTTCTCTTCTCTGAATCATCCTGTGCTCATGTGCACTTGGCACAGGCTCCTTGGGAACTTCCTCGTCACTGCTGCCAGCCCCCACAATCCCTGAAGGCAGCAGTCCACTCCTTGACTGGCCCCCCCATCAGAGTCATCGCTCTCCTCAGCCATCTGCACCTGCTGCTGGCTAACCACAACACAGTCAGGAAAATTATCCTTAATTCTAGGCTGCATCTCTCTTTAACAAGCTTCCATCCATTGCTTCTTGCCCTGTCCTCAGGTGCTTTAGAGAATAAATTGATCCCTTCTTCTCTGTGACAGCACCTTAAGTAGTGGAAGACAGCAATCATGTCACCCCCTAATCTTTCTCTTCATTAGGCTAAATATACCTAATTCCTTTAACTGTACAGTTATTTTTTATTAGTTTTGTTGCTCTTTAATTATTAATCCTTCTCATTCTAACTGGTGCACAATTTTAGAAGACTTAAGGTCTATAGTAGGCTCTGAATCCCATCCAGTTCATAACCCATCAAAATTAGGCTAACTACAACGAAAAATAATTCTATGTCACAAATCTGCCTCCTTGCATTTATCCACATGTGTGATATTCAGTTGCAGCTATTCTTTGATGTAGTTAATTGTAAAAGATCAGAGAGGTAAATTCCTCTGGGTTATTGCAATGGTTATATGGGTATCTTCTTCTTGATGTAGACATGATGGCACAAGCAAAATGAGGCAATAAAATGGATAGATATTGCAGACAATATTGATAAAACAATCATGGAGAAAGAAAACTAATACATCAGAACTAAGCTGTAGACACAAGAGAGGAATTAGTGCATAGAAAAAAACTGAATCCTTTCCCTTATATTATTAAAGCCAAGGAAGTAACATATGTGAACTCTGATATGAAAATATCCATTTTAGTTATGAATTCACTCAGTGGATTAAAGCAAACTGGTGAATGCCACAGTATTGGGTCAAGGCAGACATTAGGACTGTCTTAAGATTATCATGGAGCAAGACCAAGGGAACAAAACCATATATATTTCAGGGAGATATCTTTAATTCCAGTTGGGGTAGATCATATGAAATCTTGAGAGATGTAATAGGAATTCAACAGCCTCATTTTTATTGAATTGATGAAAGAGTGTTTCTTTGAAGGCTTTGAAAAGCTTCTTCTAGATTTCTCTTCAACTAGGCTAAGGTACTGTTTATGTCCAAAGTCATTCATTGTCTTTTGATTGTCAGGGCCTTGGTGGTCTCTGCACTTGATTATTTTCTTGCAGATGTTTCATTGTCCAACTAAGTAGGACCCTACAGTTCAACCCTGAGCTACAAATATTCTCTATGTGTCTCTTGGTTGTTTGTTCATTTTCTCTTGTCCTCATTGCCCAGCTTATCCAGAATATCTCATTTGACTTAGTCTTGAATAGCTCAGCATAAGGATTTCTTAATCTCATGCCTTTCTTCCTGAATAATCATAGTTTTCCAGTTTACAGGGTGGCTTAAAGGCAGGATTAGGAAACACATGGTTATTTAATGGCTGGTTATGCCCATGGCCATTTGTGCAGGAAATGACATTTCAGCACCATCTGGAGCATCATGGGTCATCTACTTCCTGTTCTAGATGTTTGAGAAGTCCATTATCCATCAGTGCTGGCCATACACGTTCCATTTATATGGTTATATTATTAATGACATTTAAACCTGTGTTTGTTCTTCCCTCCAAATCTCAGTTCAAACCTGCTTCCTTTACATGTTAGCTGTAAAGGCTGACTTTATTCCTTTTTCTGAAACAAATTGTGAATTTGGAGGTTCTCAGAATCTAGTTAAGCTTTGATTTTGTTGTTGTTCAGTCATTGAGTTTTATCTGATTCTTTGCAACTGCATGGACCATTGCACACTTGGCTGCTCTGTCTTCCACTATCTCCTGGAATTTGCTTAAATTCCTGTTGAATTGAAGATTTGAAGATGTCAGATCCATGTGCCATTCTTCAATGGAAGAAGAAGGGGGGGAGTTGGTACAAGTAATCCTTTTTGATGTAACCTGAATATATTAAATCTTATATTAAATCTGTATAACTTGCACATGATATACAACTGGAGGATTGGAGCCAGATGTCTAGAAACTTGTCACCTCTTGGAGAGATAGCAAGAGGAGAAGGGACCAGCTCTGGAAGATACTCCCTGGGAAACTCTTCTAAGATACGTCCCCAGAAAAGGGGAGGGGGGAATTAACATGTTGGTTCTTTGTTTGACTAAATCCACATCTAAATAAGGGGAGGGGTTCTAACTCCCTTTATCTGTTACTGTATGCCTGGAAGCATCTTAGATTCTGCTTTTCACTAGTACTGGGATTACTTCCTTTCAATAAAGAATTCCTTTTGAAGTGCCTAGCTTTCAGAAGTTCATTCTTTTTTGGTTGAAGGGGAAAAGTCCAATGCTTACACTCTTATTTTACTGTGGTCTTAAACATGTCTCTCTCTCCAACCTCAAATCTCAGATCTAAAATATGAGAGATAGAAAAAATATAGTTACTAGTTGTGGTAAGGACTGCAATATGAAATCTACTTTTTAAAAAAAAATAGCAATCTATTTCATAATAACCATTATTTTATGAATATAATGTTTTGTTCCAAGCTGAAGTAGTTCCAGTGATTTAACACTATAATGTTGTCTGCTATCCTTTGCATCTTACCCCCCTCCTCATGGGAAGGACTTTGAATCTGTCTTGGTTATTGATTGTTGACCTTCTGAGTGTCATTGGTATTGCACAATGTTCATTGGCTATTGACTGATGATATTTAATGCATTGAAAAGGCTCAATGACCTTATGCCATGGGTTTTCAAGTTTGTGCCATGTGTGGCATCTCATAACTCATTAGTATGACCCAATGAAAACTCTGATTTCAGAGTCAGGACAAATATTTTCTTTAATTTCACTAGTCCTGTCCATCAGACTGTATGACAGATAAACTGAATAATCCAGGAATGGAATTTAAATGCCTCATGACAGCAGTTTGCTTTATAAAGGAACCATTATTTTTGTGGTTAATATAATATCCACTAATACTCAATGTATAAGAGCAAGGTCTAGACAATAAATAAATAAATTAATAAATTAGGCAGAAAGAATTGCTTAAAGATTGCCAAATTGTCCTTTGTTGGGATCAAATGACTTGCAGTGATGCAACATTGAATATCTAATTTGTGCATCTATTTTATAAAAGATTGGTTAGCATTTAGGGGTGGCTGCAGGAGAAGAAGCAGCTCAGCATTTCTCTTCTCTGGTAAAAATCATCTCTTCTGGACCTGCTGTTTGTGTAGGAAAGGAAACCGCCATTGTCAACAAGAGAAATTGTGCTGGAACAGCAAAATGTAGCTTCCTATAGATTCTCACTGGGCTCAAATTCTCTCCCCTCACCCACCATGCTGCAAATATAGGGAAAACTACAGTGGAAACTGATAGAACTATCAAATGGCATAGAAAGGGCAGAATTGTTAATAACTGGAAATTGACTCCATTGAACCCATTTGAAAATAAATGTATAGAATTCATTATGTAATGGCAGGACCCACCAAAGATATTGCTCCTGCTTTGTCTGACTGTCAACTATAGGTTCTCCCCTAGACCTAGACACTTAACATCCCTACTTGAAAGAACAGCCCATTGGGATCTGAATCTCATATTATCCCATTTCCTCCTGGGCTGTAAGCAGAATGGTTAAGTTTATAGTTAGTCAATGAAATGGGGCATAAAGGAAAATATATTTATCTGAATATTGATTCTTTGTATTTACCACATATCTATTTAATTACTGTATTTTCCTTTATTTTACCCTGGAATTAGATTCTATATATATATATTATTTGACGTGGTTGTAAAACTAATTAATTATCTTTCTGTCACCTATCATCCATCTATCTATCTATTGTTCATCTAAATATCTATCTTTCATCTATCTATCTGTAAGCAATTTCATGTCTAAAGATATTCTTAGGGCGTCAAACCACATTTAATATCATATTCAATTTGAGTGGGTGTTCAAGTGTTGTCTTCTCTTTTTCTTAGTTAGCCAATTCCCTCAGTCCCAGGGACCTAGACCTCATTAATTATGGAAGAAGAAAAGCAGCCATGGCACTTATTTTTGGCCCACTAAATGTAAGCCCAATGCAAATCGAATTACAGCAAGAGAGAATAGGTAAATCTTACAGAAGGGAAGCAAAAATGTTTTTCTCATCACTTTCTTACTAGCACTGACCAGGAAAGGAGAAGATATCAAAGAAAGAAGAGTGGAGTCTACTGTGCATGAGTTAAGAGGAGTTAAAAGAATCTAAGAGTAGGGGGATGTGAATCAGGCAAAGTCATTTTCAAATCAATGATTTGCATTTGCAGTCTGATTCAGTTTAGACTTCTATTTCAACTTGGGAAGTTGATTGGCTAGCTGACCAGAGTCATTGGATTACATTGTTCTGGTTTAGATTTCATAATTCTAATGAGATGTTTCTGCACATAGATATATGTCTGAATTGTCTGAATCAAAGACATCCAAATCTGTTGATTCAAACCAGTTTGCTAATTGGAGATTCACATTGGCTTCAGGTCAAATATGCACATCAAATGCAACCTTCTCTAAACCTCACAGGGAGATGCTACATGTTGGAAGAGCCAGAGTTGTTCATCCATTTCATTCTCCTCCCTACTTATTCCAGGCCACCATCTTTAACACCAAGCTCTAATATATTTGGTGTAGATGAAAATTTTTAAAAATGCAGTACACATCAGCAACGTAACATATCCTGGAGCAACCTACTCATGAACAGTCAATGTTAGACCACAGTATGTTTCATCCCAACTATATAGTTAAGATGGTTCTGTTAAGGTCATTTTGTTTCTTAGTATGAATATCCCATAGATCCTATTTAAGATTATTTGATTTTATATCCTTCCTTTATTATTTTATAAATAACTCAATGGTTTCTAAGGATGTTTAATGAAAACCAAAAGAAATAAAGAAAGGCCCAAGCAGAGGCGAAAGGTAGTAGAGATGGCTTCTAATTTTAAAATGTTGAGCATCTACAACTTCGCAAATGGTCACAACATAAATTGTAGCTGGATATATGCAACCAGAATGTAAATTTCACCAAGTAGGGAAGCTACTTAGAATTCTTACTAAATTAAAAATGTAATCAAGGAACCTGATGGGAAAAACCTAATGAAGGAACACTCTTTAGCCAAATTTTTCTCTGTGCTCTGAAAAACGAGAAGGAGCACTGAAAGGGTTACAGCTAGCTTCATAAATTCTGGCATAAATCAGAAAGGATTTCAAAACTACAGTTTGAATGGATTTATATGGATTGATTGATTGATTAAACTTGTTTTAATTATACTCATAAATGTCAAGCAGTTTCATTAAGTAGTAGAATGAGCATTTATTATAGCCAAATACCTATTCAGAATGTTTTGTAATTTCAGAACAAGCAGTTCAAATTTAATGGGCAAATGAAACATTTAAAAAGAAAACACACAGAGCAAGTATAGTATAGTATGGTATGGTATGGTATTGATCTATCTATCTATCTATCTATCTATCTATCTATCTATCTATCTATCTCATCTATCTACCTCTCATCTCCCTCCCTCCCTACTATTCAAGAATTAGGAGATGTTCAGGAAAACCATGATAAATCTGATTAATGTGGCTGGAAATAAGACAATAAGACATTTGACAGAATTTACTATTTTAGGTTTTCAGTATGTTGATGAATCTGGAGTCAGACAACATCAGAAAGTCCACAAAGGTTAAAAGAATTTCCAGGTTTCTCTTATTGAGCTGTCATCAATTTTATTACTAGAATGACTCCCATATTCTATGTGAAGAGGCTGGAAAGAGAGCATGACTTCTTCCTCTAATTAAATTCCAATCTTTTGCCCAAATGGCTGAAAGGGCAACTGTCTTAAACCTTTGAACTTTATTTGTAATACAAAGCTTCAATTAGATAAAAGACAATAATTAGCAAATCTTTTATCTTTGGGCATAATTAAATCTTTAAGAGAAGACATTTTAATCAATGGCTTGTAATGACAAGTTCATAAATTAATTAATCCCACCAATGAGAGTCTGGCAAAGATCAATGGGTGTTAAAAGAGATTCAGGATGAGGGGACCCTGCTATAGTTACACTGTAACTTGATTCAATTTGGTTTAAAGATTCCTTTTACAAAGTATTAGCTAGTTGAAAAGCTGATGCATTCTGTAAAGAGAACTCACTAAATATTCAGCTCCATCTGAACAATAAACATTGATGTTTTCCCTCAGCTGGAATTCTAAAACATTTCAGTGGATGCTCTGAATTTCTTTCTCACTTTTCCTCTTTTCCAGTAAGAAATATTGAGAATATTTTTTTGAAAGTCTCTCCTTTTCAGTTGGCTCATTCCTTTTTCATTCCCAACCCAGATCTACACATCTTCACACCATCATGCCAGTAACCAACTATGTGCATCTTGCAGGCATATATCTCTCCAAAATAAAAAACCGAACCTTGTGTTCTTTTGTCAAGTGAGGACTCCCAGTCTGACATTTATCTTAATGTTTGATGATGATGATGATGATGTGCCATCAAGTCATTGCCAACTGTTAGCAACCACATACATAGATTTTTCTCCATGATTATCTGGCCCCCAACTTGATTCTTCAGCTCTTCCAACAATGTAATCATCACTACTGTAACTAAATTTATCCACCTTAGAGCCAACTTAGAACTAAGAAGAAATTTCCTGATGATTAAAACAATTAATCAGTGGATGGCCTGCATCTAGAAGTTGTGGGTTCTCTCTCACTCTTACTCTTCAAGAAGGGAGTGGACAACGATTTGTCTGAAATAGTACAGGAAGATTGAACTAGAAAAATGTTATGTATTAGCATACTTACTTGTGATTGGAGGGTTCCCTGGTGGCAGGAAATTCGATGAGCCGTCACTGGACACAAGCCGCGAGCAGCCAGCTATAAAGGCTGCTGCAGTTTCTTCTGCAAAGAGTTATTTTCCTGTGTTCCTAGCAAGAAATAAAAGCTGTATCAGAACGTTGGTGTCCTGAGTACTTCCACGTGATCCAACAAAAAAACTCCAACATTCCTTCCAACTCTCTTCTTCTGTTACCTGGCTGCTTATCATCCACTTCTTCTCTTTCCTTCTACCTTTCCCATCATCAGAGCCTTCTCTAGGGAGTTGGGTCTTTGCATAGTGTGTCCAAAGTAGGATACTCTGATCCTGGACATTGGTGCCTGTAGTGTGAACTCTTGGTTGATACATTTGATGATCTGTTGGTTTGCTTCATTTGGCTGTCCATGGCATTCTCAGCAAACTTCTCCAACACCAAAGTTCAAAAGCATCACTGCTCTTATAATCTTATTCACATGTCTCCAGAGTCTTGGAAACCTGAGGGCCTCTTGTGTTTAATAGCCAACAAGATTTAAAAAACTAAGCAACTAGTTATTTTCAGAAAAAGCTAGGACCATTTTTTATGATGGCAGCCTAGTTCTCTCCATTCTGCTGATGTGACATGCAAGATCACAAGTACTGTGTGTACAAAAACCTGACAGAAAAAAAGAAGAAAATATATAAAGATTACTTCAAAGTCAGTCAGGCCAACTGTCACCATACATTTCTGAGAAGTCCTAACAGGATGGAAAGAAAAAAATATTTGTGGAGAGAAATACACTAAAAGCCAAAACTTGTTAATATAAGCACTGTATCCAAAGGTCAATATCAATGTTTCAGAATACACACACACACACACACACACACACACACACACACACCTCACCAGAGTGAGGGCAAAACTGCCTTGAATATTTTTAGGCCTTTACCGCCCTCTATAATTATAAATAAAAATAAAATACATAGATGGCATTTATAAAATTTGAGATATTAACTGTCAGAACAGAGTCTTGCGGGATTGACAGAAAGGTGAATCTCTCTTCAACTACTTGACACAAAGTATTCATAAGCTACTTCCAGGAGAAGTTCTTGGGAGGTGATATTGATAGTGATTTGACAGGTATCTTTCACTGATACCTTTTACCTACCCCAGTCCAAGGCCCTAGATAGTTGCCAAAGAAATTCACAACATGACATGGAACAGTGCTGTTCAAAGTAGAGTCAATTTCAAACTCACTTTAAAAGAAATGTCAATTTCATGTTTTTATTTTTCCATCTTCTGTTTACTCTATAAGATTCTTGCATTAGCTTATGTTTTTCTTCTTAGAAAAAATCCTGAATGAAAATCCTCATACATTTTATATGCATATTATACCATGTACAATTTTACCTTTTCTCCAAATATTTTTTTCGTCAGCTAAGATTTTACTGTCTATTGCTTTTACTTCTGTAATATGTTTTTCATTGCTCTGTTTGCAGTAAATTATTGCTCAATGCATTTCCAGTGTTGGATAAATTTTCCTGCATTCTCTCTACCAATTCTGCTTTACACTGATGAAAGAAAATATGCTTTAAAAATTAATTCAGGAGGAAGAAATATTTGAGAAATTTCCCTTTTGGGCAATGAGGAAGTTTGCACATTTACAAATGAGGAATGTATTTTCCCCCTTGGTTTTGCTCAGAGTAGAAAGAGTGATATAAGATTTTAAAAAATCAAAATAAGATAAAAACAAAAATAATATAAAGCAAAACTATCAGACACCAAGAATCAGGACCGTCTGTTAGATTGCAGCATAGAAGGTTTATTCAAAAATAAGATGCACAAGAATCTACTTAACTAAAGTTCAGCACTAAATTGCTATCAGATAAGGGTCAATGGAATTCAGGAAGGGTTGGACTTGGACTGTTTGTGGGAACGTAATGATTCTAAGCTGATGACATGCTTAACTCCACCACCCAGCTATGCCTCTCTTTTCCTACAAAATTTATAAAAAGGGAAAATGTATAAATTGGATTGAAGAAAGTCTGAAGGGAGGTGCTCTCATATCTATATCTTCCATTCCTTGATCAACAGCAGATAATCAGAAGGGATGGAAATATTTGTATCAAAAAGCAACAACAGGAACTTTTTTTCATCACCTCTGAGAATAAGGTGAGCCAAAACCCACCATTGAGAGCAATTTAATAGAAATTTTCAAGCATCCTGAGACTAGAAACACATCGTAGGTGAAGTCAGGCACAAGGAACCAGGTTCACACCATGAGTTGATCAAAGTTAATTGTTTCAAAGCCTATTTAAAGGAATCTCACTTGACTGACTGCATTCTCTTGGCAACAGTCTTCCAGAGACTGAGTAAGGAAAGGCCTGCACCACTTTCTGCTGTGCAAGGACTCTAAGCTCAACCCACTCTTCACATCACCCCCATTCTAGCTGGAGATTCCACCACATTTTCTCAGAAATTGAATTACACACAGTATTAGTACAGCTAACTTCAATCTGGTCTTTTGAACTGATAATATGCTTCTCTCAACTACCCCTGGGGCTCTGCCTGGCCCCTGACCTTTGCACCTTCCGCCATGACCTGAAAACCTGGTTATTTGAACAGGCTGGGCTGGGCTGATCTCCTGGAGGGGGGGGTTAAATTTTAAATGGTATACTGGGGTTTCAACTTAAATTAGACTTGTTACTGTTTAATACTGTTTTAAATTAATTTATTGTTGTGTTTTGGTTTTAATTGTGAGCCACCCCAAGTCCTCGGAGATGGGGCGGCATACAACTCTAAATAATAAATAAATAAATAAATAAATAAATAAATAAATAAATAAATAATAATGCTGAGACCCAGTGGAGAGCTCCATAAATTATATATCTTCTCCATAATGGACCTCCCAGTCTTAGGTATTCCAGGACACATCTATAAGACACCTCTAAGTCCTATTTTACTACCTTCCAGCATCATGCATATATGCTTTTACTCTTTTTATCTTGTTATGCAAGTTGAACTTAGGTCTGATGACCCCCCCCTTGAAATTTTCTTAGGAGTACTTTAGAATTGGGTTTTAGCTATAGTTTGTTTTTTTACTTTTCATGTTAAAGTAGAGGTTTTCTGTCCATGGATTAGCCTGTTCTGACACTGCGTAGCATTTTGTGACATCCACTGATGATACCCAGGTAGTGATATTTCTCATGAAACACCATCAACTGATAATTTCCCCTCCCCCCCCCAAAGCAAATGCTGTGGTGTTTCCCCCCACCCCATTAAGGAAGAGATGGAAGAAATAGAATTGAATGCAATGAAATGGAAAAGAACAGTATGGAATGGATGGGAAATGAAAGGAGAAAGGAGAAAGGAAGGGAAGGGAAGGGAAAGGAAGGGAAGGGAAGGGAAGGAAGGGAAAGGAAGGAAAGGAAAGGAAAGGAAAGGAAAGGAAAGGAAAGGAAAGGAAAGGAAAGGAAAGGAAAGGAAAGGAAAAGATAGAATGAGACAAGATACAATGGAATGAAATGGAGTAAGGGAATAGAGAACAGAACAGCACAGAATAATGGAAGGGAGAACAGAACAGAATATAACAAAGAAGATAGAATGAGAAAAGATAAAATATGAGTTGATACAATGGAATTGAATGGAATAGAATTATGGAATGGAAAATTTAGAAGAGAATAGGGTAGGATAGGATAGGATAGGATAGTGGATTGGAGACTGGGATAGGATAGGATAATAGACTATACTTTTCTTTCATCGAGGAAGCTTTGATCAGCCTTAGCATTAGACTGCCGTCTTCTGATGAAGATTAGAATGGCAGCTTCTTCTTAAAAAAAAAAATCTTGCAGTTGTAATTCCTCCCAAAGAATAACAAAAAAATTATATCTTAAAATAAATGCAAGTTGAGAGGCTTCATTGCCATGTCATAAACTTCCTAAGAATAGCTGCTGGCAATTAATTAGATAGTATTTAGGGCTGCCCTTTGTTGTTTGTTAATGTCTTTGCACCCTGTTTTGGAGGCTTTGCAGAAAAAAAAATCACAATATTCAACTATGAAACGTACTGTCAAACATGCCAGAAAGAGTGAGAAGGTATTTAAGTCTCCAAGGATTGAGCAGAGTGAGAATGACAAGAAGATAGATTTGGAGTTCAGAAAGGAAGGAAAGAAGGGGATGCAGCTTAGTAACTGAGCCAGCAGATTGCTAATGAAATTGTAGCCTGTTACTTACTTTCTCAGTAAAAAATTTCAGACTTTTTTTTTTATTCATATTTATATGCCGCCCTTCTCCGGAGACTCAGGGCGGCTTACAATTTTTGGGACACAACCCAATGCGCTCGGCAATAGCCTTCCTTTCATTGTATATGCCTGCTTATTACTAAGTGGCATTTTTACAAAGTCAGCTGATTGCCCCCAACAATCTTGGGTCCTCAATTTGCCTACCCCGAGAGGATGGAAGGCTGAGTCAACCTTGAGCCTGGTGGGATTCGAGCCTGCACTAATTGGAGGCAGCTGGAACTTAAGTGCTAGGCATTTAACAGCCTGCACCACCAAGAAATCTTCCTTGGAAAAATTTCCTAGGAAATTTAATTTAAATGCCACCAAGAGAAGGAAGGAACTATTTATCTTGGTTAGGAAAAATTAATTATCTGAAAGAAGAGGCAGAGGAATTCCAAATGTCAGGCTGCTTAGATTAAAAAAAAAGGCAGAAGGTAGGTTAAATAGTTCTGTGGGTTAAGATGCAAAACAAAACTGGATTGTTTTGCACAGCAGCTGGGGAAAAATGGCTGGGAAAGTTTGGGCCATTTTTTTATTTAAAATAGACAAGAGATTAAAACAAACCATCAGATGGCACTGTTTCCCTTGGAATCAATGCAGCGAACAGTCTTTTCTCAGCTTGGGTCAGCCAAGGTCTGCTCAGATGACTAGCATGATCTAGAAATGAGAGATTGAGGAATAATATTAGTTAATTAAGAGGCAGCCCAGGAAATCCATTTATAATCAGTACTGGACTGAAGTGAGAGAGCCTAGAAGGAAGAACAAACATGAGACAGAGGAAAAGAGGTAACTGAGTGGTGCAGAAACCCCAAAAGGACAGAAAGAGAAGAAATTCTAGACTTTGGCCTGATTCACACATGCAGAAATGTGCAATCCTGAGTCTTCTTTCTTTCTGCGCCAACTCAGGAAGCTCAAACTGCCCAAGGAGCTGCTGATAAAATTCTACAGAGGAATTATTGAGTCTATCATCTGCACCTCTATAACCGTCTGGTTTGGTTCTGCAATCCAACAGGACAGACACAGACTTCAGAGAGTAATTAGGACTGCGGAAAAAATAATTGCTACCAACCTGCCTTCCATCGAGGACCTGTATACTGCATGAGTGAAAAAGAGGGCTGTGAAAATATTTACAGACCCCTCACATCCCAGACATAAACTGTTTCAACTCGTTCCCTCAAAACAACGCTATAGAGCACTGCACACCAGAACAACGAGACACAAGGACAGTTTTTTCCCAAATGCCATCACTCTGCTAAACAAATAATTCCCTCAGTGCTGTCCAACTATTTACAAAGTCTGCACTACTATTACTATTAATCTTCTCATCACTCCTTATCGCCCATCCCCTCCCACTTGTGACTGTATGACTGTAACTTTGTCGCTTGTATCCTTACAATTTGTATGGACTGATTCCTAGTATGATTCGATTGGTTATTTGTACCCTATGACTGTCATTAAGTGTTGTACCTGATGATTCTTGACTCTTGACAAATGTATCTTTTCTTTTATATACACTGAGAGCATTTGCATCAAAGACAAATTCCTTGTGTGTCCAATCATACTTGGCCAATAAAAGAATTCTATTCTATTCTGTACTTGCTGAGTTTGGCTTGCAATGTAATGAAGTGTGGGAATAACCTTGGGAGCACTTTTCAAAAGACTACTGGACTTTCTTGGGTTTCCCCGCCCCTCCTTGAAAACTTTTATGTGCTCATCCAAGAAGCTTCTTTATCTATGTTAAAATTGAACAGCCCTCTCTCAACAGAGCAGGGAGGGATATGGCACTCTCCTGTCTACAACACATCCCCCTTAGCAGCCCCAAGAGGGCTCCACGCACATTTGCAACTCTGATTCAGATGATCCGGAGGGCAGGGATAAAACCCCAAAAGTGGCCTCAGTGACTGTCAGAGAACTAAGGACCTGGCCTTCAGAGTGCCAACGATCAGATGACCGCAAAGAATACAAATCCTTCCACCACCCCACACACCATTCAGTCAGATCTGACGAAGCTTCTTGGATGAGAATCAAGAGACCCCCCTCCTGGTTTATGGGAGACTAAAAGCAAAGTATGAAGGCACAGGAGGGATGCTTTCACACTTGCTAGACTACGTCAATGTAAGCTTACCATAAAGATAGAGCTAGTGCTCCTAGGTGTGCTCTTGTCTGGACTCCCTCACAAATGTTCTGTTTTACTGTACTCCTATTCTATTCTGTTCTATTCTGTTCTGTTCTATTGTTTCCTGTTCTATTCTATTCTATTCTAATTCTATTCATTCCACTCCATATTCTATTCTATTCTATTCTATTCTATTCTATTCTATTCTATTCTATTCTATTCTATTCTATTCTATTCTATTCTATTCTATTCTATTCTATTCTATTCCATTCCATTCCATATTCTGTTCTGTTCTATTCCATTCTATTCCATGTTCTGTTCTATTCTATTCTATTCTATTCTATTCTGTTCTGTTCTGTTCTGTTCTGTTCTGTTCTGTTCTATTCTATTCCATTCCATATTCTACTCTACCCTACTCTACCCTACCCTACTCTACTCTACTCTTAAAAACCTCCAGTGATGGAGCACTCACAACTTCTGAAGGCAAGTCATTTCACTGATTGTTTTTACTCCTCAGGAAATTTCTCCTCAGTTCTAGCTTGTTCCTTGATTAGTTTCCACCCGTTGCCTCTTGTACTGCCTTCTGGTGCTTTGGAGAATAGGTCAACCCACTACTCTCTGTGACAGCCCTTCAAATATTGGAAGATTGCTATCATGATGCTCCTAGTCCTTCTCTTTGAAACAAAACTATCCTGGAACATGGCAATGATAAACCATGTCCATCTTGTTGCCAAGAAAATAACACACATCTCTCTGTGAAGATGCTTATCGTGTTGTAGACCTTAAGTGATGGATATCAGCATGTAAAGATGGTATATATTAGCCACCTTTTTTATGACAGGAGGTAAAAGTCTTCAACTCACTACTGACTCCTTGCAACTTCTTGGACAAATTTGTGGATTTTCTTGGCAACATTTTCAGAAGTGGTTTGCCAGTGCCTCCTTCCTAAAGCAGAGAGAAAATAACTGGTCTAAATTCATCCAGCTAGTTTCTACACACATGAATCTACCAGGTCCCCTGATTTAATAGCTCTAGAACTCTGTCTGGTTTGTCCAGACAAGTTGCTGAGTTGGGAACCCAGAAATGAGTGTATGCGTATTGTTTTAAGTAGAAAAATAGCGTCTGCATTCACGGATGTTGTTAAGAATGAAACACAATAGAGACTTTTAAGTTGTTTGGATTTGCATATTTTTGAGCTGCACCTGCTATTTCAGGACTTTGATCATTATGCTTCAGGTTAGGCCTGATGGAATTATTTTTATTGATATAACATATCTTTACATGACAAAACAGACAAAAAGGGCCTCTTTTGTGTGTTTATGTGCAATATGGAATGTGGCTGAGATCCTTTTTAAAAAAAATAGCATGGTATAGACAAAGGACAATATATTATGGCTTGCTTCAGAATACAAAACATAGAATAACAGAGTCTGAAGGGACCTTTGAGGTCTTCTAATCTAACCTCTTGCTTGAGCAGGGGATTCTGTACTGTTGCAGATAAGCTGTCCGTTCCTGAATAGCTGACCCACAACTTCCAGAGGCAAGCCATTCCACTGATTAATTGTTCTCACATTCAGGAAATTTCTCCTTAATCCTAGGTTGAATCTCTCTTTGATGAGCTTCTTATCCATAGTTGTCTCTGGACCAGGCATATGAACATGCTAGTTTCTTTGGAAGTAGTTCAGACAAACGGTTCTTAAAAGTGTTTTGTTTTTATCCTGATCCCCTGGAATGGAAATCATTCAGAGGAAGGGAATCTGACAGAGGTGGTCTTCTTGGTTTTGGTTTTGCAAAACTGACAGTTCTGTCCATAAGCACCATTCATGATGACTGCTTAGTCCATTCCTCTTATCTTTACATTATACAAGCTCTTTGCAAATTCTACTTTTTTTTGTAACTTGAGTTTAAATTCAGATTGGCTGAAATTCCACGTATCCCTTCTTTGTCATCTTACAGTTTCTAGCTTACAATTGGGACCATCAAAGCTTATTATATTTCAGAAAGGTGGTCACATATGATGTGAGATGTGGACAGAAACCTTTTAATATTAATTGATCCCACACTAAATGCTGGCAATCCAACAGAATGAGAGATTGCATAAAGTAAGATTCAGCAAATAGTAAGCCAGGAGTTGAGATGGTAAATCAAGCGGTGTTGTGGTTCGCCGGCAGCAGGTGTGGACGGCTGAGGTCTCAGAGAGCGAGGACTCAGATGAGGGGCCTGCGTGTGATGGAGGGATGGGGCCAGGACCATCAGGGAGTGGAATGCTGCCTTTGGAGATTGTGGAGGCTGGCAGCAGTGTTGAAGAGGTCCCCGAGGAGCCCGTGCCCAGTGCGCATGCACGCAGGGCTGCTCAAAGGAAAGAGCAGCTGCAGCAGCACGGGCAACTCGGGAGTAAGGCTGCAAGGTAATGGCCCCTCCCTTAAGAGATAAAAGCCAGCTGAGAAACCGCAGCTCTTTGCAGGAAGCAAAGAAGCTAGGAATATCTGAGTTGGTGTTTGGAGACTGATGATTGTTTAGGAACTTTATCTGTTGTTCTTGGCAGCCTTGCAAAAACTTGGCAAGGCTCTTTCTTATCGGAGCTAATTAGTTGGAAGCAGCCTTTTATCTGTGAAGAACCAGGATTCGTAAATGAAACAGTAAAAGGTTGTGCTGTTACCTTTGTCTCGTGTTTGCTCTCTTGGAACCAGGTTTGGGTCAGAACAGGCGGAGACCAGAAAAATGGAGAAGAGCATCAGAAGAGTCAACCTCAGGTTTTCAAATCCATCCTTCTGCATCAGGGTTTTTCAACCTTGGCAAATTTAAGACCTGGACTTTGAGAAGTTCACAAGCTTGGATGCCAAAAGATGAGAGAGATTAAACCTTAGATAGATTTTTATGATCCTAAATAGTTTTTTTTTTTGGCAGATCAGTCATTATTGAGTTTCTCCCAAGGATATCATCTTTATCAGACTGACAGAACATCACCCTAAATTTCAGATTTTAAACTTTGAGTCCTAAGGGCAGATGGATCCTCTGAGCATTGCTTTTCCTTGTCTCTGCTTGTCAGTTCAAATTTCAATCAGGTTCCCAAATAATTTAAATAACTCTTGAGATGAACTTTTATCTTATTTGTTTTACTGCCTTGAATGAAAACCAGCCATCCAACTGATCACTTAGGGTAGGGTATCGTTCTTGCAACATTGCAGGGCAATTCCATCTCCAGGTTCAGAGGGCTCCAAACCCAGTTTAAAGAAGAGGATAACATTGGGAGTAATTTACTATTGCTGCCATATATATCATGGTGGGTGGCTAAATAGGAACAATGAATTTGAAAGCCAGGTTGGTTTTGCAGGGAAAGGAATCAATTTGGTTTCAATGAGCTTCATTTTTCATAAAGTGCACATATTATTTCTTTGTCCTCATTTCACTTTTCAATCATCCAGGTTTTTTTTTTTAATATATAAAAACTTGCTTCTCAGCAGCAGAACTTGGCTGAGTATTGATAGGGGTTGTTGAATTGCTTGTGAGCAAAAAAAACAAACAAAAACAAAACAGATTGTAGATATAACTGCAGTTCTGTCCTGATTTTCTTTAAAGGAAATATTAGATAATAGAGAAATAATCACATCTTTTCATATTAAAACTGGTACCTTTTTTGATGCCCGTTTTTATTTTTTAATAACAAAAATACACAATTTAATTTACCCTTTTGTCTAATGTACATCATTTTTGCCAACAATTTAAGTTAATATAACTTACTTTGTACGGGATCTTTGTGCAAATGCCTTTATATCAGGGGTGGTATTCAGCAGGTTCTGACCAGTTCTGGAGAACCGGTAATGGAAATTTTGAGTAATTTGGAGAACCAGCAAATACCACCTCTGACTGGAGATTTTACAGTATCCTTCCCCTGCCATGCCCACCAAGCCACGCCTACAGAACCGGTAGTAAAAAAAATTTGAATCCCACCACTGCTTTATATACTGCGTGCATTTTTCTGCAGCCTTTTTGCTAATGATCGTTCATTTTTATTGCTACACTGCAATCCAGAATGAGAAGTAAAAAAATGTGGAATGATAGCTAAGGTTCAGGAACCACCAGATAAATAAATGTGCATTCAAACATTAAATGAAGGCATTTCTTTCCTGTTCCTTCTACATAGGTTAAAGGGCTAAAATGATCAGGAATGTGCCTTCTCCGTTCACAACGCTTACTCACGTGCCTGGAAGCAAACATTTGCAGGTATCATATATTTCACACCTTGTTATATAGGTTTTACTCCTGAAGCATGCCAGCTGATCTGCACAGCAATAAAGGGGGAAAATGCTTTGGATTGCATTTGGTTTACTGTGTTTTCAATAAATGCTTTAGGCACAAGCCCTTTTAAAGCATGTTTTATACTTGGTGTTTTATTTATTCCTCATGAAGTATCAATCTCCCTCTCTCTCTCTTTCTTTTTCTTCCTGCGACATGCTTTTTCTTCAATTAATCATTTTGATTTCCTCATGCTGTGCGTATGTCATTTTTCCTTGCAGTGTTAAGACTTTATCAAGTTCCTATCTTGTTGTGTTTAATAAATCATTTGTTGGCTGTACATGGAGCAGGGTCTTTCGAGTGAGTATTAGAACATTTCGTTGCTGCTACATTACTTTCCTTTGACACTTCGGTTTTTCACTTATGAGCTGTAACTCAAAATAAAACAAAACCAAAATAAATAAAAAACAAAAAACAAGGAGAAAGGAAACAAGGAACAAGACAGCCACTAGAAAAATAGGAGACAGAATCTAATTTCCAAACATTTGTTTCAATAGTCATACGAACTTCATCTAATCATATTTATCATCATTTCTCCTGCTTCCAAAGATGCTCTGAAAAACCGTGACGATCAGCTACGAGAGAAAAAGGAGGCAGGGAGAGAAAGTAGTAAGTCAGTGTACTAAAATATAAGTGACAGAGGAGTTAGAGGAAAATCTCTCATTAAAATGCTTTTAATCCATTCAATAGGTTGTTCAGACCTCATAACTTATGCCAGCCCTGCCTTTTCTATTCTTCTTTTTGGAATCTAATACCACGTTTTGCTAACACAAAATAAGCACTGTCCTCTATAATTATTGTGGCTGGGGCAGTTGTTTAAAATGTAAAACGTAATTGTGTCTTTAGAGTGGCCTTCTTTGACCTTCTGCTCTTCAGGTATGACGGATCTCAACTCCCAGAAGCTCCCAACAGTCAAAATTGGCTCTTGGATTCTGGGAATTAAAGTCCATCATATCTGAAGGGCACCGAGTGGGGGTGAAAATGAACTATAGACACAAGTGGTGCGCGCGAGTATGAAAGCTTTTGCCCTGAAATATTGAATAAACATTGAAATAAGTCCCTACTGCCAGCTAAATTACTTTCGTGCCTGGGGCAAAACATCGCACTACTGTTTTTCTACGCTTGGTTTCTCCTCCTCACTTTCCCGCCCCATTGATGGCTGGTCTGAGACATTTTGTTCCCAAAAGCAAAGTAGCAAATATAACCTTTTGCTTCTATAACATCCTACATGCACCTCAGCTCAAATTTGTGCACTATGTATTGTAGAGATTATAGGCAGATATATTAGTTATCATTACAACAGAAGTAGGTGTTTCTACTCAGATACAAAGGTTGACTCGGGAATCTAGGAATTGTTATATTGACGGTAGTACCCCTCCCCAATAGCATCTGGCATTCATAAACCCAATTATTGGAAATTTTAGCTGCCTTTCTGATCAAGAACTTTCAGCTTTCCTGTTTGAACGAGGAGGGAAATTATAAAAGACTGTAAACCCTTATAGGGTGTTATTGTTGTTGTTTTTGCTGAAAATGGATATAAATCAACTGCTGATTTTGGTTGTATGTATTGATTGAAAAGATTTGCTTATGTGAAGAAAGGAACTGTGATAGGCGATATGGAAGGGTGGATATGATAATTGCTATGCTAAAAAGATCAGAATTCCATCTTTAAATAATTTTCTTTCTCTTGCTACTTTTGTTATTCTCCACTTATTCTTTACTCTTTGATAAGAGTCCAGTCCAGGCCAGATTGTGAAAATAACCATGTTTTAAGGTCATGGCGGAAGGAGCAGAGATCAGGGGCCAGGTGCAATTCCAGGGGTAACTGGTTCCAGAGGGTGGGTGCTCCCACAAAAAAAGGTCCTCCCCCTAGAGACTGCCAGCCTACAATGTTTAGCTGACGGTACCCCCAGGAGGCCCCATCTGTGGGAGTGCACTGGGTGATTGGTGTTCATCGACGGCAGGAGACGTTCTTGCAAGTACCCGGACCAAGCCACATAGGGCTTTATAGGGCCTTATAGGGCTCTATAAGTGGACAACTAAAGAGCCTTGGAGAGTGTTTTGGGGTCACACAACAAAAGACAGCTGCACAAGCGTGATGGCAATAACCAACCTTAGCTCTAGCCAAGTGAAATTTGAAAGAAATTCCCATCTCAAGATAACAATAACCAGAACTGTCTTACACAGGAGAAAGAAAACTATGCTATGATTGCAAGAGGGACTATGGCCCAATTTGGACCATCTGATAAGATTAAGCCTCCTCTTGCCTAGTTACCAGTTGTGTCTCCATAGTTCTTCTGCTTTTGCAGGAAGGTTGAAGCTGTCAGCTTTGCGAGGTAGTCCACACAAGAAGCACACCCAAGTCTGAAAGAACATATCTCGCCCTTCACTTTTACAGTCTAAGAAACTCTAAGCTAAGCTGGAAGGTGGGGTTAAATGTCCCATCAGTTTGGAGTCATTACGTTGCCACAAGAGACCCAAGTCTAGCGTCCCTTGTATTCCGTTGACCCTTATTCTAGCACAAATTTAGTTGACTAGATTCTTGTGTACAGGGAGCAATAATAAACTCTTCTATGATTTGAACTCAGTGAAGGCTTCTGATTGTTTGAACCTGACACTCTTGCCATGCACCTGTTGATTCAGTGGGCTCAGCTGCCTCTTCCCTGACCATTGTCTCCCAAGGTCATTCACACAATGGTCAGAAGAGACCTAGCCTGACAACTCTCCTCCTCCTCCTCCTCCTCCTCCTCCTCCTCCTCCTCCTCCTCCTCCTCCTCTCTCCTCCTCCTGCTCCTCCTCCTCTTCCTCCTCCTCCTTCTCTCTTTTTTTGACTACTGAATATCAAGTAGTGCTGCCTTGTTGGCAGTACAAAGAACAAAATGGCATTTTCTTTTGGCTTAAAAATAAGCCCTTGATTGATGTTCCAGAACTGAAGCAAAGTATTTTTTTTTTTGCTTGTAGCTTCTTGTTTGCCACCCATCCTGTAGCTGTCAAAAACGACACCACTGCTTTCCCATAATAAAATGTCCATCAGTGGCCTCGGGGCCAATGTGCCAGTTTTAATCAACCCGAAGTCCTTTATTTTCAAATAAGTTCCAGCAATTGTGCTCTGTGCGTGTTGCTTCTTTTGCCCGTAATGTGGTACTCAATTGGTGTAATGGGAACACAAGCCATTAATAAAAGATTAAAGGGAAACGTGGCAGGAGGGAGCGCCAAAAAGCTTTGAGAATTTAAAATTCCAAGCATATCTCCATAGACGTGTCTTTATAAAAGGCAGTTTCCTCGACAGGTGTTGAAATGAAGTTCCCTCTACATGTTCAATTATAAAATCAGACATGTGAACTTTCAGATTGCTGTGCTGAGCAAAACAGATGCAGGCTTTTTAAAGATGATTAAATTAAAGGAATTCAGAGTTTTTAAGAATCAGAGCCTCCTACGAGCACAGTTGGAAAACTGCAGCGTGCTATTCCTCCCAACCTCATTAAACTGTCATAAATGAGAATGCCATATCTCTTGGCTTCCCCTTTCTGATTGCCAAAGGGTTCGCCTTGCAAATTGCAGCTCCTTTGCAAACTGGACACTGCCCCCTTATGCTGTAGGCATATGTTGAGTGACAACAAAGCTGTCTCCATAGGGATGCTGGCTTGTGATGTCACAATTGCGGGAAGACAACATTGCGAGTATTGCTTGGAACTGGCAGGGTTGGCATGTATCTGATGAGTTCCGAAGAGACCGATCACAATGGCTAGATTATATTTTAATTAAACAATTGCCTCCAGAAGTTGTGGGTGCTCCATCAGTGGAGGTTTTTAAGAAGAGATTATTCTTCTTAGCCATGATAGGGTCCCTTCTGGAGCAAGGGGTTGGACTAGAAGACCTCCATGGTCCCTTCCAATTCTATTATTCGGTAATTCTGTAACTTCTGCACCCAGTTCTTCACATTTTCCTCCAAAGTCTTTTTACCTTTTCCCCAAAGAGCCAACTCAGTTCTCAGTGTACCAGTTACTTTTCCTCTATTCATTGTTCAAAATTGGAGTTCCCTCACTTCTACCAATAGCACAATCTTATGAATAATTGTTGCTGGCTATGTTCCCTTGCAGTGTAATCCAACTGCTTTCTGCCTGCTAGGATCTTTTTGTGTTTTCCCAACAAAAGTTTGGTATTATGTAAGTCCTAAATTAGGTGCTTAATCCTTTCTGGATTTGTCTTAGAATATTTACCAAGATTGGGGATCTCTGATTATTTTCATGTAAATAATTTGGAGCATCATCAAGGGCTATTCAATCATGCTTGTGCCAAAAACCATAACAATATGGGCACTTAAGCAATGGCTGCATAATTCTATAACCAAGTATATGTCTTGTCTGCAATGACCTCTCTTTTTCTTCTGCTTGTGCAAATCTCTGGTTGGCTGTGCTGTTTTCAGTTGCATGCATACTGTATTGTCAATCATTCCAATGTAACCAGGGATATAAATAGACTATTAAAAAATGTAAGTGTGCATTTTGAGAAAGATTTTTATTTCTTTTTCCAAGATTCACCAGAGTCCAGGCTAGAGTGAAATCCAATGCATAGTCATTCCAAGTTGTTTATTGTATTTAGTTATATTATGTGATTGGGATCTCTAATTGCCTTCCTTCCTCCCTCCCTCCCTCTCCTCCTCTCCCCCTCTCCTTCTCCATCTCTTCTATGTACAAGCCTTGTTCATTTAAGGATATGCATAATTAAGATTGCTGTTTGTATCTTTTTATGCTTAAAGTTATGAGTTTCTTTGGCTCTTTACACTCTGGCTATGGTGTGTGCTATTGATCAGTGAGATTCCATTGGTGTTTGACTTTTGATAACCACTTTAGCTGGAAATAAGCAGGATAAAACTGAAATGAATAAATACTAAGTAAGTAAGCCCCACAGCCTGATTTGGAGGTGTTTTTGGGCAGGGGGAGGGAAGAGAACAGTGTTTAAAAGTGGATTAGGTTGGGGATTTTAACAGGCAATCCTTCTGTGTCCAACTCTTGATTTGGTGCAATGATGCAGTGGATTTTGTGCCTGATTGTTTTGCTTTGCTCACAGTTCCTTCCCTTTGGTCCTTTTTTCCCCTCTAAGATTTCATTTATAATTGATAAGTAAGCAAAGAAGGAAAGGAAGTGAACTGGTTGCCTTCTTCAATCTGTCCACAGGCTGCAAAATTTTCAGAGTCAGACAGTTATTTGAGTGCAATATATAGTTCTATTCAGGAAAAAAGAAAGATGCTTTACTGTCAAGGAATGTCATATTGTCACAAAGGGGATGAGGTTCTTCCATTTTCTAGTTGTAAACATGCCTCAGACAGGTGAGGCTTTTATTCCTGCCAAGGGCAAAAAAAGTGATTTGACAGGTTAAAGTCATTACAGTGAAAGAAACCGGCTTCATAATTGTTCAAATTAGACTTGACATCAAATTTTCTGAGAATTCAAAAGCAGGATAATTTGTATGTGAGAAAACCTTGTGATGTGAGCTGGCATTCAAAATGTCTGAATAATCAAGCATTTAGATACAGCGCGGGAAGTCCTGTTTACTTGAGATTTTTTTTAACCATCTCGATAAGGTATGGGGGTTTTAAAATGTTCGCTCAAGTTTTGCAGCTACTAGGGGTGAAAAGTCATTTAATTTTTTTCTTTGCAATATGCATATAAACACTTGCCATGCAATACATCCCTTGGCATGCTACAGAACACATTTGAATAGAGGGGCGTGCAGTAATAAAACATTACGATCAAATATAACAAACAAACTTTCCTAGAACAAGGATGAAATAATTTGCTTTGGGGATTGAAAGGCTGTGATGAAATAAAAGTATGTTTAATATTTCCCAGCTGACATGATCATGTGTGATACGTGTTGGGGAAGAGATTTGTTGATATGAAGAAGCATTCAAATATTTCACTTCTTTCCTTCATATTTTGGCTGTCTGAAAACAAGAGCGCCTACATATTTGGGAGGAAATTAAGAGAACCGAAATGAGCATACATGAATGTATACATACACTCGTGGATACATACAGTGGAGCATGGGATCAAAGCTGCAGGAAATTAAAATGGGGAACACTCACCAGAGCAGAAAAAGGGAAATCTAAATTAAATAACCAGATAAATATATGAGAAGCATTCCAAATATGCCTCTAAAAGAATTTAACATACAGCAACAGAATACAGAATAACAGAGTTGGAAGGGCTCTTGAAGGGCTCTTCTACTTCAACCCCTGTGCTCAAGCAGGAGAACTCATACCATTATAGACAAATGGCTGTCCAATCTCTTCTTGAAAACCCCCAGTGATGGAGCACCTACAACCTCTGGAGGTAAGCCATTCAACTGATTAATGTTAACTGTTAATGGAAATGTTCACACTGTTTTGAATTCCTGGATGGATGTTGATTTTGTACCCATAGTTGCAGTTATGGCACAACATTTTGTTGTAAGTCTGGATGTGTGGCTCTGTATGAGTAGCTCAGAGTGTGAAGCAAAATATCTTTTCCCTCCTTTCACTCCATGCCTCCTTTCCAAGTTTGCTACTATTTTCAAAGAAAGAAATATCTGAGCCTATATAGCAGTGAAATATTGATGCGACTTCGTCTCCTGGCTATGATCATTGTGATGGTGTTGGAATTGTTCTGTCCTATCAAACTTGCTCGGCTTGTCAGCTCTGTTGTTTGGGTGTCACTGGCAGATGTGATATTGAAACAGTTCACGGCAGAAGATGGAGAAGGAAATGTTGGCTTGCAACAAAATGGAAATGAGCTCGGGAGCCTTCAATAAATGGAGGTTTATGTTTCCGGCTCAGAACTCAGCAATTAGATTTTTCAATAATGCTTTTGGGGGAGGTAATGGATATTTGCTAGAGGCAACGGAAGTGGATATTTTGTATTTTGCTTGATAGAATCATAGGAATATTTGAATCGGAAGAAAGGCGAAAATGTTTTGATCAATCTGCAAGCTGGGAGAATCAATTAAAAAATGTTGAAGGAAACCGTAATTAATCTCAGTTGTTTTACAAAGAATTAATCTTGGTAAACACGAATAAGCGAGCAAGCAAACAATATGATACAATAAAATACATACATACATATACATACATACATACATACATACATACATACATATATATATACACACATATACATATATATATAAAATGAAAGGTTGAGGGAGCTAAGTACATCTAGTCCATCAAAGAGAAAGATTAGAGATGACATGATAACTGTCTTCCAGTACTTGAGGGGCAGTCACAGAGAAGAGTGGCTTGACCTAATCTCCAAAGCACCTGAGGGAAAGACAATAAGTAGAAGCTTGCTAAATCTGGTACTACAGAGAAACTTCCTGACAGTGAGAACAATTAATCACTGGAATAGCTTGCCTCCTGAAGTTGTGAATGCTCCATCACTGGAGGTTTTCAAAAATAGACTGGACAACTATTTGACTAGGGTGGTGTAAGGCTAATGGAGTGAGCTCCCATTCCTTGTCCCAGCTTCTGCCAACCTATGCAAGTACAAAAATAGGGGCCACTTTGGTGGGAAGGGTCTTCGGACAGCACTGGCTCTTCGGCTTTGTAATGGAGATGAACATCGCCCCCTAGAGCCAGAAATGACTAGCACGTATGTATGAGGGGAACCTTTACCTTTACCTTATGCCAGTGTTTGACTTCCTGCTTATGAACTTCATATGGACATGTTTGGTTCTTGGCATTTGGTAAGGTCAATTAGGATTCTTATGATCTGATTGTATTCTTCCATTAACATAATAAAATTGTGTCTTGGTCTCATATATGCAAAGTCCATTTTTGCCTCCTGAACTATGTTTCTCTTCTTGGACCAGCAACACATTCTCTTCCATCTGGAAACACAATTATATGTCAAGGAAATCCATATTTTTCAGCAAGAAAATCTAGAAATGACAAATAAGGAATGTCTGTTGTTAATTAGTAAAGAGAGTTCCTAAGCTTGACTAATGTATTAGGTATCCCTGTACTGAATATTGGAACCAGTTTGTTTGGAAGGAATTATTGGAAAACAATATACTGTAAGTTTGGGGTTTGATTTAAAATTTCTGGGTAACTCTTGCACAATAGGGCTAAATACCTAATATATCTACTGATCAAGAAAACCTGAAAGCAGAATAGGAGTGGCTTACCATGCTTTGAAAACATACACATTACTATCTAAAGAGAGTTGCTTCTGCAAGCTTATTGTGTAATGTTGTCTAATATTATCTTGAGATTTATTTATTCAGCACATTTCTATATCAGCCATCTCATTTAAGCAACTTGAGGTGGCTTATAATAAAAACAATAAAATTTATCTGTCTGCATCACTTGCTGGTTGTTTCTGAGAAGAATTAAAAAAAAACTTCCTGATTGCACAACAACACATCTTTTCTTCCTTAATCTTACTTTTCAAACTCCAAAAATTGGCCAGCAAAATCTCTATGCGTTTCAGTTTGGTTTGTGCATGAATCTTCTGTGAATTCAAAAATTGCTGACAGCAAGACATTTGCCTCGAATTGTGCTCTGTATTAGTATTTAAGGGGAAGAGAAGGTCCAAAACATCTTTGCTAATTTTATCATATTCCCTCACTGTAAAGAAAAAGAGCAATGTTGAAATATTTCATATCTCTCTACTATTCCTCTTCCCTTCAGAGAGAGAGAGAGAGAGAGAGAGAGAGAGAGAGAGAGAGAGAGAGAGAGAGAGAGAATGCACATTTACTGGACATTTTGAGTACTAATATTTTAAGGTTTATTAGCTACCTTCAGGATCTGGTTTTGTATTTTTTTATTCCTCTCAATTTTAATGAAGTAACATTATAAGAACAATCCATCCTAATATTCTTAGAGTATGGCTGTTACCAAATTTTTGAAATGGCACTGCAGAGATAATGCTTTTAGTTTAAATCTTAAGGGCTATCTATGGTATTTTATTCTGTCTGTCTGTCTGTCTGTCTGTCTGTCTGTCTATCTGTCTACCTGCTTGCATCTCTCTCTCTCTCTTGCTTTCTCTCTCTCTCTTCCCTCTCTCTCTCTGTCTCTCTCTCATCCTCTCTCATCTGCCTGCCTGCCTGCCTGCCTGCCTGCCTGCCTGCCTGCCTGCCTACCTACCTACCTACCTACCTACCTACCTACCTATCCTATCTATCTATCTATCTATCTATCTATCTATCTATCTATCTGTTCAGGAAAGAAAGTGGTCCCGTAACTAGCTCTCAGTTCTATTCCATTAAGTCTACCTCCCTGCCTTCCTCTCTCCATCTTGTAACTTGGCCTCTTTTAAACTCTCATCTTGTGAATACTCGCTTCTAATCTGATACCTCAGTATACATATCTAAACATGATCAGTGACAGTTTTAGCTGCAGGGTGAGACTTTCTGTGACAAGGGCAGCCCGCTCTGATTGGAGGCCATTCATTGCAAGTGACTGCAGCTGTCTCTTCAGCTGACACTTGGAGCCTTGAAGAACGAGTACGACGAAAGCTCTTTGGACAGAAAACTTCCCCTGACAAGAAGGTGACAGCTCCTTCCACAGCTGCCCTGTGATAGGCCTTGCATTGGGGGGGGGAGAGGGGGAACATGGTGGCTAATTTAAATTGGTGTAAGGCCATGCAGTTGTGGGGCAAGGCAATTCTAGCAGATTTGTGAGGAAAAAGCAAGGGATGGAAGGAAAGGTCCCTCTGGTTGGCCACAACTCTCTAAAGACCAGGTTTCTTCAGAAAGAGGAAAAGTGAACCATTGCCAGCTTGGTCAAATACTGCCCCCCTCTTGGGTCTTAACTGTTATTATTATTAGAGCACTGCACACCAGAACAACTAGACACAAGGACAGTTTTCCCCTGAATGCCATCATTCTGCTAAACAAATAATTCCCTCAACACTGTCAAACTCTTTACTAAGTCTGCATTACTATTACTATTAATCCTCCCATCCTTCCTTTCACCCATCTCCTCCCACTTATGACTATATGACTGTAACTTTGTTGCTTGTATCCTAACAATTTATATTGATTGTCTCCTAGTATGATTTGATTGCTTATTTGTACCCTATGACTATCATTAAGTGTTGTACGTTATGATTCTTGATGAATGTATCTTTTCTTTTTATGTACACTGAGAGCATATGCAGCAAAGGCAAATTCCTTGTATGTCTGATCACACTTGGCCAATAAAGAATTCTATTCTATTCTATTCTATTCTATTCTATTCTATTCTATTCTATTCTATTCTATTCCATTCCATTCCATTCTTAGTATTCTTATTCTTAGTATTCTTATTCTTAGTATTCTTAGTATTCTTAGTATTCTTATTCATATTCATTAAACATGAAACTCAGTCAACTGAACATTTAAAAAATATCACTAATACCATTGACTGGAACTGATGGTTGATACGGGTTGCTGCCGGCATCCTAGATATCAACCAAGTATCTTCTTAAAATGTACGATGTTCTGAGTAGCGCAGTTGTTTGCAGTTCCCCGGTGTTATTGCAGGAAGCTGCAATTTCTTGATGTATTTTGTAAAATTCTTGGACATGGTACCTAGTGCCTTGATGACAATGGTATCATTGTTACATGTTTAATCTATAATCACATGGACGCGATGTTTTGTGATTTTTTCCCAGTTCTTTTTCTTCAACTCTGACGTCTCCTGGTACAGTGATATCAATGAATTGTACACTTTGGGTTTTGATAACTGTGATATGTGGCGTGTTGTGTTCCAAATGATGATTTGTCTGTATTCGAAAGTCCCACAAGATCTTCTCCTCCTCTCCTCTCCTCCTCCTCCTCCTCCTCCTCCTCCTCCTCCTCCTCCTCCTCCTCCTCCTCCTCCTCCTCTTCTTCTTCTTCTTCTTCTTCTTCTTCTTCTTCTTCTTCTTCTTCTTCTTCTTCTTCTTCTTCTTCTTCTTCTTCTTCTTCTTCTTCTTCCTACTATTGGGAAGTGAGATAAGTAGATGTGGAAGTTCGATGGTGTTAAAAGTATTGTCTCGGGATGTTCCGAGTAAAGCTGCCTTCTACAATTGACCAAAGGAGATTTTGTCAATGCTGATGGTGTTTTAAGTGATTTCCCCCACAGTAAGCAACAAGTAGTGGTGTCCTTGGTACAGAACATTTCATTATACATTCTGCTTACGACTCTGTCTCTTTCTCACAGGCAGCTGTACTTCCTAGAAAAAACTAAGAGTTAGTTTTCAGCAACATGTGTGGAATTGCATAAGTTGCCTTTTCATGCTTTAGCTCTCTGTCTGGCTCAGGGATCCTTGGAAAAGGTTAGATCTTTTTAGAAACCCCTAAGGGACCTCTGCTTTTCCCAACAAATGATCAGTTTCCCCCTCCTCCCTCTGTGCTATCACTGTGGGTGGAATCAAGTGTCCATACAAGTTTTATATGAAGTCATACATTGACATGAAGATTGGGCACAGTGAATTCTAGACAATTAAAATAAATGCAGAACAACTGAATGGGGCAGATTTATCCCTCCAACTTTCCTTCTGAAGCTCTTTGAAAAGTTGAAAGCAGCATATTAATTAAAAAAAATGATTTGAAATGCTTTTAACCACAGCACAGCAGTGGCCCCAAATATCTCTCCTGATTTATGTTTCCTCCTAGCAATCCCAAACTCACATTTTCTACATATTTTCAGCTTCTTGCAATCTGCCTGTTCACCACCTTCTACCAATAGCCAGACTGAACATTTCTTGATTCCAGCAAAATAATCTTTTGTTTACAGAACAAAATGTGCTGGAATGAAACAGGAACCCCCAATCTCAAAGGCTTCTGCCAGTTTGCATTTGACAGAAAATGCTAACTGAACCCCTAAATAAGGCATGGCCATTTCCAAAAAGGTCCAGGCACTCAGAGTAAAGAGCAGAATGGCTGTTGTGACTTAATCATTTTTCAGTGTGTTTGTCTCAACTTCACTGTGCCATCCAGTTAGATAATGTGCCCACGAGGCACGTTTGACTTCATTGCTCACCTTTCTTCCTACACACATAGCTTATTCTTTGCACCAGTGCCAAAGAGACTGGAACTACTATTCTAAGGACAGAAACCACATTGGGCAACATAAGACTGGAAATGCAAACTGCAAACTCAAATAACAGAGGGAGAGAAAGAGAGAGGTAAGACTGAATCTATTTTCCCCCAAGAAACAACTTTTGCCTCTGGACTTTGGGCTTGGTTTGAGATGAACTTTGTTTCCTATGAAAATTAAGACTTGGTTGGTTGGTTTTCATACAACTGCAATTCATTTTGTTTCTAGAGGCTTTTTTTTTAAATGTTGAGATAAGAAAACCAGATCTATTTTCAACCTTTGTGATTTTTAAAATCCAATCCTGCTACAAAACCCAGTAGGTTTAGTGCATATATAAATTCCACTCACTATTGTAGACATACTGTTTGAGTTTATAGAATGGATTTATAAGCATGCTTTTGAGATAAGGAAAGCTAAATGAACTTGGGATACATCTGGAAAAATACTGCTCCTTGTTCTGGTGTTTGGTTATACCTTAGAATAGCTAAAGGTAAAATGCCAAGGGAAAAAAATGCTGCAAATTCTACCAGCAGCCAAATAAAACATCTGGTTTTCAAAAGGATTTGCCTTTTTTTAATAGAGCAAGAGAACTGCATAGATCAATGCATGCCTTTCCTAATTTCATTAATGTGATCCTGTGTCCATCCCATGGCAGTTTAATAGCCATTATTTGTGGCCTCCATCAAATAAAGCTGTAGCCGTAAATCCCATGTCACGTAAATGAAGGCGTAAACGTCAATCTGCATTACTGAATAATATTTATGATTTTAATTAAATGAAACTCATTGTGACGTTTATTAGATCACCAGTTACTTGTTAATGGCAACAAAATGACTTTGGCTGATCAGAATAATTCTTAAAAAGGCTTTTAGGAATGATTGGGTTGTGGCAGTGGGCATTGCAGTTGGTTGCTAACTTCACAATTGAACAACATGCTTAGGTTTATTTGCAGAAAAAAATATTTTATTTAGTTCATGTACTTTCTGGCTGCTTCACAATAATTGGGAAGTCTGCAGGAGCTTGGGATGTCTTCTTTGCTCAGATACAATGAGATGCATTTGGTACCCAGGTTCTGGCTACCTGCTGGTTAAAATGAGTTTGGAGAATTTGCAATTCATCATATCAGAAGATCCCAAACAGGGTGAGCCTGCGGTGAGAAATAGCCATATCATGATTTCTTTGGGCATCCCTTGTTTGCAAAGAAATGAATTTCTATGCAAGTCTGGGTGAACTCAGTGAAGAGTAGGAGATATGGAGGGACCCACTTTGGCATAGTACTTGTTACCTCTCAGCTTGACTACTGCAACACTCTCTATTTAGGACTGCCCTTGCATACCATCCGGAAGCTTCAGCTGGTGCAGAATGCGGCTGCGCGGGTTGTGATGGGAGCTTCCCGGTACTCTCATGTTACACCCCTCCTGCGTGACCTACATTGGCTACCAGTTGCCCTCCGGATGGGATTCAAGGTTCTGGTATTGACATTCAAAGTCCTATGAGACATGGGTGTGGGTTATTTATGGGAGCATCTACTGCCGGCATTGAATAGCAACTGTCCTGTATGAGTGCACAGGCAGGGACTCCTCGGGGTGCCGTCTGTGACCCAGTGTCATTTGGCGGTATCCCAGGGAAGGGCCTACTCTGTAGCAGCTCCCACTCTGTGGAACCAACTACCTCTGGGGCTCCGCCTGGCCCCTGACCTCCGCACCTTCCGACACGACGTAAAAACCTGGTTGTTTGAACAGGCTGGGCTGTGCTGACTCCTCAGGGGGATTGGTTTTAAACTTTAAATTATTAATGGGTTTTTAGTTAATTTGGCTTGTTTAATTTAATCTCATTTTAGGTAATTAATTTATTGTTCTGATTTTATGTGTGAGCCGCCCCGAGTCCTTTTTGGAGAGGGGGCGGCATACAAGTCAAATAAATAAATAAATAAATAAATAAATAAATAAATAAATAAATAGTAGTTAAGACATTGACTAGAAACTGGGAGATTGTGAGTTCTCGTTCCATCATTGGCACAAATCCAACTGGGTGACCTTGGGCCAGTCACTCACACTCAGCCCTACGAAGGAGGCAACGGAAAACCACTCCTTGCCAAGGAAACTGCAGAGACTTGTCCAGTCAGTGGCCAACAATCCACACCAACCCAAAGGCGCATGCACACATACACACACAACACCCACACACCCACACCCACCCACACCCACCCAAAGGAATGTATAAATTACTGTGATCGGTTGTCAGTATTGCTCATCAAATTATTTCCATCATTCTGCAATGTAAAACAAGCAAGAAATCTTTCTGTGTCTTTTGGCACACTACTTTCTTAAAAATATATGAATTCTGGTGTGCGTTACTTTTCCCACTACGCTCGTATTCAGATACAGCTTTGGAGGAAAGAACAGCAATTTCTTTAATTTACTTTTTTTTTTTAAAAAAAGGAGGGGGATGGAGAAATGAGCACTCTTCAAATAACTGTTTTTTTTCTGGGAAGTGCAAATTAGATCAGTTTACATAAAAATTCAAACCTAACAAAATGTTCAGTCATCCTTAATGAAGAGTAAGTGTAATCTGGGGAATACGAAACTCTTTTAGCCCACAGTTCTAGCTTTCTCATGGCTTCTTTGCAAATATATATATATTCTGCCATACAGCAGAGCCCCCAGTAACGTCTATAAAATTAAATCTAAATGAATGGTTTGGAGAATCTGGATCTACGTTTGTTAGGACAATTATTACTTTGACATCAACATTAACAGAATTAGGATAACTACTAACCTTTAGATTGATATTTTAAGAGCCCAATTGCCTGATTTAAGGCTATGTTGTTCCTGGAATGTGTTCATTATAGAGCGAGAAAATATTCAAATAGTGAATATTGGATTTTGATGGTGACAATTTTGGGGCCTTCCAGTTATTTCTTTCTCATGAAGGTTCTTACGGCTCAAATGTGATTAAATTTATATCTAAATCATTTAAAAGGCAGATGATTTATCAGGATGTGAACTAACTAAAAGCAATGTGTTCATGTTAATTAAATTGCAGTCTTGGAGAAAGCTAGGTGACCACTTTGGATTAAGATTCTGGGGAAGAAGTAGATGCCATAATAGTTTTAAAAATTAGATTAAAAATTTAACCCACTCTCTCAAAAGAACCCCAAAATCAAGTTATAATTTTGGATGGAGGAATTTGATTTCTCTCTCATCTGATGTCATTGTGTTTTGAGGGTTTTAATAATTTGAAGCATTTTTTCCCTCAGCACTGACTTTGGGGAAAACTGGGAGTCGCTTAATGGGTAATACTCTTTATTTGGCAAAATGCTGTTTTTGTTATGTATGCAGGTTTGAAATCATTGGTTTAGTTTGAATTGTTCTTGTAAAGTGTTGGAAATGATTGGTTTAAAAAGTGCGGGAAAACCCTGCACTCTGATTGGCTGTCAACTGCGGCTGCTGCTCCCTGGTCCTTCTCTTCCCTAGACTAATCATGCCCAGTTCCTGAAAACGTTCATCGTACATTTTAGCCTCCAATCCCCTAATCATCTTTGTTGCTCTTCTTTGCTCTCTTTCTAGAGTCTCAACAACTGTTTTTATAGTGTGGTGACCAAAACTGGATGCAGCATTCTGGGTGTGGTCTTACTAAGGCTTTATAGAGTGGTATTAGTACCTCATTTGATCTTAAATTAGCTATATAGTTTAGTTTCTAGTAAGCATGGGATGCCTGGTTAAGACAAAAATGGGAAATTGTCTTTCAAGGGCTGATTGCTTCCTGAAGATGTCTAGTTGGCCTCAGTGGGAAAAAACGGCTCTGATGAATTCTTAGCTTAATCTAATTAATCTCCTTCTTAGAGCTTTGGATCTGAGCTGTTGATTCAGGAATATAAAGCCATCAGAAAGAAGTTTTCCAAGATTTCAGGTTGCAGTTTTTCCAAATTTGCCTGGACATGTCGCAGATGCAACTTGAGGCCTTTTGCAAGCAAAGCAGATACACTTCCATTTTCTCTCCTCCCTTCTTGAATGGAGTTGGATACTAGTGGCGACACTCCAAAAGATTTGCAAGCCATGATCTAAATCAATATATTCATATACATTAATTTGGTAGAGTTAACCCTAACTGTTACGTATGCAGTCATTGGTTAAAGTCATTGGTTTAGTTTGAACTGTTCTTGTAAAATGTTGGAAATGATTGGTTTAAAAGTGCGGAAAACCCTGCACTCTGATTGGCTGTCAACTGCGGCTGCTGGCTATAAGTAGCAGCGCAGCCAGCCAAATGGGTCTGTTCTGAGCTGTAGTCACTAATAAACAAAGAGCTTGAAGCACTCCGCATCTGTCTCTTCATGCAAACTTAACACTGGCAACGAAGGTGGGATCTCCCTGGAGAAGAAGGCAATGCGGAACAGAAGGAGAGCGAGATGGCTGCGCTGAACACCCCCCCAGCCCTGTTCGATCCGATGGCAGAAGACTGGGAGACGTATGCAGATCATTTCCAAATGTATCTGGAAGGAAACGATCTTGCCGACATTTCCGAGAAGCGTAAGAGGGCGGCCTTTCTCATGCACTTTAGTCTTCAAGATGGTGAAGGCATTGGCGGGAGCTGCAGACATGAAGGTAATGGAATGGCCTGACTTAGAAAAGTTGTTAAGAGCCCATTATGCCCCACAAGTATCGTGCCTCATTAAGAGACATGAGTTTTACTGTTGGGATCAAGGGGAAAGCGAAAGCGTGACGTGGCAAGTTTAAGAGACATTGGGGTGCATGTGAATTTAACAATTTAGAAGAGGCCATGCGCAATCGATTTGTTCTGGGCCTTAAAGACAAGGTGCTTCAGAGCAAGTTATTACTAAGACCTAAGATCACGCTGAAGGAAGCAATAGAAGAGGCCTCTTCAGCAGAAGCTACCAAGTCCTCAGCAGCAGACATGAAGAAAATTAACAAGGCCACAAGCCATCCTGATGGGGAAAAGTCCACCACAAATCATTGTGAGGAACTAGATTCTGAGTCAGATTGCAGTGAGGTGGAGGAAGGAATTTACAGACTCAGAATGGAGTGGAAAAAGAAAGACCTGGGAAGAAAGAGGCAAGATTTCTACTGCAGAGGTTGTGGGGGAAGCCACCCCCGCACTGAATGCAAGTTTCTAGACACCATTTGCCTCCGTTGTGAAAAAAGAGGACACCTAGCAAGAGTCTGCAAATCATCCAGAACTCCACCAAGCAGAAGGAAGTTTGCTGCAACCAAAGACAAAGAATTCAAGCCTAACAACCTCAGTGAGAAAATGGGGCAGCACAGAAGCAAATGGGAAGAATGAAACTCATCAAACAGTAACTATTGGTCATTCTTCCCCTTAAAAACAGAAAAGTGCATGTCAAGGTACTTATTGAAGGAAGGCCTTGCCAAATGGAAGTGGACTCAGGCTCATACCTATCTATGGTGTCATGGGACACTATTCACAGACTACTTCCAAACATCCAAAAGAATCACTTCAAGAAGCAAGCATTGACTCTTAAAGACTACCAAGGGAACAAGATTCCAGTAGTTGGAACAAGAGAATTCAACATGAAGTTCAAAGGCCACACCAAGCGTCTACCCCTGACCATCGTAGACAAGGATCGCCCAAGTCTGCTGGGGCTTGAATGGTTCAACCCGCTGGGCATCGAGGTGACTGGTATCAATCACGTGAGCAACACTGAGTGGGAAGAGGCCTTGAAATCGGAATTTCCAGAAGTCTTCAGCGATGGATTAGGCAAGTACTTGGGGACCCCTATCACCTTTAACCTAGATCCCAAGGTACAGCCAATCCGTTTAAAACCCAGAAGGGTTCCATTTGCCTTAAAGGAAAAAATTGATGCACAATTAGATAAGCTAATAGCTCAAGGGGTTTTAGAGCCCACTGACCACTCCAGGTGGGAGATACCCATAGTCATACCAGTCAAGGCTGATGGGTCTGTGAGAATCTGCGGAGACTACAAGGGGACATTGAACCATGCACTACAACAGAGCGCATATCCAGTTCCAGTAGTGCATCATTTATTACATTCTCTGGGTGGGGGCACAGTTTTCGCCAAATTGGACCTGGCACAGGCATATCAACAGTTAACAGTTGATGATGCCACTGCAGAAGCCCAAACCATTGTAACCCATAGAGGTGCTTTCAAATGCAAAAGGTTGCAATTTGGAGTAAGCGTGGCACCAAGCATCTTCCAAAGTCTTATGGAAAGGATGCTTCAAGGGTTGCCAGGGGTGGTGCCCTATTTTGATGACGTTTTAATCTCTGCTGCAAATGACACTCAGTTACACGAGAGACTCAGAGAAGTCCTAACCAGATTCAAAAAAGTGGGATTAAAAGTCAAAGAAGAGAAATGCACACTTAGAACTGACAAAGTAGAATTCTTGGGTTACATGATTGATAAACATGGCATCCACCCCACAGAAGCCAAAGTTCAGGCAATCAAAGAAGCCCCCAGGCCAAAATGCAAAACAGATTTGCAAGCATTCTTGGGGCTCATTAACTTCTATCATGCTGCCGACTGCTGCCGACATTGAATACTAACGCCCTGTCGAAGTCACAGACAGGAGTCCTTGGGGTCCCATCAGCGGGCAATGCCGGCTGGTCCCCGACGCGATGCCTACTCTGTCATGGTCCCTGAACTCTGGAACCAACTTCCCTGGGGCTCCGGCAGCTGACCTCGCACCTTCGCCATGACCTGAAGACCTGGTTATTTGACCAATCCGGGCTGTGACCTATGGGTGGGGTGTTTTTAGATTTTGGTGGTTTTTAAGTTTTGTATTAATTGGGACCATTAGTTTAATTCTTTTTTAAATATTTATTGTGTCTGTTTTATTGAGCCTTGAGTCTTCGGAGATGGGGCGGCATATAAGTCCCATTAATAAATAATAAATAAATATGTTTCTACCTCAGAAGGCAACCATTGCAGAACCCCTACATAGATTACTGGACAAAAAATCTGCATGGGTCTGGGGCAGAAAGGAACAAGCTGCATTTAACAATATTAAGAGACAAATCACATCTGATTCTGTACTAATACAGTTCTCTGAGAATTTACCTGTTGTACTGACTTGTGATGCATCCCCCTTTGGAGTGGGGGTGGTGTTGAGCCACATGCTTCCCAGCGGCAGGGAAGCCCCTATTGCATTTTACTCTCGCACTTTGACTAAAGCAGAGAGAAACTACTGGACAAGGAAGCTTTGGCAATTGTAGCAGCTGTCAAGAAATTCCATGAGTATCTATATGGGAGAACATTTACCATTGTCACAGATCACAAACCTCTTTTAGGCATTGTGGCAGGGGACAAACCAACGCCCACGATCCTGTCATCAAGAATGCTGAGATGGACTGAATTTCTTGCTGCTTATTCATACAAACTCATCCACAGGCCTGGAAAAGACATTGGGCACGCAGATGCTTTGAGTCGCTGCCCACTTCCTTCACACACTGAGGACCCTGCTCCTGAGACTTACACTTTTTTTCTAGAAACTGTTGCCAAGTTTCCAGTACACGCTGCTGAAATTGCCAGAGAGACTGCCAAAGACACTTTATTGGCTCCTATTATAGGCTGGATTAAGAAAGGTTGGCCACTTCAAGATCTACCTCAACTTGCCCAACCTTTTAAATCCAGGCAAACTGAATTATCTGTATTAAGAGGATGTATTTTGTGGGGTAACAGGGTGGTTATTCCTGCAAAACTACAGAAAGAGGTTTTGGAAATGTTACATGAGGGTTATCCAGGAATTGTCAGAATGAAGGGATTGGCCAGGAGTTATGTATGGTGGCCAGGTATTGACAAAATGGTTGAAAAATGGGTTGCATCTTGTCCCAACTGTCAGGTAGTCAGGCCTTCCCCACCTCTCACCCCCAAACAGGAATGGGAATGTCCTAGGGGCCCATGGTCCAGGATTCACACTGATTTTGCTGGCCCTACCAGAGGGCACACTTTTCTTATTATAGTAGATGCATATTCCAAATGGCTAGAGGTTATCCCTATGGCATCCACCACAGCTGAAGCTGTCATCAAACAGCTTAAGAAACTTTTTGTAATTCATGGGTTACCTGATGTCCTCGTTTCTGACAATGGTCCTCAATTTACATCCAACCTTTTGAATCATATTTAGCACAGCAGGGTATCAGACATGCCCTGACAGCCCCTGGGCATCCTTTGGCTAATGGCCGGGCTGAACGATGTAAACATTTACCAAGGAAAAGTTCAGCAATTGGGTCCAGGGGACATCACTGAGAAAGTTGAAAACTACTCAGTGTCCAGCATATCACTCCCAACCCCTCAACTAACTTAACCCCAGCCGAGTTGTTGATGGGTAGGAAACTCAGATCTCCCCTTTGACCGCCTTCATCCCACTTACGCACCCACGCACCACTAGATTCCACTAGCAAAATTCGCACATTCACTGTGGGTGATTCTGTTTATGCTAAGAACCTTATGGGTGAACCATTATGGATTCCTGCTGAGATAACCCAAATCACAGGCCCTAGGTCTTACAGGGTACAAACGGAGGATGGTGTCCTCTGGAGCAGGCACATTGATCAGTTAAGATCTAGATTGCCTCTCTGGTCCCCATACCTACTGCCTCTTCTAGGGGGGAAGGGGAAAATTATGAGGGTAATCAGCAAGCAAGAATCAACCCCATGTGTAACGAGCTAACACAACAGGAACCAGTCCAAAACCTGTCACAGTGCCAACAACCATTTTCACAAATGGAAGATTGCACATCACTACCTGACTTAGGTGCTGACATTGGGTTGGAGATGGATTGGGAGGAGAGACCAGGTTGTAGTAACCAAACAGGTTCTACCATTACTAGAAGTCCAAGTAAGGAAATGTCAACAGACACATTTCTTTCCTCACAAGGTGAGAACCCTAAAACATCTGAACCACGTAGGTCTCAACGTACATGTAAGAGCCTCACCTATTTAAAAGAATACATTAGATAGATGGGGTTTTGAGTATGGACTAAACCTAGTGGGGAGGGGTGTTACGTATGCAGGTTTGAAATCATTGGTTTAGTTTGAATTGTTCTTGTAAAGTGTTGGAAATGATTGGTTTAAAAAGTGCGGGAAAACCCTGCACTCTGATTGGCTGTCAGCTGCGGCTGCCGGCTATAAGTAGCAGCCGCAGCAAAGCCAGTCGGGTCCGTTCTGAGTTGAAGTCACAATAAACTTAAGAGCTGAAGCACTCCATGTCTGCCTCTCTATGCAAACTTAGCAATTTTAATCATTTGAGAGTGAGGAGAACAACTTGGCAGGTTACCTATTCCTTGGCTTTCATCATCATCTTGAATTTCTCTAGCCTATTCTCTGGAGTTTAGAGCCCTCCCATGGAATCAAGATGTTGAGAATATCATTACTGCAGTTACAAAAAATAAATGAAAAATAGCCAGATGAGGGAGAGATAGAAGGAAAAAGAGATCAATGAATTCATTTAGGAGCCAGCCTATCCCACAGGAAGTATCCGGGGTTTTATTAACATGCTGTACTGATTTTGTTTCTACATTGAACTGGTGGCAAATCATGTAGGAATATCTGCTTGGAGTTACTATAACACGTAGAGCCAAGAAGATAAAGCCAAAAAAACACTTTATCTCCCTACCTGCAAAAATTATATGTGTAATTATTTAATGAGATTGGAAAGATGTTCTGCAGAATTGACTTCTTTTGGTTTCCAAGTCTGTTTCAGATTTCCTTCCTTCCTTCTTTCCTTCCTTCCTTCCTTCCTTCTCATTTGGATGTCAATGTTTTTAATAGTCATTGTCATGTCAGTGTAGTAAACTTTGGAATCTGCACTGAAGAGCTTCAACTACACTGAAGAGCAGGTACAAAAATGCTACTTTCATTAGTTAATCAGGCTATCAGTTTCCAGCTGAAAATTTCAGAATGGCTACGTGTGGTAGCAACAAATTATAGTTTGCTTAATTTCTCTAGTGATTGTCTGGATTATGCCATTTCTTATGGGAACTAAACATAAATGTCAACATTTTCTGACATTTCAACTGCTAAAACCTTATGGTTAATCAACAAATGTCAATGTTAACAAAATCTCTGCTGTTTTCAGATATTGAATGTGCATATACCTTTAGCGTAAAATAGCCTTATATGATCTGCAGACATTTGGATTTTTGAAAATGTGTATGAGTGGATGTCAATCATTGCATGCTTCTTTATCCCTGATGTCCTTTGGATCAGTATTGATGAAGCCTAAACAACATCTAATGGACCATAACCCAGTAATATAAGTTCAGCTCTACGGGCCCTGAGATAAACCTTTTAAGTGGTACCTCCCTATGGTGAAAATGGGAGTGTGGTGGCCTAGTGGTTAAGATGCTGGGCTTGTCAACAGGAAGGCTGGCAGTTTGAGACCCAAGCACCATGTGACAGGGTGAGCTCTCGTTGTTTGCTCCAGCTCCTGACAACCTAGCAGTTCAAAAACATGCAAATGCAAGTAAATAAATAGGTGCCTTAAGTAGGAAGGTAACAGCATTCTGTGCACCTTGGCATCTAGTCATGCCAGCCACATGACCATGGGAGCATCTTCAGATAATGCTGGCTTCTCATCTAGGAAATGGAGATGAAAATCACTCTCTAGCGTTGTACATGAGTGGACAGGGGAAATCTTTACCGTTACTTTTTACCCAACGGTGAAAAAGCTCAGGTACCAATCTCATCCAATTGAAGATGGGCAAAAAAAAAAAAAAAGAGAGGAGGGTCACTTTTTTCTTCTTCCTTTCTTCCTTCCCTACTGCATCTGTTTCAGTGGGTCTGATGGAGTTGAAACAGCATCTAACAGACCATAACCCTGTAATGTAACTTCAGCTCACAGGAACCTGAAACAAATCTTTTAAGTGGACCTCCCAATGGTGAAAAGGCTCAAGCACCAACCTCACCCAAGTGGTGGCAATTGAAAACAGGCAGGAGAAAGTGAGGAGGAGGGTGCCCTACTGCATCGCTGTCAGTGGGTCTGAGCCCTAGAGTTCCTAGATAGTTCCTTTGGTTGCCTTTGACTTTTGCTAGAAGCTTTTGGAATAATTCCTAGTTCCTTCCCGACAAACCAAGGCACGTTTTCAGACAAGAGGTCCATTAAGCCGACCTGGACTGAGGGGTGGTGGTAGTGGTGGTTTTTAGAAGTTTTAAATGTTAATGTCTTTTGTGGGTTTTAGCTATTGTTTGGCTTGAGTTTAATAACTTTTAATTAATTTTAAATTTTGTATGGTGGGCTTTTTGATGTGAGCCGCCCTGAGTCCTTCGGGAGATAGGGCGGCATACAAGTCCAAGCAATAAATAAATAAATAAATAATAATTTAAAAAAACCAACTGGTTTCCACTGTGCTTTCCATTTTCAAGCACACCAGTGTGGAATTGCTCCAAAGGACCATTAAATGGCTTCTATCATTCTTATCGAGGTAGGTGAGCTTTTGCAGGAATCTTGCAATTCTGACCTTTTCCCGTGTCAACCTGACACTAATTTTGAAGGATCGTATATTCACGCCAACTGTCGTTGCAAGGCGCATAATCGGATTGTAAGTCGGTGCGTCCCCAGTCTATGCTTACAGACTTAACATGCTGTTACAAATGTAAGAGGAAGCTCCTTCTCCCACTCCTTTTTTTTTAAAGAGAAAGAATATTTTTTCCACCTGCTTGACAGTTTTTCAAACATATTCACTGTCAGCCCTAACAACCTGTCAACAACTGCCATTCTGTGAAAATTGTAGAAGCTGGTTTGAGCACTGTGAGAAATGACACGCATGCCAAAAGGATAAAGTTCCTCAGAAACAGAGGGTGAAAACTTTTGAAAGCTGCTGAAGCCTTTCTAAGTCAAAATGAACAGTCAGATATCTGAAAAATACTAGGTGTGTCATAGCAGATAGCTATTTCTCTCTGTCTGCTCTCCACCTCTTAAATTGAGGTATATAGGAGAGAACAGACTGGAAAATAAATTAGAACAAAATGTTGCGGGAGTCTGAAATTTTGTGAGGGCTTTTTTTTGCTTCTGCTTGTTTGCATCATTGCTTGTGATGCTCTTTCTCTCTCTCCCCCTCTGATTGAATGCCCAGTCTTATTTAGACTTATGTCAGTACTAACTTGCTTTGTCAGTTCTTAATTGGGATTGTGACTGTTATATCATACTTTCTCTTTATTGCAAAACAACAACAACAACAACCCAAAACAAGCAAACAAACAAAAGAACCCCTGGATTTTCCTGGGTTGCTTCATTTTATAATGTGGTAAATACAACCGTGGATATGTCTGGCTGTGATCAACCAACATACCTAACCCATTCTTTAACTGGCACCATGGTAAAGCATATTAGATGCATGTATCCATTTATTTTCTTATTCTCTTACATAAAATCATAGAATCAATCTTACAGTTGGAAGGGATCTTGAAAGTCTTCTAGTTCACTTTCCTGCTCAGATAGGAATCTTCAGATAATTTCGTACAAGTGGCTGGTCCTTCTTTGTTTGATAACCTCTGGTGATGGAGCATTCTTCACTTTAGGAGGGAGGCTATTTCACAGCTAAAACTCCTGTGTTAGGAAATCCCTCCCTATATCTAGTTTGAATCTCCCTCTCTAAAATGTGCTTGTCTTACCACCGGGTACTACAGGGAATAAATCCACACATTCTTCCCTATGACAGCCCCTTCAAACCATTGAAATACTACTATTGTATCTCCCTTTAGCCCCCCTAAGCCCCTGATCATCTTTCTTGCTATTGTCCATGCTTTCCCCAGTTCTTCAGTGGGACGGTGATCAGAGTAGTGTAAAGAGCTATTACTTGCTGCAATTATATTTCTGTGGATGTAGCTAAAAATTGCATTGGCTCCCTTGGCAGTTGCAGCCTACTGCTGTCTCATGTGTACTACGATGACCAGATCCTTCTCATAAATACTACTCTTGAGCCAATTATGCCTCTCAGTTGTCTTTCTCTTTGGTATGTTTGTGTTTCAGCTTTAATCATCTCATTTTTCAGAATTTCTCAATCCTCTAGAATGGTTTTCCCTTCACAATTAATATCCAAAGAATCCATCCCATTTCTTCTCTTAGTTTACTGAAATAAGCTCTCTTGAAATCTAAAAGCATAATTTGGCCATCTCTGACTGAAATATGGTAAAGTTCCCAAGTTTCCTGCAACTCAGCCTTCCATCCTCTCAGGGTAGGTAAATTGAGGACCCAAGATTGTTGGGGGCAATAAGCTGACTTTGTAAAAATGCCGCTTAGTAATAAGCAGGCATATACAATGGAAGGAAGGCTATTGCTGAGCACATTGGGTTGTATCCCAAAAATTGTAAGCCGCCCTGAGTCTTCAGAGAAGGGCGGCATATAAGTGTAATTAAAAAAAAAAACTTCCTCAACCATTTCCACCCTGTTGCTAAATACTAATAAACTCTAACTCTTACCCTAGTTTACTTCTCCCCTTTTTGGACAATGAAGTTATCTGCAAAGCATGTCAAGAACCAGATTTGCCACAAAGGATTCCTAGTTGATATTGGGGTAGCTGAAATCTTTCATTACCAAAATAGTCTGTGTTTTGGATACCTTGGTTACCTGGCTTGAAAAATTATATCTTCTCTTTGATTGGATTGCCTGCAATACACATCCAGAACAATATTTTTTTTCCTGTTAATATTCAGCCAAAGAGTTACAGCAAAGTTTTCTGTTGGTGTCTCACATTTCCATGCTGGTATAGACATGCTTTATGTATGTGATGCATGCAAACACTCCATCCTTACTTTGGTTCTATTTCTTTTGAACAGATTATACCTTTCCAGTATTAAATTCATATCATGTGTTGTATCTTACCAGGTTTCAATAATATTATATTTGCACCTTTATATTAGGACTTCAAGTGGAAGTCATGTTAAAACTGCCTTAAGTTAATATGTTAACGGCCTTAATGTATTATTCTGGGCTGATTTTTAATCTGGAGTTGATTTACACAGATGAACATGGCAGATAGAAAACCGAATGCAAGGAAAAGTGTATAAGCAATGACCTTGCCTTCTGGTCTCCAAATGGATCTCTTCTACTGCAGAAAATTTCATTTCTCTAGGTTTGCATTCTATGAATGGATTGGTGACCATTAAATAAATCAATCAGATTGCCCTCGACAAGTCCTTGTTTGTTTCTGCAATGAATCCCCCAGAAAGGTTTTTTCTAGTTTTTAATGCCTTATCTTTATGCAAAATTAAACAGGATATTGACTTTGTTTGTCTCGTGCCACAAAAGTTGCAATAACATTGTGTTTTGTAAACCATACATATCACATTTCTGCCCTGGCTTCCATTCCTTATTCCGTCTTCTAACAATGTAGTATTCACATTTAACTGATAACATTATTTCTCGGTGCTATGATGGCTATTTTCTCTCCCCACCTTCTTTGTTCAGTACAGTAGCCTGAGTTGTTTGTCTGAAGCCAGAAAGTATGTATTGTAATCAGAAAGCATTCCACCCTCTGATAGCCATATGGCATTGAAAGAAGAGAAAGGAGAGAGATAAGTCCTTTTTGTTGTTTAATAGGTACATCCATTTTATTAAAAAGTCACAATATCGTCATCTCTTTCTAATAACACAACGTTTGCAATAGAGAAGAACGCAAGACCCACAGATAGAGAATCAAAATGTGGTAGAATCATGTTGATATGGACCAAGCTGAGAGTGTAAGGTAGATGTTCCTTTCCTTTGCATGCTGGGAAATAGGAGGAGCTGTTGGTTTTTTCCCCCTTTCAGATAATGGTCTATATAGCATCCATGTTTTTTATAGGATACTTCTTTCCCTATGGAGCCTGTCGGTTCAATGCAGTGAAAGTTCCATCAAGTGGACCTTGCTGTCAATATCCAGGTTCTTTGTGGCCTTTCCTATGTAAACAGCATATTCAGTTTGCACTAGGAACATTTCTGAAACATTTCTTTGTGACTTTATCTGATACCAATCTTGGTACATTGCCCAAACAAAAAGATTTCAGGCAGTTTGTGTAACATAAACTCAAATGTTCTTGTGTCATTCAACAATCAATACACTCTGATTAGCTTCAACATCTAATCAACTAAAAAACACCAGAACGAAATAAAAAGTAGCCCAAACTCCTAGAGTCCATTTATTTGTTGGAGCAAGATAGTTTTAATTGCCGTGAATAAAAACTAGTAGGTTAGGGGCCAAAGAAACCTCAAAAGACAATGTCTTCCAGATTGTTGGCATTTCATTGTGGTGTGGTGTGGTGTGGTGATTTTAAGCATTCTCTCCTGGGATGAATGCACAGGTTTAGTCAGTTCCTGCCCTGGTGGCACAGTGGTTAGAGTGCAGTATTGCAGGATAACTCTGCTTACTGCCAGGAGTTCGATTCTGGCTGGCTCAACATTGACTCTGCCTTCCATCTTTCTGAGGTAAAATGATTGTTGGGGGAAATATACTGACCCTGTAAACTGCTTAGAGAGGAATGTAAAGCACTAGAAAGCAGCATATAAGTCTAAGTGCTATTGCTATTCCAGTCATAAGAGATGGACCTGAGTACTGAGCCCATGTTATTAATTAGAAGTATGTTTGTAAAGTGTGTATTTCATCCCCTCCATTTTAATGCCATATTTTAATGCGGCCGCGCAGGCAGTGATGGGAGTGGCCCGATTCTCCCGTGTGACACCCCTCCTGTGCGAGCTTCATTGGTTGCCGGTTGCCCTCCGTGTAAGATTCAAGGTGCTGGTATTAACCTACCGTGTTTCCCCGAAAATAAGACCTACCCCGAAAGTAAGACCTAGCACTATTTTCTAAACCTGCCCTAATATAAGACCTACCCCAAAAATAAGACCTAGTGTAAATCTCCAGTTCCAGGAAGACTTTTCAGGGAGCAACCGTGCACCCGCGAAACACCCCCCCCTACACACTCACACCCACTATTTGGCACCATAAATATATAAGACCTACCCCAAAAATAAGACCTAGTGTGTTTTTGGGAGCCCAAAAAAAATATAAGACAGTGTCTTATTTTAGGGGAAACACGGTATAAAGCCCTGCATGGCTCGGGTGCAGGGTACTTGCAGGAGTGCCTCCTACCAGCATCGAGGTCCGATCACCCGGTACGCTCCCATAGGCAGGCCCTCCTGGGGGTGCCATCGGCCAGACAATGTTGGTTGGCGGTCCCCCGGGGGAGGGGCTTCTCTGTGGGGGCGCCCACCCTTTGGAACCAGACCTGCGCTCCTTCCGCCGTGATCTCAAGACTTGGCTGTTTGTACAGGCTGGCCTGGACTGAGCAGGGTTGGGGATTTTAATTTAAGGGTATTTTATTGATTTTATAATTGGATTAGAGAATTTGATAAAATCGTATTTATTGTTTATACATTTTTGTGTAAGCCGCCCCGAGTCCCCTCAGAGATGGGGCAGTGTCAGCCTTCAAGATTTCCCTCTTTTGCTTTGCATCTTTTGGCTGTCATAAGTAACTGGGGGAGGAGGGGGGACTTGATTATGGGAAGTGAGCTGGAGGTTTTGTTAAGAAGTATATCAATTGGGGGGGGGGATTTCTTGCTTTGATTTCTGTCTATGCTATGCACAGCCGCAGCTCTTTATCAAAATATGCCAAGGTCAACGGACAGAGGCCTCATCACCACCTGGAGATGCCCACATGACGTTATCCACAACTTTTAATTGGGTAGCCTGCTTGAACTATTGTGGGTGGGAACGTTACCATCACTTTGTATATGTGATTTTCGCGCTCATTCTCTCAGATTCAGAATTCTTTTGTTGCTACCACTTGATTTCCAGTAAAAGATATCTTTTCTCTAATTCATGGAGTCTAAGTATTTCTTTCTTGGATTTTGAATGGAGCACTGCCTGACAGGCAGCATATAAATCCAATTAAATAAATAAATAAATAAATATTAAGAACCTTTCTGTATATAGCCTCAGAAAGGATTTGCTCTGAAATGTAGGATTCCTTCCTTCCTTCCTTCCTTCCTTCCTTCCTTCCTTCCTTCCTTCCTTCCTTCCTTCCTTCCTTCCTAAATTTTATCAAAACAATTTTTATAGTAGGAATAGGCATCTGAGGGATAGATGGGGCCATTATCTTCATTTCATGCCATGTTTATTTGATTCAGAGATACTTTGCAAATTTCAGGATTTGTTTTTTGGGGTTTTTGTTGTTGCAAAAGAAGCCTTTCCCTTCCTTGCCCAGCTGCTGTGTAAGAAAAGAAAAAGAAAGAGAAAAGCAGATATCAGAGACGGAGAGAGAGAAAAAGTGGGGAATGTGTGGCACCATCAATCATTGTGAGGCCCCAAGGAGATTACATTCAATAAAGTGTAATTCTGAGAAAAAAAGTTGCTTACCCCTAGTGATTTTAAATATTTTCCAGCAAGAATATTAGTGGAAAATACTAGTGTAGCATTTACTTTTTAAAAATGTTATAATAACAGCTTTTGACTTGCTCTATGAAGCCTGTTCAATTATGTATGAGACACACATTTTTGTCCATTTTCAACTGTCCACCCTAATCAGAAAGCTAATGCTGGATGTGCAGTGATGGTGAAGTAATGAATGCTACTGAGATACTTAATGGTGACCTCAAAATGCAATATGTAAAAGCCAACACGAGAAGGATGTTTCCTCTTCAACGGAAAACCAAAGAAATAGCTTTAGCCTGGATAAAACCAAGCAATGGATATAAAAGGGGCCTTCCTAATTGCTATCGCAAATGCCTAGCTGGAAAAAGTTGAACTTGACTGGTTCAAACTTTGAGATGATGCCAAGGAAATGATACCCTTCCAGACCACTTAACTTGGAGATCAAGTTGCATGAAAGTCTTAAATGAGTCCCCAAGGCATTCCCACTCAAATATTTCTAGGTATTTACCATGTGAAACATTCTTCCATGCAAAGGTTTTGGAAAATTATCATGTCTTTCTAAGTCCTTTTATTTATGAACAGTGTGCATTGTATTCCATTCTTCAAGAATAGAGACTGGGGTGATATCTAGACAGTGCTAAACAATTATCTAGGTAGTTTTTTTTTAGCAAGTAAGGTTGAGAGATTTCCTTGGGAAGTCAAATCCATATATTCTGTCTTTTGTTTTTATTTTAAACACACACACACACACACACACACACACAGAGGTTGTGCTTCTCACCTTCAAAGTAGACCAAAACCAATTCATTATCAATAATGTATAAAACCTAATTCTGGAAGCCATCAATGATCTGGAGGCCTTTTGGAGACATCTACCTTATCCACAGTAGAGCAAAGACAAGAAAACAGAAGTCTTCTATAGAAATTCTGATGCTAATGACCAAGTTTGTGTAGGAATAAATCTTGCTGATCTTAAAGGGAATATAATTCAAATAATCATGTATTTTATGTTGTTGTTGTTGTTTTGGGGACAGGGGATGGGTGTTAATCATTTAAATAACTTTATTGCATTTATATCTGAACTTTATTTCAAGATAGTCAGCATATGTAGTATGTATTTCACTCTTTGTGCACTGACAGCATTACCTAGTTTGGTAATGAAATGTTTGCAAAGAAAGCACCAAGCTCAGAGAGCACCAAGGATCCACTTCAACTCTGAGCTACAGTTATTTTCTTCTATCAATAGTTTCTTCTTTACTTTGTTGTTACAACAATCCTAAGGAAACAGAGTAAAATAGATTGAATGGTGATGATCTACATAATGTTTCATTACTTAGTGAGGATTTGAATTTGATTTTTCCCTTATTCTACCAAAATATTCCTATCTGGTAACCTCTGAACATATTAAATGGCACACCCTACAACTAAACATTCAGAGTCTACTTAGACTTACATATAGAACTTTACAGCCCCCTCTAAGCAGTTAACAAAGTCAGCATATTGCCCCCAGCAATCTGGGCCCTCATTTTACTGATCTCGGAAGGATGGAAAACTCAAAGAGTCAACCCTGACCCAGTGAGAATCAAACTTCTGGTAGTTGGCAGAATTAGCCTGCAATACTGTCTTCTAACCACTGTGCCATCATGGCTCATCCCATCCCATCCCATCGAGCTACAGTAGATTGGGGAAGGAAGGGTCAAGTGGGGAGTTAGCCTTGAGTCTTTGTGCAGCCGCAAGAGAATAAACCTGAAACCACCCACTCAAGGTTCCATGGGACCTTATCTGTTTATTCCCAAGGGAAGGCAAACAGACTGGAGAGACCTTGTAATATAGGTAGAAGGCAATAAAGTAGCTGACTTGAATCTTTCACCAGTGAACCTGGTTGTTTGTACCTGGCAGATGGTAACATTCAACTTTAGAACTAGAAATCAGAAATACTATCTTAATATCATAATCAAAGGCTTTCCATAGATAGATATGATTTTCATGGGAGTAATACTGAAACTGAGAATAGAAAAAGTATTAGAACAAGACCCATCCACAAACTTGCCAGTGGTTGATGTTTTTTTAAATGCATTATAGCTTTCTAACTATGGGTAGTAGTAAGCTTTGGAGCGTGGATCCTGATCTATCTTTGACTTACATTTCCAGTGCTAAAGTAGGCAAATTAGAAGAATTATTGCTGGTTCATAAGAACTCCACAATGCAGTAAAAATAATTGGTTTAAAAGAGTGGTCTTTGATTTAGCACTAAAATTCCTTAATTATCACTTCAGGTGTTCTTTTCTTCAGACTCCTTTTCTCTCCCTTAATCTGTAATTAATTTAAGTGCAACAAAATTAAAGCAGGTAATGCATATCATCTTTACAGACAATTATCCGGGCCTAACCTCTCCACCCCAGGATGGCATTTAGTTTTTAATACCTTCCATAGAAACAATCATGGACCAATTAAGTGGATGACATTATATCCTCCAAAAGTGGGAGAAGACAATAGGTTGGCTCCAGTGCAGCTTGGATGCCTCTTCATGCAACAGAGGTAGAACTTTAATGAGATTTGAGCCATCGGTGCAAATTGTTCATACCTTTTTGCAAAGGGCAGATCACAGACAGCTGAGTAATAATAAAGCTCCAGGTTTCTATTAAAGACATAAAATTGAATGATAAAGGAAGGAATATGAGCCTCATACTTCCAGGAACTGCTAGGACAGAACTGGGAAGCCATAGATTTGGCCTGGAGAGCTGCACCAACATTGCAAGATGGATCATTTCCTTTACAATTGTTTTCTGTATTCTGGAGTGACCTGTATTTACCAAGGCTAATTATTGATTTATTCTCACCATGAAAGCATCTAGTTCTGGCTAGAATTGTCTTTACATAGTCGGTAAAATCCCAGCTTGGATGTCATTCAGTTTTGGATACTATTTGGGAAAGACAAAAGAAGATTCTTGATTGGGAAATAAGCATGTGTATTCACAATTCAGCCCCTTTTATTTTTGTAGGACTTAATTTTCTATCGCTGGCTCGAATGTTAATCTGTTCATTGATTTTTCCTTCTTCTTTTACTTTCACAGTCCAAGAATCATTTTAGATTTATGAAAAAGAGAAGGTTTAGCTATCAAGAAAATGAATACCTTTTGCTTTTCAGCACACAATAATATAAAGTGTTTTTGACTCCCTGAATAATAGATTGAATCTTTTTATTACTTCAGAAAATCTAAATTATATTTTCCAAAGAACAAAGCATGAAATTAGCATTTTAATATGTGATGGTGCATTTTTTTCCCCTGAGAGCCTTATGTAATGGATCCTTTGTTCAATTGTGTATTTAATTTTAGGTAGACAGAAAGTTTTGGGTCTTATGATTGACTCATATTCTGACATTTCCAACTCTTCAGCAGAGAATGTTATGTCCACACTGCATGTTTGTTGACATTTGGTCCGATATGCCTCCAATAACATTGATAGGTGTGTTTTAAGTAGACCATGACTTAAATGGAAAGCTATCATTTCCAAAATTCCTCTTGCTTTATTTATTTATTTATTATTTTATTTTATTTTATTTTATTTTGTCAAGCGATTATAAGATAACAGGTATAAGTATAACATAGTTATGAATACAGGAAATGGATACATATAAGAAAAATAAAAAGAAACAATAGGACAGGGATGGTAGGCACATTGGTGCGCTTATGCACCCCCCCCTACAGACCTCTTAGGAAAGGGGTGAGGTCAATAGTAGACAATCTAAGGTTAAAGTTTTTGGGGTTTGGGGAAGAAACCACAGAGTCAGGTAGAGTATTCCAGACATTGACCACTCTGTTGCTGAAGTTGTATTTCCTGCAATCAAGTTTGGTGCGGTTTACCTTGAGTTTGTATCTATTGTGTGCTCTTGTATTGTTATGGTTGAAACTGAAGTATTCATTGACAGGTAGGACATTGCAATACATAATTTTATATACTATACTTAGATCGGATCGAAGGCGGCATAGTTCTAAGTTTTCTAGGTCTAGAATTTCAAGTCTGGTGGCATAAGGTATTCTGCAACAATTAGAGGAGTGGAGAATTCTTCTTGTGAAATATTTCTGGACATTCTCAACTGTATTAATATCAGATACGTAATGCGGGTTTCAGACTGATGAGCTGTATTCGAGTATTGGTCCAGCAAATGTTTTGTATGCTGTAGTTAATAGTGTGATATTACCAGTGAAAAAGCTAGGTAGGATTAGGTTAACAACTCTTAATGCCTTTTTGGCTATGTAGTTACAGTGGGCTCTAGCACTTAGCTCATTTGAGATGAGTACTCCAAGGTCCTTGACAGAGTTTGGATCATCAACAAGGTCTTGACTATTCAGCTTGTATTTTATTTTCTGATTTTTTTTGCCAATACGTAAGACAGAGCATTTATGTGTTGAGATTTGAAATTGCCATTTGTTTGACCATTCTGATACATAGTCGAGGTCTTTTGAAGGGTAGCAGTATTGTGGTGGTGTTGAATAGCTTTACATCATCAGCAAAGAGAACGCAGTTGCTCTTAATATGATCACAGAGGTCATTTATGTAGAGTATGAAGAGAGTTGGTCCTAGAACACTGCCTTGGGGGACACCACTGTTGACAGGTACAGAATTTGATCAGACGCTCCCAATTTTGACCATTTGTTGTCTGTTTGACAGGAATGCTTCTATCCAGTTATGAAGGTGTCCAGAGATACCATAAGATTTTAGTTTTAGTAGTAGTTTGTCGTGTACCACTGAATCAAAGACTTTACAGAAGTCTATGTAGATTGTGTGCTATTGCTTTGCCCTGATCGAGTTGTGTAGTCCATATGTTTTTGCAGTGTAAAAGTTGCAGATTACAGGATAGTTTTTTTTCTGAAACCAAATTGTTTATTAGAGAGTAGGTTGTTTGTCTCAAAGTGGAGGATAATGGATTGGTTAATAATTGATTCCATGAATTTACAGGTGACACCGCATAAAGAGATTGGTCTGTAATTTTCAACTAGACTGGGGTCTCCCTTTTTGAAGATGGGGATGACCGTGGCTAGTGACCATAGGTTTGGCAAGGAGCTGGTCCTGAAAGATTTTTCAAAGATTATGCTTAGAGGTTCGGCTATGGCAGTGGATAGCTTTTTTAAGAAGTAGGCACATATTCCACTTTTGAAGTTGGCAACGTGACCAGATTTGTTTTTCCGCCAAAGTGATTTCTTTTTGGATTGAAGCTTCCTTATTGTTATGGGTAATTTGTTTTTTCTGGTTTTGGAAATTGTTATTGGTACATATACTTTGATGACTCTTTTGACTTCAAGTAAAAATATGTTGTAATGGTCTTCAACAGTATTACATCCAGTGAATAGAAATTGCCAATCAAGAGATGAGAGAGCATTGTCTATAAGATCATAGTTGCCTTTTTTGAAGTTATAATTGGGGATCCCGTCATTATGATGATTTTTGTGCAGATGTATGTTGAGACAAAAGTCAATCATGTTGTGGTCACTGTTGGAAAAGAGTTCTTTAATTTGTATTCCATAAATTGAATTCAAACTATTGCAGAAGATGAGATCAAGGCAGTTGTTAAGTCTAGTATTGTTGGTTAGTAGTTGTTCCAGTCCCAGATTTGTTACAGCATTGTAGAAGGTTGCATGTATGGGTTCAGTTTTACATTCGTTTAGGGTCCAGTTAATATGAGGTAGATTGAAGTCACCAAGAAAGATAAAAGCATGTGGGCATGATGTTGCCCATGTTAGTAATGAATTTAACTTGTTTACATGTTTGATGTCATAATCAGGGGCTCTGTAACATAATAAGAATCAAAATGTGATATTTAATGACAGTTCACAAATGATGGTCTCAGGAAGAGCAAGCTCCTGGGTAACTTGGATGTTTTTTAGATGTAGGGACTTTTTATAGAAGATAGCAACATCACCTCTTCTACGGATTTTGCGATCTGATCGGTAAACATGATAGTCTCTTACTGTGGTAATGGAGTCAGGGAGAGATGCGTTGAGCCATGTTTCACAGACAAATGTGATGTCAAATTTAGCCGTATGTAATAAGAGGAGAAATTCAGGTATTTTATTCACAAGGCTTCTTGCATTGAGTAGTTTGCATTTAAGGCCAGTTGTAGTTGGAATTGAGGTAGTTAGGGGCATGCGTGCCTAGATTTGAGTGATGGTGGGTTGGATGAGGTAGGGTTGGATGCGGAGTTGTGGGTTGTGTGACTTACTTTTGATACAATCAGCACGGTAGTCAATGTACAAGTCCTTCTCTCCATTGTCTAGACGTCTTTTGAGTTCTGTGCGGAGTTCATGGGAGCGGATTTTTTGCAGTATGGATAAGTCTGGTCTTGAGCGAAGTTTTTTATGGTTGGGATTGTTTTTTGCAATGGCGTTTATTGTATGAATGAATATACATTTGCTGGACTCATTTTTGCAAACAACTACAAAATCTTGGGGCCACCGAGCCGTCATTGTATTTGAACTCAGGACCATCTCTGGTTATTTCAATGATATCTTCAGGACAGATGTTTGAAAACAAGCTTCCCAAACACTTATACATTTCCCTCCTATATACTCTTTAAATGGTTAAAAATAGTAACTAGACTTCCCTTAACTAAAACATTTTCATTTTTCTGAGAAATTGGCAGCAGAAGTCTGAAAAATAATGAATTTCAGCCCAGCAATGACTTTTCCTTTGTGGGAGATGCAAAGTGTGCAAAACTGTATTAAAATGTGTATCCACCATTTTCTCTTTTGTCTTTGAATAAAGCCACAATCTAGCTAAAGTTAAGGTTTCTCTCCACCCCTGTCCCTTTCTTCTGATTTAAAATGTGCCCTTCATTTTTGTCTGAATAAAGTCCATAGTTATTCTAGCTGTTGATGTGGATGCAAAGAGCAATCAGCCTCTTGGTAGATGTGTGTTTCTTTTATTCTTCTTGAAGCATAGCAAGATAATGGCCACAAAGCTCTCAGGACTCAGGTAGAAGTCACGGGATAAGTCAAACAGTATTTTAAATAACAGAACATGGAGCTTTTCAGAGAGAGATGACAGAAGCATATGTTAGAGGTGCCCTGGGACTTCCATAAAACATCAATGAACATCAGGTTTTGAATATATTTGGTATTGCTCATTTTATTGACAGGCTGTCATAACTGAGCAACAGAAAAAACAAAACTGTAAACCACAACAGCAATCCAAAATAAATTGCTGCCAGACGACGAAGTCAATAGTAGCCTCATAATTCTCAGACAATACACAGTAAGTTCCAGGAAGAACAGAGAAGATGTCTAATTCAGAAGGGTTTGGTGAGATGAGCAGTGGATTGATTAAGTCTGTATCAATGCTCAACCTGCAGATACTACACATGTGTGTTAAAAGCTATGATTGCCCCAAGAATCATTTTATGCATGAGGTATTTACGGGCATTAATACAATACTCCAATAAAGTAATCTTTATGGGATTGGACATATGATTTGATGAACTCCTTCACATATGAAAGTCCGATTAAACTAATGTATTGCTACTTATACCTATGCACAGGCATCTTTTCAACTAACAGTTAGCACCTGCTTGGATTTAGAAAAGGCTCAATGGAAGTTAAGAGAAATTGGATTTAGTTCACTTGTGTCTACGTAGAGATTCTAGGCTGATTCCTCTTTTAACTCCACCCCCCAGGTTCTGCCAGTCCTTCTCATTTAGGGGACAGTATATGGACTCACCCACAAAGATTGTATGAAAAGGATCATAATGCAGCTTTGCAATAGGAGCAACTGGTAATAAAGAGTGGGGAAATGTATGCATGAGAATCTAACCATCTGCTGGGAATACAATCAGGACATATTGATTAATTAAATTTGTATGCCACCTATCTCTCTACTCTGGGCAGCTTACAATATGATAAATAACAGAACAAAAGACTGACAGGATTAAAACATCAGACATTTGTTTATTTTGCTCTATATGAAGAGTCATGGTGGCACAGTGGTTAGAATGCAGTACAGCGGGCTACTTCTGCTGACTGCCAGCTGACTGCAATTTGGCAGTTTGAATCTCACCAGGCTCAAGGTTGACTCAGCCTTCCATCCTTCCAAGGTGGGTAAAATGAGGACCCAGATTGTTGCGGGCAATAGGCTGACTCTGTAAATTGCTTAGAGAGAGGGCTGTAAAACACTGTGAAGTGGTATATAAGTCTAAGTGTTCTTTATTCTTATTCTTATTTATTTATTTTATTTAATTTTATTTTATTTTGCCAAGCATGTATTGGATAACAGATATAGGTATAAACATGATTATTAATACATAACATGGATACAAATAAAAAGGAAACATTAGGGATGGTAGGCACATTGGTGCGCTTATGCACGTCCCTTACAGACCTCTTAGGAATGGGGTGAGGTCAACAGTTGACAGTCTAAGGCTAAAGTTTTTGGGGTTTGGGGAAGAAACTACAGAGTCAGGTAGAATATTCCAGGCATTGACCACTCTGTTGCTGAAGTCATATTTAGAATAGAATAGAATATGTTGGAAGGGACCTTGGAGGTCTTCTAGTCCAACCCCCTGCTTAGGCAGAAAACCCTACATCACTTCAGACAAATGGTTGTCCAATCTCTTCTTAAAAACTTCCAGTGTTGGAGCATTCACAGCCTCTGGAGGCAAGTTGTGCCATTGATTAATTGTTCCAACTGTCAGGAAGTTTCTCCTTAGTTCTAAGTTGCTTCCTGCAATCGAGTTTGGTGCGGTTTACCTTGAGTTTGTACCTATTGTGTGCTTGTGTATTGTTGTGGTTGAAGCTGAAGTAGTCATTGACGGGTAGGATTATATATTAAATATATTAAATAGTATTACTATTTATTTTTATTAATAATACTTACTTGGCTACTCACTCCTGGTGACTTACATGGCTTACAAAGATAAAATTCCAGTACAATAATAAAAAAATCCCCATGTGCCTGTCCACAATATTTATTTATTTATTTATTTATTTGTTTGTTTGTTTGTTTGTTTGTTTGTTTATTATTCGGACTTGTATGCCGCCCCATCTCCGAAGACTCGGGGTGGCTCACAACTAAAACAACCACAATAAATAATTAAAAAAGAATTAAACAGATCACAAGCCCAGAATAGTAGATCTAAAATTCAAGATAATTTAAAACCCATCCCCCCCCCGGGGTGGGGTCACAGCCCTATTTAAAGTTAAAACACTAAAATTTATACTAAAACAGATAAAGGAACTAATGTGTAGATGGGGATAGGTTCCAGAGCACACCCCTTCTTCTTCAGCTCGTGAAGTGGACCATTTATTTGGCCGATTGGATTTTTACCTTCTCCTCTAGAAGCTCAAGATGCCATATACAGCATCTAATTTTATTCTTCAATAATTGCACCAGATAGATTTTCTGAGAGATATTAAGTTAAAAAACCTTGCATGGCTGAAGAGACATATATTTAGGTATCTTCAGTCCCAGTTCAAACCTTTCCTTGCTGTCGTAACTCTAGCTCTATTTAATGGTTTAAGTTTGTTAAAATATAAAACAAAATTATGCACGGTAAAGAGAACTTTGTACGTATCCAAATGCCTTTGGCAAAAATATATATATGTATGTCTGAGTTGAATTAATGCAAAAGGAAAAGCTGTCTTATGTTTCTTGATTCATCATTAGTGAGCTGCGTAATTTGATTATAGCTTATAAAGAAATCAATGGTGTTTCTTTTCTTGAATTCTGCTTCTTGTAAATCACGAGCCCTTGCCAGCAGGATCTTCTAAGCAAAAGGACACACAGAACTAAAAAGGTCAAAATAAAGCAACACTAGCAAACCTGGTCGTGTGTGTGTGTGTGTGTGTGTGTGTGTGTGTGTGTGAGAGAGAGAGAGAGAGAGAGAGAGAGACCTTATCACCAAGTTCCAGAAAATAGATATGAATCTGTAACTGAATTGTGGAGGCTGAAGATTTTAAACAGAAAAGGTTTTAGAAGAGAAACTATCAGAATGTTAAGTCAAAGAGAGGTCCAAGCCCCTTTGCAGCTTGTTACAGAAAGATTTGTAGATTGTTTCAGAGTTGGGAAGACTATCTTACTTTAATCCAAATCCTGCAAGTAGTTATGTGCAGAAAACATTTCAGGACTGTTTTCTCCAGGTAAAATCCATTTGATCCTACAAAGTTTAGCAGGGAGATGTTGCTCTGGGCACCCACCATGTGAGAGACCAATGGCCTTGAAATGTAAAGGATGGCACTTTCCTGACTCCAGAAAAGTTTGCTTTGTGAGGCTGTGTTGCTTTCTAAACATGGACCTTGTAGAAGATTTATCAATTCTCTTCCCTAGGGCATTTTGAAAGGAAGATTTTAATTATAACAGCATTTGTTATTTTGATGTTGGTTTGCTGACTTCAGATGCATTTATTGTGACCCACCTTAATCTTTTCCATCATTCTTCCTAATGGGTAAAATGTCATTTTTCACAGAGACAGTCCATTTTCCCAGTCTAGAGAATCGGTGTATTTTTTCCTCTCACAAATAAAGTTAGACATTTTGCAGTTGATATCTTCTCATTCTATTATCTGAGTGTTGTTGTCATGATACTATACAATACCCAATTCATTCTAATCTCTGCTTGAGGGCAAAAAATATTTATGGCATACTTTAAATAAAACATATTATGTGTTTGTAGGAACATATGTATCATTGTCCCTGTAGCTGAAGCAGATGTAGTTTCTGTCAGGGTGTGCTCACAGCTTCATGAAGTATTCATGACCTGGCATTGCATAAGAATGAAGGCAGAGCAAGTTTCTGCTGTAGTAAGTCCTCATTTTGCTGTTCCTGAATTTATTTTTATTTTTCATTTTATTTTTTCAGTGTGTTAAAGAAAGGAATCTTTCCTCATTTTGTGACTGTTGGGACAAGGGTAACAGAAATGTAGATGGTCCTTTAGAAAGGAAGGGAAATGAGATTAAGGCCATGAATCTTGTCCAACCAGGTCTCCCATCAAATTCAGTTGCATGTTTTCATGTAAATCTAACATGAATTTTCCCCCAGGCTACTGACAATCCAAGCCGGTAAACACATGTCATGAGTTATGGGTTGTTGAGCATCTCTTTCTCCCTAAGAGAAGAAGAAGAAGAGGGAAGTCATATTAATGTCCCAGTTTTGGAAGGACAGCCATCCAGGAGAATTATCTTCAAAAAAAAACAACAACAATAGTAACTAATAAGAGGATGAGTTTTGCCTTTTTTGATCTTCTCCTTAAACTATCTTACCCCTATTCTCTTTCTCCTTTATCCATTCTTTGTCTTTTCTTGGGAGCAAGGGTGTGCTGGATATGAATTCACAGTCACTCTGTGAGTGAGATGGGTGGTCTTTAAATTTGACAAATATATAAATACATCTGACAATTTTGCAAGGAAGGACATGTGATTTACACCAGTGGTAGAAGTTTTGCACTAGTATAGGGATGGGAAGCCCTGGGATACACATAGCCTTCTGATACTTTATTTGTAATTTCTTAGTACCTCAGGTTGATGCCAGGAAAATCCAGCAATAAAATGGTTAATTTTAATTTCAAACACAAGGATGAAATGATGCAGACAGAAAATCTGGTTGGTTTGCATGCAATGTCTGAGTCAAAAAACAATTGAGGTAGATATTTACAGACTCTGGATTCTAGTATAAGTGGAATCTGTGAATCTAGTCAATTGTGTTTTATAGCTAAACCGACCATGGTTTAGCACAATGTGGGAGCCAAGTAAAAGGTTTATATCTTTGTGTCACAACCTACGTCCATACGCTCATTATGAATTCAAAATTCAATCCCATAAATATCATGTTGATATAATATTTTGGCTTCTTAAATGCATGGAAATATTCCGGATTTTCTTACAATTCATGTTATACCACAAAGTCTTTTCTTAGAAATTGCAATACAAGTCTCAGCAATAAATCAGTTAATGGTTTCACTGAAATGCAGGAAGAAAACAGGCTGTCAGCTGACCCATCCATGAACTTTCTTATGCAACATTTTCTATGCTTTCCATTTTGATAACTGGTTATTACAGAGAGGGCAGAAAGCAAACTATGGCAACAAATGCAAAACATGATATTGTTTGGTTTTATTTTTTAAGTGTTACCAGTAAATACAGATAAGTCAAAAAGCCAGAAGTTTTGCAAATTGGCTAAAATCAATGGCTAAAAGTTAATAGAGCTGTTGCAATAGGAACAAGGTGAATTCTTGTTGAAATAATTCTGCCGGGGGCCTCATTGTGCATTTTGTGGATAGGGACTTGTAAGACAAAATGTTCCATCATGAAATACCCGAAATACTGGAAAACTGACATGTCAAGGAGAAGATGTCAGTTATGGACCACGTGTGGGTCTGAGGTCAGCCAGCAATTTGGGTTTAGGACCTGTTTTGTGCTCAGCTGGAAACCAAATGGCTGCTTATAATTCTCCACCAATTTCTGGCCAAAGAAATTGGATGGTCTCCAGGGTGAAGAGGTTTTCCAAGAGTTTCTCAATTTAAAATAGCAATCATGAATCTCTGTGTGGGAAAATGGGCATTTTTATAGTGGTTGGGAATATGATGAAAATTGCCATGGATGTCCCTCTCCAAATGGTGCCAATGGAAGGTAGGAATCTTTGCAGAATATAAATAGTGAAGCTGTGAGGAGTAGACACATATAACAAATAACAGCTCTTAGGACCAACAGTCATTGAAATCACAGCATATGAAGATGAGAAGAAAATTTAACTCCCTTCTCTTTGCCTCCTCCTGCTCCTCCACCCTTAAAAAGTATCTTGGGGTTCATTATATTGAGCAAATTTTCCTTGGGACATCAAACGTCAGAAACCTTCTTCACCTCTTCCCTCTAACCTTGAGGGCTCGTAATTTTTTTTGCTTTTCAATGACATTATGGAAATAATTGTTCAATGAATATTCTGAGAAAACTAACAGCCTTCCACCATGCAGCCAAACTGGTGAAGTTAGATAAGCTGAAGAGCTGACTCCTTCCTTCCCACTTTGGGAAGTGGTAGGAAACTGCATGAGCAGTGAATATTCCAATTATCTTCAATTTTCTCATCAATGTCACATCTAGTTTAGGTCTCTGTGCTGTTAGTATCTGTGCGATTGCCCTGTACTGGTTTAGGAGATCTGAGCATGGAATATTCTCCTAGGACCATTAAATGAGCTAAACTTTTTCTGATAGTCTTCTGAAGCCATTAGTACAAAAAAGCTAATTGTGGGGAAGGACTATAATTGCTCAGCAGGTGGAATTGGCAGTTCTACAGAGCTGGCTCCGTTCCTATAACACACTGCGCTGTATTTCATAATAAAGATGTGTCTCTTTTATTAGCATAACTTGCTCTTTGATTTGTTTCAGTTTTTATGATGTTTAGACAAACGGATTTGGACAGTTAAAATCCCACTTAGGCTTGATGCATTGTATCTGCTTGACACACAATAACATTGATTTATAAGAGGCAATGAATCTCTAATTAGATTTTGGCAGGGTTGTTGCAGGCAGAAAAGTTCCTGGAAGTCCTCGTTTGGAAGATGTAATGAAGATCGTCTTTTAATTAACCAATTCCCTTCCCAAAGGCTGTAACCAAAACACACTTTTGTTTTTGACCTGTGGCACATCTGCCTTCTGAAATGCATTCTTCCATAGGATGATTTATATGGCAAGCTTTAAAAGTAATATTTAGAATTTGCTCCCACCATGTATGGTCCATGTTTGGAAAGATACCAGATCTCAGCCACAGAACAATTTCTTTAGTTAATAAAAATATACAGGGAGTCCTCAACATACAACAGTTCAATTAGAGATGTATGACCATTTTTCAAAGTTACGATCTTGGCAGCATGCCCACAGTCATGTCATCAAAATTCAGATACTTGGCAACTGGCTCGTATTTATGACAGTTGCAGTGTCCTGGGATCGTGTGATCCTCTTTTATGACCTTCTGACAAGCAAAATCAATGGGGAAGCAAGATTCATTTAACAACCATTTAACAACTGCAATGATTTATTTTATTTTAAGCATAGCTTTCAGTTGAAATAAAGTAAGTTTATGATTATGCTATAAATTCTAAGTTGCATCTTTGGGTTTTTTTGGACTGCCTTATATATAAGTGAAATGAAGGAGATAATTAAACAGTAAAAAAAATCATCCCAGCGTAAGTGAAACAGTCATAGATTAATTTAGCTCAAAAATATTGATCTATTTTTCAAATATATACCAAGGAGATAACTGAAACATAGCCAATAAAAAGTAATCACATTGAGTACACTTCTTTTGGCCAACAGGCAATTTAATGGCTCTATCATAAGTTTTTTCAACTTGGTGGTCCTGCAGCTCAAAATATCCAGGTCAGCCTGGGTTGAGTAGATAAAAGAACACATTCTGGCTGCAAAAATACAAATGGCCACAAGATGGCAGCAAAGAAATGCAGAACATTTGAACTCTTTGCTGGCACCCTAATGTCTATTTTCTGCAGGCCAGATGTAGTTCTACTAAAAAAAATTGGATGATGCTTATCAGATTTAGATTTAAGATAAGTGAGATGATTATTGGAAGAAATGAAGGTCCAAAGTAACTCCTTTGGTCTTGGTGTTTTAGAAATTACCTCCATTCCAGGAAATCAAAAAAACGTGCATTATTTTAAGATCTTCAGGATCAAAACATTGAGTAAGTTACAAAATACAAAGTTAAAATCTTCTAGCTGAGCTCGGCTCCTGATCTGTTCTTATGTAGTTATGTAATACAGTTATGTAATATCCAAAAAAAATCCACCTCCACGTTGCTTTCAAGGAAGAAGCAACGTGGAGGTGGATTTTTTTTGGATATTTTATAAACTTCCCAGCCTGTCCTACAACTTACACCAGGAATTGCCTTGATGCTTTTACATCTAAATACGACATTAGTCATCCTTAAAAACCCAACTGGTGTTCACCAACAACTTGCACATCAGGCTAAGAGATTGCTTTTCCTCTGAGAATGCAGCTTCCCAAGGCCAACTGAAAAGAATTGGAGTGGTTAAAAACAAGATGGCACACCTTGTCCATTCCATAAAGAAAACTTGACCAACTTTGGAGGTGATGTGCTTGCAGAGGGAGGACATCTCACATTACCCAGGGGTTCTAATCTAAACAATATTTACAAAGAGAGAAGGGAACGAGTTTATGCTCAGCTATGCAGGTTGGTTATTCTTGAAGCTCACTAGGTGGTTGATGCTTTCCAAGATGATTTGTTTGTGTGTTTACCAGATATTTAACAGATTAACAGATTTAACAGAGTTGGAAGGGACCTTGTAGGTCTAGTCTAACTCCCCACCTAAGCAGGAGACCCTACATCATTTCTGATAGATGGCAGTCCAGTCTCTTCTTGAAAGCTTCCAGTGATTGCTTCCATTGGTTGATTGCTTTCACCGTCAGAAAATTTCTCCTTATTTCCAGGTTGAATCTCTCCTGGTCAGTTTCCATCTATTATTCCTTGCCTGGCCCTTGAGTGCCTTGTGAAATAATTTGACTCCCTCCTCTCTGTGGCAGCCCCTCAAATATTGGAAGACTGCTCTCATGTCTTTTCACTAGACTAGCCATGCCCAGTTCCTGCAACCGTTCATTGTATGTTTTAGCCTTCAGTCCCCTAATCATCTTGGTTGCTCTTCTCTGCACTCTTTGCCTGACTCCCAATCACTCCGGGTAGCTCACGCAACTAAAAAAAGGAAAATACAGGTAGTCCTTGGCTTACAACAATTCACTTAGCAACTGTTAAGAGGTTGTGACACTGAGGAAAGTGAATTACAATTGGTCCGCATATTTACTATCGCAGCATCCCTGATCAAAATTTGAGCACTGGGCAACCGACATATACTTATGAGAATTGGAGCACCCGAAGTCACATGGTTGCCATTTGTAACCTTCCCAGTCAATGAGAGAAGCCTGATTCACTTAGTGACTATCCAATTTACTTAACAACTGTGGCAAAAAAAGAGTGTAAAATTGGGTGCAACTAACTCAACAATCACTTTGCTTAGCAATGAAAGTTCATTCATAAATTGAAGATTACTGATACAATAATAACCAATTCAAAATAATGATAATAATAGGTAAAGATTGTGAGAATGACAGACTGAACAAAGATGACACAGAAGATCTTCACTGGGTTTTCAAGGTCCTTAAACACAACAGCACATGGGGGCCAATAAACCTTAGCCCTTCATTTGTGATTTTTTCAGATTATTGTGAGTGTGAAAAAGTAGAACTGCACACTTTTTTCAACACTATGCATGATGTGTTGGGGGCCACAGCAAGAAAGTGGGTACATCAAAGATAGAGATTATGTGTCCACTGATACGGAATCTGATTCCTGGAATTTCCATCTCAGCCAGTAATCATGAAATTAATCTTTGAGTGCACTTTTTCTTCAAGCGTCTATTCCTAAATGATTTAAAATACATATTTTTAATGCACTTTTTTTCTCCTTTTGGGGCTGTCAGCAGCAGCATAAAATTCAATAAGGCAAAATCTAAAAGATAACCCACTTTCTCTGCCTCATATTTGCAAATTATTCAAGCATCCTGAATACAAACATGTTTCAAGGCTACCAGTGTGTTGCTGCTTGAATCTTACAGAGGCTGAGAGAATTCAGAATAATTTTGGTTATTCTACTTTTGGCCGGAGGAAACTTGCAGAAAATTCAACAGCAATCTTATTAGTATAGATCACTACAAACCAGGACATACATTTTTATTACTGCTTAACCCTATACATAATTATGAATGCATGCTTATCTAAATTCCTGACTTTCATTTTTTAACCATTATTTTAACTGCAATTTTTTAACAGATCACCTTGGGGTACCCCATTTTTCCTCACTGCCCTTCTCTTAAGTGTGCAAGAACATACTGTTACAAATAAAAAAATACATGTTCCCCCAAACATAGGCACAGATTATCTTAAAGTGGCTCTGTATGTAGCCAGTAATACTCTTTAGCAGTTTTGGTTTAATCTGAGTCAGCCCTGAATTAGAGAAAGGGAAATCCCTTTTTCTGACAATTGTGAGTTATGCTGGTTGCTAAAATGAATGGCCATAAATTGAGAACTACCTGAACTGGCAATATGGGAGGCAGGTGGCTCAATGCAGTATTACATTTCAGGTGTTACTGGATCATCTTTACCAGAGAACATCTTCACTACTCCAACTGAGAAGTGACTTTTTGACTCTAGATCTTTCATTGACTTCCTGAGCTATGTTAAGATAAGAGGGGACCAGTTTAGATCCTTTCTGTTTGGTTCTCCAAGTCTTCTGCTTTGGTGGGCAGTTCAGAAGATGGAAATTTCCCAACAAGATTTCAGATGCAACATCTGTAGTATCTTCTCTTCCATTCAGCTGTCAACAGTTGGAGTAGCTCTTATCCTCATTGGCCACCATCGGAAACAGGAAGTCAGTTCATATAAATGTTTGGTTTAATGGAGATAATAACAGAATTGAAAAGGAACTTAGAGGTCTTGTAGTCCCACCCCCTGCTTTCAAGCAGGAGACCCTATACCACTTCAGACAAATGGCTTCTTAAAAAATCTCCAGCGATGGAATGCCCACCACTTCTGGAAGCCATCCAGAAGTTTGATTCAGCTTCAGCCCAGCACTTGCTGTATGTTTTTAATAACTTGGGCTCCATTGATGCAAAGTTCATCTAGTATGCAAGCCAAGGGATAAATACTTTCTGTATGTAATTACCTTAAAAGAAGCTGGGACAGCTGGCATTTTATATCAAGAGCACCCATGGGTGGAACAGCTGTTAGTCTTCTAGAAAGAGGCTGCTCTGCTCAATCTTTCTTTCTCCCGGAGTGGCCCTGTTACTAACCCTCAATGGAAGCCTAAACGAACAGATTGGGGAGAGGAGTTGAAGGGTTGAGTAGACTCAATGCAATGCTGGTTTTCCTGGATTATACAAAATTAGGTGAAAACATATGAATGAAAGAGGCCAATATAAAGCTGCACTGAATATTGTTATGTTCTGATTTAGGAAGGATCTACTTCTTGTTCAGTCAATGGTGGGTTTGGAATTCTTCCCTTTTTTTGTGATACATATTTGATTTGTTTCACCCTAGATTTAGATTACCTTCGTTCAGTTCCAGAAGGAGACAACTTCTCCCAAAGGGACTTTTTTGGTTGAGGAGACATTCTGTCCTTGAAAAATCATTGGAGAAGTTTTCCTTCCCATGGAGAAATTCACAGAAATTGCCCAATTGATTTCATTGCTTATAAATTTGGTGGAGAACTGCATGGTGTCCATGGAATTAATAATGCCATGGTTGGCATTAAAATAGTTTTAAGCAAGCAGCTCTCCATAGCTTTGCCGTTTGAAATATCATTACTGTGTATTCTTTTTCTGATATGCTTCTAGGTTATTAAACACATCGTTCCCTCTTTGTGTTTTTATCTTTTTAACAAGACCTGGATAAATTTGTCTCATAATTCACTTTATGTGAAAGGAAGTCAGTCTCATAATTAAATCCTGTGAGAATTAAGATGGTTCTGAATTCTAATTGTCAAGGCTGGACTTACCCAGAGATAGATATTTGAACAAGCCATGCTTAAAAAAAATTGGCTGAACTCTTCCTGAACATGTACATAGGAGACATCTGTCCTCCAGCATAATTATGGTGTCATTATTATGTGAGCTATTTGCATTGTTGAAGTTCATTGTTGACTCAATCTCTGTGCGCTACTGATAGTTTGAGATGATTAACTGGTGACATGGATGATGCAGTTATTCTTGCTAAGGAATGGGTTGTGGGACTAATGCTTAAGCTGCTTTTGTGTAAACATGCAAAGGAGTAGGAAAAGCAGAAAACTGAAACAAGATGATGATGATGATGATACCCCTTAAGTCGTCTCTGACTCTTGGTGATTCTATGGGCCAGGTTTCTGCAAGTCTTTCGATCTTGCACTATTTCTTTGAACTGTTCTATGCTCTGGCTGGTGTCAGCTTTGAGTACAGCCACTGAGTACTTGGCAGCCTAGTTTCCTATTACCGCTAACTCTTCCAGGCATAATTTCTTCAGTGAATTCTCCCACATGACATGAAGGAAGCTGCAAGCTGTATGTTTCAACCCGCTAGCTTTTTAGAACTAGTTTTGGGATTGCAACCCCTCCAAAAGAAATTTTAAAAAAAGATGTCTCCTTTAAGGAATAGTTGTGAAAGCAGCTATAGGAGGAATGGCTATCATGCTTAAGGGAATTTAAGTAGTTTAACTTTATTTAAAGTTAATTACTTAACTTTCATACTTCTCCCTGAATAATGTAGTTCTTGGTTGTCATTTTAAACCTTGTTTATTGAAAGACAAATCATTACATTTTCTGTGACTTTTCCACATGTTAATCCATCGGTCCATTCCATTCTATTTTAATACTTTTTTTTAAATTAAAAGTCTACACACAAAAGTCTATACAAGATATATATTTATCCATTTCTACCCTGCTATATTGCTAAAACAAAGCTAAACTATTATTTCTTACTTTAACCTGTTCTAGATATTAGGTAGCCACTATATATATGTATATGTGTGTGTGTATGTAAATATATATAGTGTAGGTGTCTTCCACTCACTCTATCACTCCACTTAGAAGAAGATAAGGGTGAATTTTAGCTTTAATTTACATGGGAATAAGACCAAATGAACTTAATGGGCTTGTCTTGTAGACTTGTATTTGTAATGCTTGCTTTGTTTATTACATTAAAACACCATATTGATCTTACTAGATCTTTATCTCAGCCTCTCAAGAACAGAAGTAATGCTAATCAGCTTAATGCTGATATGTGTATAAATCCATACATAATTTGAATCAGCACAGTTGGTTTTTGAATGAGCTAAAACCCAGTTTACATTCTGAGTGTGTTTGACTTCAAGGTGTTTCCTTCAAATGGGCTAATCAACAAAGAAAAGAACTTAGTCTTGGCTCCATCTTAAACATGATGGTTTTATTGACTTTTGGGTCACAGTGAAATGCCAATTCTGCAATAGAAATATAGGTATCTTAGGCATATTAGCTGACTTTGATTGATACCTTGGCATCCAGTTCTTGAGAGGTCAAACTCTATTTGGGTTCTTAGTCCATTATATTTGCTACCCAACCAGGTAACAATCAAGATCACATGATGGGAATATCCCGATACTCCCATATTACACCCCTCCTGCATGAGCTGCACTGGTTGCCTGTTGCCCTTCAAGTGAGATTCAAGGTGCTGGTAATCACCTATAAAGCCCTTCATGGCTTAGGTCCAGGGTATTTGCAGGAGCACCTACTGCCAGCAATGGTCTCCCATCGCCCTGTGTGCTCCCACAGACAGGGTCTCCTCAGGGTGCTGTCGGCCAGACAATGTCGGTTGGCGACCCCCAGGGCGAGAGCCTTTTCTGAGGGTGCACCTGCCCTCTGGAATCAACTACCCATGGAGCTGCAGGTGGCTCCTGACCTTCAATCCTTCCATTGTGACCTGAAGATATGGCTTTTTCAATCGACCAACCTGGACTGAATGGTTTTTCTTAATTGTTTTTAAAATTTGTTTGTTGCTTTTAATGTTTTAATGCTTGTAATTGGGGTTTTCTTATTTAATAGTTTTTAAATTTTGTATTTCTGTTTTTTATTGTTGTGAGCTACCCTGAGTCCTTTGGGAGATAGAGCGGCATAGAAATCCCAATATTAAATTAAATTAAATTAAATTAAGTGTTAATATCACCTGATAAGACCACACTTGGAATACTGCATCCAGTTTTGGTTGCCATGATATAAAAAAGATGTTGAGACTCTAGAGAATAGCATCAAAGATGATTAGGTGACTGGAGGCTGACAAGTATGAAGAATGGTTGCTAGAATTGGGTATGTCTAGTGTAGTGAAAAAAAGGACCAGTAACATGATAGCACTGTTCCAACTTTTGAGGGGCTGCCACAAAGAAGAGAGGGTCAACCTATTCTCCAAAGCCCCTGGAGGCAGGACAAGAAGCAATAGATGGAAACTAATCAAAGAGAGAACCAACCTAGAAACAAGGAGAAATTTCCTGGGGGTTAGAACAATTAATTAGTGAAATGGTTTGCCTTTAGAAGTTGGTGCATCATCAAAGATTTTAAAGAAGTGATTAGACAACCATTTATCTGAAATGGCATAGAATCTCCTGCTTGAGCAAGGGTTTGAATTAAAAGACCTCTAAGGCTCCTTCCAATCTTATCATTCTATGTCTATAATTTGTACTGGACCATTACCTACTTTCCTGATGCAAAAATATGTGTCTTACTCTAGTTTTGTGTTGCCTTGCTCTAACTTTGTGTGTCTTATGTAAGTGTGTGTGTGTGGGGGGCAAGGGACAGTGGTGGTATATTTGCATCTCTCTTAACAAATATTCTGTAGAATATTTCTGTTAACTTGGAAAATTTGAGACCAGAAGAAACAGGGGGTAAATTAAGTAAAGTAAAGTAAATTAAGATTTTGAAGTTATCTCAGATTGCAGAAATCCATGGAAACAAGCTATGGAAAATAGCCATTAAAGACCATGTTGCTTGCCTATTGCAATGTTTGTTTGTTTATTTGTTTGTTTGTTTGTTTGTTTATTTTGTCAAGCGATTATAAGATAACAGGTATAAGTACAAACATAGTTATGAATACATGAAATGGATACGGATTTTAAAAAAAGAAAGAAACAATAGGACAGGGACGGTAGGCACGTTGGTGCGCTTATGCATGCCCCCTACAGACCTCTTAGGAAAGGGGTGAGGTCAATAGCAGACAGTCTAAAGTTTTGGGGTTTGGGGAAGAAACCACAGAGTCAGGTAGAGTATCCCCCTTTTTCTGTAATTGCATTAATTTGAACAACTTCAAGTGGATGTATTAATTATTTTATTAAGCATTTGCAGATCTCTTTAGATTATACTGGTTTCCCCCTGTACATGAAGCAGCTCTGCCTTTTTTTTTCTGGAATAAAGCTGAGGAATGAACATTGTGGTAGTTATCTCTCAATAATACATAGGTTTTAGAAATATTCTCCTTTAATGTTTTCAGCTGAACTCCTCCTTCAATAGTTGTGAATGGAATTTGGGGGTGGGGGTATACCACTCTGAATGTGATGACCTGATTCTTTGGCTTTGTAGTACACTAAGCTTGCTCTCTAAAATCTTCCAAGCAAGACTTTAATAGTCTCTAAAAGTCTCTATCATACTATAGAATAGAATAGAGCTGGAAGGGACCTTGGAGATCTTCTAGTCCAGCCCCCTGCTCAAGCAGGAGAACCAGGCTTAATAGCAGTAACTGTGAGAACCATCTTAGAGTCTTAGTGGATGACCAGCTAAATAGGAGCTAGCTGTGTGCAGCACCAGCAGCCAAAAAAGCCAATGCAATCCTAAGTTGCATTAACAGAGGGATACAATCAAGATCACAACTGTCTATAATCCTTAGTAAGACCACACCTAGAGTACTGCATCCAGTTTTGGTCAACACACTATAAAAAAGATATTGAGGCTCTAGAAAAAGTGCAGAGAAGAGCAACCAGGATGACTGGAGACTAAACCATATAAAGAACGGTTACAGGTCCTGGGCATGGCTAGTCTAGTGAAGAGAATGACCAGGGGAGACATGATAGCAGTCTTCCAATATTTGAGGGGCTGCCACAGAGAGGAGAAGGGGGTCAAGCTATTTTCTAAAGCACCTGTAGGCCAGACAAGGAATAATGGATGGAAACTGAAGAAGGAGAGATTTAATCCGGAAATAAGGAGAAACTTTCTGACAGTGAGAACAATCAACCAATGGGACAGCTTGCCCTTGGAAGTTGTGGGAACTTCATCACTTGAGACTTTCAAGAAGAGATTGGACTCGCATTTGTCAGAAATGGTTTAGGGTCTCCTGCTTAGGTGGGGGGTTGGACTAGATGACCTACAAGATCCCTTCCAACTCTGATTATCTGTATCTGTATCTATACATTTCCGGCAAATGGCCATCCAGTCTCTTCTTAAAAGCCTCCAGTGATGGAGCACCCATGGTTTCTGAAGGCAACTTCTGTTCCACTGGTTAATTGTCCTTACTGTTAGGAAATTTCTCCCTAATTGCAGGTTGCTCCTCTCTTTGGTTAGTTTCCAACCATTATTTCTTGTCCTGTCCTGAACAGTAATACGTAATACAATTTTTTTAAAATATGAACAGTACTTTCTTAGAACTTTTCTACATTTTGGAAGTAGTCTTCTGATTCAGCGTCTTTGAAATCAATGAGGCTTAGGATAGTCTTTATAACTAATTGGCTCATTGATTTCCATTACTTCTCATGAGTAACTTAGTTAGAACACCACTACAATAAACAATAAGAATTTTGAAATGCAGCAGGAAAAAAAAAACCAGGGGTGTATAACATCTTACACAGTTGCCAGGTTATTTTGTTTAGGATTTTGTTTACATTTAGGATGCATCTTCTTCAAATGTTACCATATATTTATTTGAAAAAAAAAATAAGGCGATATTTTAATCTTAAAATAAGCAACGATTCTTTGGAATATGCAGCAAAAAAGGCAAATTAGCAAAGTATCAAGGTTGATACATGCAGGGATGAGTTCATGCAAGTTATGTAAGATTTGCAACATTCATACTGAACTTCCTTCCACTCTGACCCTCAAACACTTGCAGATAATGATGTGAAATTATGCTCAAACAAATGATCCAACTCTAACACAGCCACAGAAGAAGATGGATTTTCCTGTCTCTACCACTAATCATTTATAAGATCATCCTCGCCTTTCTACAAGGATGATCGCCTACACATTATGGTTGTCCCATCTTAGTAAACCATGGTAAAAACCTTCATTTATTTCCCCTTGTCCCATAAAAGCTACCACTTTCTCATTTGCACGAAAAGAGGTACCAAGAAAGAGAGAGAGAAAAGAGAAGTTTAAGAAGGGAAGGAAGAAGGAAAAAGCCCACTGAAGAATTGGTGCTTAATTACAACTTAATTAGCATAATTATGCATGCTAATAGCATCTCAAATGAATAGCAGTTGTCAGGAGGTTGGGACCATCTGTAAGAATGTTGGATTAATACATCATTTTTTATTTCTAACAACGCTGTAACCCTTTCCCTGAAAGCGATTTTCATTAATCAAGTTCATTTTTATTATATAGAAAATTTGGCATTTTTCATTATGGGCCATTATCTTTTCCCCCATGTAGTCCTAACACAATACTAATGAGAGCCCATGTGGCTACTCCAGACTGACAATGGTAGTACAGGTGTATTATTATAATTGTTACAAACAGCATGTTGAACCTGAGGCCTACTAGACCATTCCTCCCAAGACACTCTGGTTTCTGCTTAGTATTATCCCCAAGGCCTGTGACACTTTCCAGGGCTTTATAAAAAACATACACATTTGTCATCAAAGGTGTTAAAGAGACATAACTACCTTTCTCTGCAAAAAAAAAGAAAACTCGGATGCTTTCATCTGCAGCTTCTTACAACTTTCTGTCTCTGCTACAAATAATTCCGGACTCACTCCCCATGTTTTCTTAATCACAGAGAAGATGTGGTGGAATTATACCCCCCAAATTTTGGGGTGGGCATGGCAGGGGAAGGTTACTGCAAAGTCCCCATTCCCTCCCCACCCCACTAACCTGCTTTCCAGCTCCGTTCTCCTGTGCAGGGCAGCAAAAGAAGACCCAGCCGATCAGCTGGGACTCAGGAAGCGGAGAATAGATGGGGGTGAGGCTACCGGTTCTCCAGAACTGGTCAGAACTTGCTGAATACCACCTCTGGTGGAGCCCTCTTTGATGTAGATGGTCGGCTTAGAAATATGAAATATCAATAATTAAAATTATTTAATTAATTTGGAGCAGGTGGGAGCTGTGACCAGGGGGGCATTTGCCCAGATTCGTCTGGTGCGCCAATTGCGTCCCTATTTGGACCAAGATTCCCTACGGACGGTTACTCATGCACTCGTGACTTCCCGAATTGACTACTGTAATGCTCTTTACATGGGACTGCCCTTGTGGACCATCCAGAGGCTTCAGCTGGTGCAGAATGCGGCTGCGCAGGTAGTGATGGGAGTGTCCCGATACTCCCATGTTACACCCCTCCTGCGCGACCTGCATTGGCTGCCGGTTGCCCTCCGGGTGAGATTCAAGGTATTAGTCATCACATATAAAGTCCTTCATGGCTTGGGTCCGGGGTACTGCCAGCGTCGACCTCCAATTGCCCTGTATGCTCCCACAGGCAGGGCCTCCTGGGGGGGCTGTCAACCAGACATTGTCAGTTGGCGGTGCCCAGCGGTAGGGCCTTCTCTGTGGGAGCACCCACCCTGTGGAATCAGCTCCCCTTGGAGCTCTAGTTGACCCCTGACCTCTGTTCCTTTCGCTGCGACCTAAAGACTTGGTTGTTCCAACAGGCCAGCCTGGACTGAATGGGGTGGGTGTGGGTTTTTTTAAATCAATTTTTAGTTTTAATCAGGTTTTAAATTTTATTGGGCTTAGTTTAGTTTAATTCTTAATTCAAGCTTGGACTCCAACTGGGCAGAGTCTGACGAAGTTTCGATGACTGGTCTTAGAAATACCATCTGGGAAGAATTCGATCCTGTGACTCCAAAAGAAGTGGACAGCATCATGGGGAAGCTGAGTGCAGCCACATGTTTATTGGACCCGTGTCCTTCCTGGCTGGTTTATGCTGCCCGGGAAGCAACACGAGGCTGAATTCAGGCGATAATCAACTCCTCTTTGAGTGAGGGTTTCTTTCCCACCGCCTTAAAGGAGGCGGTGGTGAAATCCCTCCTCAAGATACCTGCTCTGGATCCAGCTAACTTAAACAACTTTCGTCCAGTCTCCAACCTTCGCTTTATTGCGAAGGTTGTTGAGAGTGTGGTGGCACAACAGCTCCCACTGTTCCTGAGGAAACTGACTATCTGGACCCATACCAATCGGGTTTCAGACCCGGTCATAGCACGGAAACAGCATTGGTCGCACTGGTAGATGATCTTTGGAGGGCTCGGGACAGGGGTTACTCCCCTGTCCTCGCCCTACTAGATCTCTCAGTGACTTTTGATACCATTGACCATGGTATCTTACTGCGACGCCTCGAGGGGTTGGGAGTGGGAGGCACTGTCTTACGGTGGTTCTCCTCCTACCTTTCGGGCCGTATGCAGGTGGTGTTGGCAGGGGGCAGAGGTCGACCCCAAGGCCCCTTCTTTGTGGGGTGCCCCAGGGGTCGGTCCTCTTGCCCCTGCTATTCAACATCTACATGAAAGCACTGGGTGAGATCATCCGTGGTTTTGGGGTGAAATATCATCAATAAGCTGATGATACCCAACTCTTCATCTCCACCCCTAACCAAACCAGTGACGCCCTCAACGTGATATCTCGGTGTCTGGAAGTGGTACAGGCCTGGATGGGGAGAAACAGGCATCGACTGAACCCGGCTAAGACCGAGTGGCTGTACATACCAGCATCTCGAATAGTCCAGGAGATTCCATCACTAACTGTGGGGGGAGAGCTGTTACCCCACATAGAAAAAGCACGCAACTTAGGTGCCCTTCTGGATACACAACTCCACCTAAAAGAACAGGTGGGGACCGTGACCAGAGACGCATTCGCCCAGATCCGTCTGGTGCGCCAGCTGCGCCCCTACCTGGACCGAGATTCCCTGCGTACAGTCACTCATGCACTCGTTATCTCCCATCTAGACTACTGGAATGCTCTCTACACGGGGTTACCCTTGAGGACCATTCGGAGGCTTCAACTGGTCGAGAATGCAGCGGCGTGGGTTGTGATGGGAGGTTCCTGATACTCCCATATTACACCACTCCTGCGCGAGCTGCACTGGCTACCGGTTGCCCTCTGAGTGAGATTCAAGGTGCTGGCACTGACCTATAAAACCCTTTATGGCATTGGACCAGGATACCTGCGGGAGACCCTATTGCCAATAACAAACTCCCAACGTCCCATGCGCTCCCATAGAGAGGGCCTTCTCCAGATACCATCAACACAACAATGTCGTCTGGCCATCCCCAGGAGTAGGGCCTTCTCAGTGGGAGCACCCACCCTATGGAATCAACTTCCCCCAGGGCTCTGGATGGCCCCTGACCTCTGCTCCTTCCACCATGAGTTAAAAACCTGGCTATTCCAACTAGCCTACCCGGACTGAGGGAGAACAGGAAAGGGTTCTGAACATATCCTAAATTATCCTAATCAGTAGTGAGACCTCGACTCATCAATTTGTTTGTCTGACTGTATTAAATCCTATTTTGATTGTAAGCCGCCCTGAGTCCCTCAGGAGATAGGGCGGCATATAAATCGAATAAATAAATAAATAAATAAATAAATAAATAAAATTGTGTGATGAATACAGAAAGGCAGAATGTAATAGCATCTGTGTATTAACTAGGAAGGGCACTGAATATCATTTGGGAGAAATCTGTGCACTGAAAAAATTCCCATCTGTCAATTGCAAAAGTCCTCACTGCTTGGTTCTGCACATATTCTATGTCGATAAATTATGACATCCTAGGTTCTTGGGAAAAATTCAATGAGTATGAAAGCCAATACCAGCTGAAAAAGCTGGGATTTCACATTGTTGTATATATATATAAACAATACCTTTAGCACCCTCAAACAACATTGGCCTATCACAAGTCCTGGGGAAGGACTCCATAGGTGGATAAAAATGCCAAATCCAGTTTAAACAGCTGGCTGACTGTGTAGCCCTCCTTAACAATTTGATGCAATGACTTTTGCTGGGCTAGCAGAGAAATGAGTTATGCTGAACTGATAGCCATTTCAGTTTCAGCCAACCATGATTACATCAACAAAAAAATTGGAAAACACCCTGAAGAAAAGGCTAAAACCAGAAATGTGTTTCTTAAGGGGAGAAAAATTGGAGGACAGATTTCTGGTATGAGATGTTGACCTTTACTATGACTAGTGAGGGAGTGATTTCCTTCTGCAAATGCCTTAATCCTCAAATTAGTCTCCATTCAAATCTCTTTGCTTATTTAGTGCTATTACAATGCCAGTCTCAAGTAAGAACGTAATTATATCGGGGTCATCTAGAGCACTTGAGAAAACTACATTCTTTCCATCTCTGCCCCGATACATTCCTTCCCAACCAAGGGTTGAATTGCAAGACCAACATGAAAATGTCGGTACTGAGACTAATAGCGAAACGCATAGTAATTTAGGAGTCCAAAAGTGCTTTTCAAATGGCAACTGCAATTTTCTTTAGCTTCTGAACTGTGATGGCGCAGTGGTTAGAATGCAGTATTGCATGCTAACTGCCCAGAGCCAGGAGTTCAATCCTGACCAGCTCAAAATTAACTCAGCCTTCCAAGGTTGGTAAAACGAGGACCTGATTGTTGGGGACAATGTGCTGACTCTAAATTGCTTAGAGAGCTATAAAGTACTATGAAGTAGTATATAAGTCTAAGTGCTATTGCTATTTGGAGAAAGGGGTTGAACATAGCTTTGTGCTTTCCTTGCATGAAACATCTCTGCACCTAAGATCTACCAACAGCAATGAACCAACAACAATGCATATTAAGTTCAGCACTCAGAAAGTGATCCCATCTGACTACTGGGCTAAACTTAATGTTCTGCTGACACAGTGAACATTTCTTCTATTTCCTTTGAAAACAATGCACAACTATTTGAATGGATCTCCTGGTCAATATGGTAGATGTAGCCATCAACCTGTGATGTCCACACCATTAGAGAGACACAACGTTGGATCAGGGGTGGGATGCAAATTTTTTAATTACCAGCTATGTGAGTGTGGCTAGGTGGGCATGGCTAGGTGGGCATGACCAGGTGGTCATGGTTAGGTGGGTGTGGCCAATGGTCATGTGACTGGGTGGGCGTGGTTTTTCCCTACTGGGCCTCAGGGAAGCCTCCTGGGACCAAAAATGGGGCAGGGGGGCCACGCAGCACCCCCCGCACCCCATTTTTTTTGCCTCTTGGGCCTTAGGGAAGCCTCCTGGGCAAAGCAGTACAACAGCCGAGAGAGGAATCATCTGTGCCACGCGATTTAAATCGTGCGGCACAGCTGATCTTTGAAAACAGCTGATCGGTGGAAAAAAAACAAAGGAAATGCCTTGATCTTTGTTCACTCTCAGCTGATCTTCGGAGCTACCGGTTCACCCGAACCAGGCCACACCGGTAAATCCCAGCCCTGCATTAGATACAATGCTTGACCACCAGGTCAAGCTTTTCCCTAACTTTACAGCAATTGCAAATTGCTTCTCACAACTAATATTCCTTTCCCTTGGCTGAAGGTGGCAACATTAAAATAAAGTTATTTTGGAGAATAATGGATAACATGAATAATTCCTGATCTTTCTTGCCATGTAAATGGTATATGATGTATATAGTGCAGTGATGAGCTGCTTCATCCCTTTGATCCATCCTTCATCCTTTGACTTTCTAAAACATGGTCTGGGTTAAACATATAGTTATTTCTGCACAAGTGTTTCCAAAAACTAGATTTGAAAGATGGTCTCTTAGGAAACATCTTTCTCATATATTGAGGGAATGCTTCTTCTGCAATGCCCCCTCAATGTGCTGAAGCATTTTCTGCAGCAATGCATTTATATATGTAGTCCAGCTTGTACAATTTTCAGTGATGGATGGATGAACTAAGGCTATGCATGGAAGTCGACACCTTAGGAAAAACTATAATTTGTTCTTTCTCACCTATGAGTGAATGCCTCTCCTGAAATGCTACCTAACTGTACAATATGTCATCTAAACAAATTTTTTCTACAGGAGCAGATTTAAACAAATGCAATTCAGTGCAATGTTAATTGATTGATTAATTGTCTGCCCAGGATTCATTAAACATTCTATAACTTACTAACAAACCCAGATTTCTCCCCCCCCCCTCTAATGCAAATTAAAGATAGTTTCCCTCCATGTATTTCAGATGTAGCCACTGGTGTTGGAAGTTTTTGACTGATTCTTAATTCACTTAAAAGAGTTATCTAGACATTTAATTAGCCTATAATGACAATAAGAGAGATAGTAAGTTAGATTTCTCCCATCAACATACTCACGAATTGCCAGTATTTTAGCAATAAATTGCCAGCTAATAAACTTCTTGTAGCTTGCCTTTATAAATGCCAACATAAAGACTTAAATACTCCTAGTCAAGTTAATTACACATTTAGTGGTTGTGTAATTCTGAATTAATTGCAGATCGAATGGATTTATGGTTCATGTACTTAATAAACCTTGGTAAATGCCCTTTTAACAATCTATTGGTATTAGGATGTTGATAGGAGATTTTTGGCTGAAGAAGAACTGAACTTATTCTTGGGTCACAATACCTTATTCATGATATATCTTGGAATGCTAAGTTTTTATTGATCATAATGAAATGAGCATCATCTTACCGTAAAATGTGCAAGCCTGTTTGAGTTTAATCCTAAAATGTGCATTTTTTACCTTACTAGAGCAAGAAGGAAATTTGGTCCACTTCTTTTTATCCAGTTTATAAAAATATATCTGCTTCTTAGCACTCACTTCTACAAATATACTTTTTGGAAATTTTGCAATGCAGTTTGAATGAATGAACGAGGAATGGATATTTAATGGATATTTAGAGAAATATCCACAAACATATGTGTGTATTTATGTATAGAATTTTTTTTACTTTGATTAATGCACCAACAAATGCAGAAATATGTTAAAGTTAAGTCATATTCAGGAAAATGAGACACCAGGAATTATTGAAATTAAGTCACCTCCAATTTTTGTGCACATAATTGTGTAATATAACAATAGCACTTAGACTTATATACCGCTTCACAGTGCTTTACAGCCCTCTCTAAGTGGTTTACAGAGTAAGCCTATTGCCCCCAACAATCTGGGTCCTTATTTTACCAACCTCAGAAGGATGGAAGGCTGAGTCAACCTTGAGCCAGTCAGGATCAAACTGCTGGCAGTTGGCAGAATTAGCTTGCAATACTGCATTCTAACCACTGTGCTACCATGGCTCTTATAATGTAATACAAAAACTCTTATTGTAGATGCAAGGAAACATTAGAACTGCATTATACTGCATGTATTAGTCAGAGAATTAATTGATTCTGTTTAGGGTGGCTTATGATTGCATGAGAGGATTGGCTATGACTTTTAATGCAAGAAAGCAGTGCAAAGCTTGCAGGGTAAGCACAAGAAGCACTTCTAGAGTACTAGGTCTATCTTCTCTGAAGCTTATGCTAACACAGGGGTGTCAAACTCGCAGCCCGGATGCAACATGCACTGGTCATGCCCACCCCAGTGGTGGGATTCAATTTTTTTTACTACCGGTTCTGTAGGCATGGCTTGGTGGGAATGACAGGGGAAGGTTACTGCAAAATCCCCATTCCCATCCCACTCTTGGGGGAAGGTTACCGAAAAATCCCCATTCCCTCTCCACCCCACCAACCTGCTTTCCAGCTCCATTCTCCTGTGCAGGGCAACAAAAAAAGACCCAGCTGATCAGCTGGGACTCAATGGGAGGCAGAGAATAGATGGGGCGGGGCCAGTCAGAGGTGGGATTTGCCGGTTCTCCAAACAACTCAAAATTTCCGCTACTGGTTCTCTAGAACCAGTCAGAATCTGCTGAATACCACCTCTGGCCCACCCCCAGTTTAGTGAAGGGGGAAAAAGTTGCGACATGTCATGTGACGACAACATGTCATCATGGGATTGACTATGCTGTGCTAATAGATCCTTGCCTGCTCACTTTTGTAGCCCAAGAAACTAGGGAAGGTTCTTTCTGAGAAGTTTCCTACACCCTTATTCCTTCCATGGGCTCAACTGCCTCTTATCTGACCATTGCATAGTCTACGATTCTTTCTCCTCTCTCCCCAGGGTTATCCACACATTCCATTAAGAAAGCAGCAGGCAAATAAAAAACAGAGTGACAGTTCCTTTAAAATGTCCCAACAGTTCAAAAACTTAGTTGCAAATTTATTTAAGAAAAAAGTCACATCAAGTCACTAAAACAGGAATGTCTTTTTGTAACAGAGTTTTCACTGACCAGCCAAATAGGCCTTTGTATTCACCACCCATTCAACCACATCATTCCTTATCAAAGAAGTCAATAAAGCCACCAACTGCATGTTATGATACTGTAATAAATGGGTAACTTTTTAATGGGATGGGATCAATGTTTCTGCAGTAGCAATGAGAAAATTTCCACCCTGTCTTGATTTAGAATGATCTCAGAATTCATGAGCTTTGGACAATCCTTCCTTCCTACCTACCTACCTACCTATCTTCCTTCCTCTTTCTTTCTTTCTTTCTTTCTTTCTTTCTTTCTTTCTTTCTTTCTTTCTTTCTTATATTTGTGCATGCATGTTGCTTCTGACGCATGAATGCATTTTATGGCATTGCCCTTAGGTATGCATCATATATTTAGGCAGGGTAATAATTCAGAATTCTGACATTTGCTTTGCATACAAAAGATCCCATCTTCAGTTCATGGCATCCCCTGTTTAAATAAGACCTGAGGCAAAACATGCTGCAAAACAGCTCAGCTTGAACTTGGAGAAGCAGCGGTTAGACAAAATAGATGGGGCTGGGTTAGAAAAATCAGTGGTGGAATTCATTAGCTTAGCTTCAACAGAAGGTCCGTACTGTATATGGAACATTCATTTCAATGCAGATATAGACACAAGTCTTTCCCCCTGGTTTATAGGCTACCCAACTGGGTGTGCACTGATCAAAGGTATTCAGGTGAACTTATTGAGGTTAAGGGAAGATCTGGTGAAGAATTGGAGTGACTAGGATGTCTATGGAGATTTTCAGTCATCCAGGTCATAGTTGTCTCAAAGCTGCTTTTCCAAAAGACAACTGAACTTTTTTTTTCCTTGAAGAGGAAGAAGAAAACATTTCACTTCCCATCAGCATCCCATTTCACTTCATCATCACCATCCAGTCTCAACTGTCAATACCTCTCCTTTCATCCCCCCACCATCACAACTGATGAAACTTCTTGGGTGGGAAGTGAAACGTTTTCTTCTTCCTCAAACAGTCCAGTTGCCTTTTGGAAAAGCATCTTTGAGTGACTTGGATAAAATCAGCGACTACTCTTCTCTGCCAATTTTCTACATGCCCACTGGAAACAGGGAAAATCTGTAGGGTTTTACAGGTTAGGAGGTAGGTTCCTGTCTGCTGAATGTTGTGCAATCCATTTGTGAGGGAAGCTCTGATGAAATGTAATCTGGACTCCTAGGAGGGAGGGAGAGGCTGTATTCCAGAGGACCAAGCCCCCCCCCCAGCAAAGTTTAAATAATTTGATTGGGAAGAAGAAGATCAAGTCAGTTCTCAGAGTAATATTTTTAATGAGGCAAGTAGTTTGCTTTAGTTTGGCAAGATTCTGTCTATAGGTGAGGAACAATAAAGGAAGCTACTTAAAAGTAAATTTGTATGTCTTCCTTGGTTTCTGGAGCCTGACAGATGCTTTATTTTAGATTTCTACTCTGAGTAACAGGTTAGGCTCAAGTGCCTGAAAGAGTCCCTCTAATTCACCCATTCTAGGCATGAGATGTGGTTTCATATAAATCAAGAAACAGAGGAATGTCTCCAGGGGAAATAAGTTCATTTTTTCCAGTCCCCACCTTTTCGAATATTGGAAGCTCCAATTAAAAACTCCAGTAAAGTTTATGTGCTGATCTTTAGTCTTATACCAGTAATACAGAAAAATTGTAAGTAATTCTGCAAAGGGCCCTTTAGAAATGTTACGTCAGCTTCTTGTAATAAATGGAGACTTGAAAAATCCCAAATGGAATGCCTTCCCTTCCTGGCTGATTCTGTCACCTTTGGAGAATCATTTTAGTTCCGCAAAAGCATCATCTTAAGGACTGACTTGGGAGCAATTGTATTCTGCAAGGAACATATGTAATATGCATGTATCGAAGGCCAAGCTATAATGCATTTCATCCCAAAGATGACTGTCAAAGTGCAGTAACAGCAGAATCTATTATAGAAGCAGCCTCTCTCTCTCTGTCTCGCTCTCTCTGTCTCGCTCTCTCTCTCTGTGTCACTCTCTCTCTTTCTGTCTCTCTCTCTCACACATACACATTCTTTCTCTGTCTTTGTCTCACATTCTCTCTGTCTCTGTCACTGTCTCTCTCACTCTCTCCCTCTCTCGTTCCCTCCCTCCCTCCCTCTCCCTCTCTCCATTACATCTGTGCCAGAAATATGCTTTCAGCTTAGAATAGGAAGGCAGAGCCCTCTGTCCGAAACGATAAAGGCTGAATGGCTGGGGAATACAAAGGTGGGTCAGGGTGAAAGAAAAGGGGCAACTGTAAAATGAAAAAGCAGTTCCTTGGGGTTTGAAATGCAGTTCCACATGAAACGGAGCCGAGTAACTTTCTCCCACTGCTGGAGTTTCATATAACTTGCCGTACTGACTGATTTCCCTTGCTGTTACGATGTTGGGAAGGTAGATTTACAAGCTCCACATAACAGATGTTGTATGGTTACTAAAGATGTTTCTTTTTCTTTTTTCCCCTTTCATTCCAGTGCAGGCCATCCATATTGCATTTTTAACTGAGCCGAGTAGCCTTGCTTAATGAAGGACAACAATAGGGAAAGAACTGCGGGATAAAACAATTGCATATTTTAATATCAAAACTGTTTTCAATATTGGAAGTATGAATAAATATTACAACTGCACTTTAGTGCAGTGTCTGGGAAGTGAGAATCAGATAATTATGCCTAAGTTTATGGATGGAATGAGATGACTGAGCAATGCTTGCTATGGTATATTTGCAGTTTTGACACTCTTTGTACCTTGCAAGATGGTGCAAATGAAAACCAGGTTGGTGTGTATTTTGGAAATTTGGAAATTTCTAGTGTGGGTGTTTGTATATGGAGGCTTTTATTGAAAGGAAAAGTTAGTCTAAAGTTTCAAACATTTGGAATTCATAATACTGTATTCACAATTCCATGGGAAACTGAAATTCTGGTTTAGAAAGACAATACTTAGGCTGACTGTCTCATCCTGGCAACTCCTGTCTTTCCCAGGGTGTTATAAATACTGGAAGAATAAATATGATGGGGTCCAAATTGGAAGGAAGATAGAAGCAGGCAAATGAGTTTTATGATTGCTTCCTTATCTTTGATACTCAAACCTCACCCCCAAATAATCCAAATGTCCCTTTCCCAATTTTTCTTCTGAATATGGGAAAGCAATTAGGATGGGTGAGAAGGACAGGCTGGGAAATTCTGGGAGTTGAAGTCCACAAGTCTTAAAGTTGGCAAAGTTGTACACCCCTATTTTATATCCATTAATAAATATAAACCGTCTCCCATTGATTCAGGTAAATTCCTTGATATCATCCTGGTAAGTCTCCTTCAGAATTTGGAAGACAGCAGGTTAAAAGAATGGCCCATGTAGTGATGCTTAAAATAAAAGTGAGCATCCTTAAAAATGAGTGTTTATGGCAACATCGCAGCATACCCTTGACCTTGCAGACCAAAAGGATTTCCTTCCTTCCAAGAAAAAAATAATAATACATTTTCCAGAGTAGCCCACAAGTCTTTCTTCATTTAAGTAAAGAATGGAAAACAGGAAAAGTGGTAAAGGGAAAGAATGAAAGATAAAAGAGAAAAGCTAGAAGGAATAAGACAAAGGGAGTGACTAATGAATGAATGAAGAAGAGAAAAAGAAGTTGAAATATTAAATTTCCTTGGGGGACTTTTAGATGTGTGATCACCATTTTACATCATATTTTAGATGTACTTATATATTGTTGGTTTATTGTTATATGGTTTTCTGGACTAGAAGACCCTTCCAACTATTGTTCTGTTCTATTCTATTCTATTCTATTCTATTCTATTCTATTCTATTCTATTCTATTCTATATTTTCCTCTACATTCTATTCTATTCCATTCCATTCCATTCCATTCCATTCCATTCCATTCTATTCTATTCTATTCTAGCTAAACATCCACAAAGTTATAGGAGCAGACTCACAAAATGCCCATCAGAACCTCACAGCTGTCTGGAAATCTCAGATACATTCAGAGGTCAGATGTATGGAAAAAAAGTCAGAGTTCTTACACTATATATTATTTTCTCTGTCTCTCAGCATACCTACTTGTTGGACACAATAGAGATTAGCATTTTATTTACTCTAAATAAAGAGAAGTGCTCAGGGGTTAGAAACAAAGCATAAAAAGATTGTGAAAGGTTTGGCTTTTGATTGATTTGTGCTTAATAAAGTTAAACATATTTTAAACCCTACTTAGTTGCTATCCTCATTATCTTGGGACCACCATGGAAGAGGGGGGGTGGTGCTGTTTCAGTATGAGTTAATATATAACCTGACCACTAGGAGGCAGTGTATGACTGGTTTGGTTCTTGTTGGCATTAATCATTAAACTAGACATACCCAATTCCTGCAACCATTTATTATATGTTTTAGCCTCTAGTCCCCTAATCATCTTTGTTTCAGGGTAAGAGTCCACAACTATGTCATCTTTGAAGAGAAGATAATTTAGATAGCAATGTGCCTGTGGGTTAGTGATCTCAGTTCGATTGCCAGTCCTAATGTAGCCAAAGTAGCATAATCCATTGAACTTCGGAATAGAAATGTGAAATATCCATATCCTGCACCAATATTGGAAGTGCAAAATAAAGAAGCTAAGGTTGATATTCTCATCTGAAGAAGAACATCTTGTCGATGGCCAGTTTTGCATGGATATGTCTCCACAAAGTGAAAAATCAATGTCTTTTGCTTGCTAGAGAGACTCCCTCATGTGGTGAAACAGATAGAAGAGCAAACCTTTATTTTATATAATGCTGCTGGCCTTCAACACGTCAAAGAGATTTAAAAGAGTGAGTAATCATGGAGAAATGAAGGGGATTTTAAAAAATTATTGCTTTGTTTCCCACTAAAGAGAGGTCCTATCAATTTACCCCCAAAACCATTTCCTTTCCCACAAACAATCCCACTGATGACAGAGTCACTTCTTGAGATGGTTCACGATTTGGCCTTTAAAACAAGACCATCCACATTTGAGAAAAACCCAAGCTCTCTAATCAGCTTCTTTGGCAATTCTTTCTAAGTCAATAAATCTAAAAGTTAAATGTACTTTAATTAATGAAATGAATGTGAGTTTTTCCTCAAGCCCATCTTCTCCCTCCTCACCAATTGGGAAAGGTCTTAGAAACTTGTTTGTTCTCAGTAATATGCCTCCTAATTGTATGCATGATGATTTATAGGTCTTGTTAGCCACTTTAGGAGATTTTATCCTGAAAAGTAGGATAACTAAAACAAACACATTTCCCAGCCTGTCGTATTGAAGTTTCTACTTTAGGATGGATTTATCAACCCAAGAGATTGGATGAGAACCAATGGGTTGAAACTATTTCCTTGTATGTCCAACCCTTTTATTCTAGGTTCTATGTAATCATTAGCAGGTTGGTTAAAAGAATCGCAAAGGTCCTTTCCTGGTCCATGATTCTAAATTATTTCTTCTTAAATCCCAATGTATGCCTCCTCTCTCTTTCTCTTTCTCCTGATAGGCTGAAAGAATTAATTGTTTAATCAGCTGTCCTGATCTCTTATTGCTCCCTACAGAATTGGTATTACTTCATTAAAGCTTTGTTAGCTGTTCTGATGTTCCATTTCCATATAAGGATCAGGTAAAAGCCAGCAAAGTAAGACAGGAGTCAGGGATGGATGAGAAAAAGTGAAGCTAAACAGCAAGGTGTAGTAGATACAAATGATTATTATTGTTTGTTTGCTGCATTTGAACCTTGCCTTTCTGAGACAGTCAATTAGGGCTGCTTTCCCTAATTTGATCACAGCAACAACCCTTTATGGGAGATGGATCTAAGAGAAAGAAAAAGAATGGCTAAAAGACACTCACCAATCTTCATTATTCAGTTGGGACTGAATCTATCCTTGATCCCTGGTCATGATGTTACTTGGTATGCATGATTGCCTGTTGACCATGCTTACAGCATAGGGCAGCATTTTTCAACCTAAGATACTTTAAAATGAGTGGATTTCAACTACCAGATTTCTCTCACCACCCATCATCTCCTTTTAACGACCCCATAATCCCTTGCGGGGTGCAGTCTGGGCAACTGAATGGAGCTAGCAGAGCGTTTAATGGCCAGATGCCCTTCCTGTCACCAATGCAGAGTTTTGTTCAGCAGATATATTCTCATTGTGCCCAAAGAGAGAAATATCTGCCTCTACCCAGGAACAAACTCACAGCCTCCTGATTGTGAGGGGACAGGTTCACCTCTAGGCTACCACACCACTTCTTTTACCACCCATGTTGGGTAGGGAATTCCAGGAATTGAAGTCTACCCACCTTAAAGTTGCCAAGGTGGAGTAACACAGGTGTAGATTAAGGAGGCAACTCTCTGATTCTTTGCAATTCTGGAAATGCCATCAGTGGTCTATATGAACAGCAATTCTCATATAAATTGCAAAATAAATAAATTGTAGGCATGGGCAGGCTAGAATTCAAGATGGTGTTCAATATTTTGGAGACTGTTGTGCTACATTTGCCTTATTAACCTATCAACCCAGTTTTTGCCTTCAAAGTGGCATGGGGTAGGTAGGTGAAAAGAGAATAATCAATATGAAATGGGATAATCTCCTGTCTTTTTAGAACAGCCCCATGTGGCTGGAAAATCAGTGAAGCTGTATCTGTCATCACTGCTGTAAGAAATACCTGGTTCACGTGCTTTTTTTTCATAGATTACCTGGCTAAATCTTCCTAAGCCATAGAAAGCTTTTAAGACAATTATACTGTAGTGTCCTCTTTCTGTAAGAGATGCTGCTGTAATCTCACTGAACAGCAAAGGTGGAAGAGGCTTGTTAATTAATCTCCACTGTTTGCTTTTCATTCACATCTTTTTTTAAAAAAAAATAGGATGAAGTTAGTATTATTCCTCAGTTTTCTACCTTCTTAAACTTTTTAGAAGGTTCTTTTGAAACTAGAGCAAAGATATTTCAGAATAACAGAATAACAGAATTGGAAGAGACCTTGGGGGTCTTCTAGTCTGACCTCCTGCCCAAGTAGGAGACCCTACACCATTCCAGAACATTGGCTGCCCAGTCTCTACTTAGAAAACTTTTAATGATGGAGCACCCACAACTTCTGAAGGCAAGCCATTCATTCCACTGATTAGTTATTCTCACTGTCAGGACGTTTCTCCTTAGTTCCAGATTGCTTCTCTCCTTGATTCGTTTCCACCCATTGCTTCTTGTCCTGCCTTTCAGGTGCTTGGGAGAATAGCTTGACTCCCTCTTCTTTGTGGCAGCCGCTCAGAGATTGGAAAACTGCTATCATGTCACCCTAGCCCTTCTTTTTCATTAACTAGACATACCCAATTCCTGAAACCACTCTTCATGTGTTTTAGTCTCCAGTCCTCTAATCAAGATTGTTCTCTAGAGATCAGAACTTTCTTATTATTCATTCTCTGAAGGAAGATGGAGGAAAGAAAGGGCTACGAGCACTAGGACGGGTGTATATATGTGGGGTGCAGGGTGCGGGCTGAAACTAACACATGGAGGCAGTGGTGGGATTCAAATATTTTTACTACCAGTTCTGTGGGTGTGGCATGGTGGGCATGGCATGGGAAGGTTACTGCAAAATCCCATTCCCTTCCCACCACACTGACCTGATTTCCTGCTCCGTTCTCCTGTGCAGGGCAACAAAGAAGACCCAGCCGATCAGCTGGGACTCTGGAGGAAGAGAATAGATGGGGGCGGAGCTAGTCAGGGGTGGGATTTGCCGGTTCTCCGAACTACTCAAAATTTCCGCTGCCGGTTCTCCAGAACTGGTCAGAACCTGCTGAATACCACCTCTGCATGGAGGGAAAAGAAGCACAAATAAAATGGAGCCATTTTTCCACTTTATTGTAGCATTATCCAGATTTTCACTTTTCATCCCAAGTTTTCCAATTTCAGATTACTGCATCCTGAGGTTTTATTTTGCAATTTCAGTGCCAAGGTAGCTGGATTCTCTTTGCTTCCTCATCAGAAACGAAGAGCTTCATCTGTGCTCTTACAGCAAATCAGGGAAAATAAAAGAACCAGAATGAAGCCTGAAAAGAGAAGCTGTGATATTTGTTGGGGAGCTTTGCCCTGGCTGTGAAGCTAGCTAAATTTTAACAGTACATGTGGGATTATGTCATGGTTCAAATTCTTGGTATCTGGTTTTGCATAGGGTTTTTAGGCATCCCAAGTTTCTTTCTGGATTCCTGATTATGGTTTGGCTTGGATAAAATAAGGGAGCCGAAGTGATTCACACTGCTATATAAATAGGATCTAACCATACATTGCATAAAAGATATGTAACATGAGACTCCTGTTATGGTACCTATGGGCATTGCAGTGCTTCCTCTTTTTTCTTCTATTACCGTAATGTTTTTAATAAGTTTGTAATTCTGAGGACACGTGAATGCCAAACCAAGTGTTATTTTTAAATTTAGACCCTTCTCTTCATTTAGTTTGCCGCCTATCAGACTAGCTGTGGTCAGAAAGTACTGTCGCTCCCTACCACACTGCTTTTCCACCCATCATGTTGCATCTCTATTTATTGTCCTATCTTTATAAGCTGATAATCCATATTTAGCATCCAGTGAAGGGTTTAAGGTCGGGAAAGAGGGTGATATAATATCCTGTCTTCATGTCTGAGTAGATTGGTCTGTGCCTGTGGCTTTTTTGGTTTGGAGCATTTGCAAATTTGCCATTAATGGCACAACATGTCTTTGTTTTATGGATTTCATGACATCCAGTTTTATGAATGTCAATTTTGTAGGCTTTTTAAAAAGTGAAGTGTGGGAAGCCAGCAATTGTTGGGTATCTGGTTCCAGACTGCTATTAGATATGTTCTCGAACTAGTGTCATGGGGCTTTATGGTCTCATGTTTAATTCTGATCTAATGATTGTAATAAATGTGCAAAATGAATGAATGAGGACGTCTTTGAAGCCCACTAAGTTGCCCTTATGGACATGCAAGTTTACATACATTCCTCAAATGCTTACAGTGGTAGCTTGGTTGAGTAATTGATTAATATATGTATTTCATATTTGAAAAAGAAGAAAAAGCACCTATCTAGTCTGTCTATCTGACAGACCTCTTGAAGCTAAGCAAGGTCAAAGTTAGCAAACAATAGGACGGGTTAGTCCAGAAATTCTCAAGTCAATAGGCTAGAGCATGGGTGTCAAACTTGCTGTGTCATGTTGCCGTCATGTGACATATCACAATGTTTTTTCCCTTTGCAGAACTGGGGTGGGCATGGCCTGTGCATGATATATCCAGCCTGTGGGCCACCAGTCTGACACAACCAGGCTAGAGTATTAAAAAAAAAGGAGGAAGAGGAAGAAGAGGAGGAAGCAATAGAAACCACTTCAGTTGACATACTGTAGATTATACATGAAGTCATCAAAAATTGACTTGAAGGAGGCTCCTTGAAGGGAGGCTGTATTTTTTTTTATTTTAGAAAAATGCTATCTTTTCTTTTCATCAAATGAGGACTAGAAAGAAAAAAATACAGAATGTCAGAACTAGGGCTGGTTCTGCAGCAGTGAAGATGTTAGCAAGATGTGAACTTTGCTGCTCCTCCTTGAAAATTTCAGGAAGCAACCATAGCAGAGGTGGTATTCAGCAGGTTCTGGCCAGTTCTGGAGAACCAGCAGTGGAAATTTTGAGTAGTTTAGAGAACTGGCAAATCCCACCTCTGACTGGCCCACCAACCCCATCTATTCTCTGCCTCCCATTGAGTCCCAGCTGATCGGCTGGCTCTTCTTTTGTTGCCCTGCACAGGAGAAGGGAGCTGGAAAGCAGGTTAGTGGGGTGGGGAGAGAATGGGGAATTTACAGTAACCTTTCCCTGGAGTGGGGAGGGAATGGGGATTTTGCAGTGTCCTTCCCCTGGCATGCCCACCAAGCCATGCCCACAGAACTGGTAGTAAAACTTTTTTGGACTGGACCATAGCATAAGAACGGAGCTTGCTGTTTGAATAGAAAAGATCCCAAAGCTGATCTCTTGTGTTTTTAATTAAATCAGGAATAGGAGATATCTTAAGGTCAGTGAAATTAAGTTGCAGGTACTCTGGCAAAAAAATGGCTGCTATTTTGGCTTTTAAATGAGTGTCATTGAATACTCGTTTAGCAAAGAGGTGGTTCTTCTTCAACTTTCCCTAACTTTCTTTTTCTTTTCTTGAACAATTGGGGACATTTTCAATCATCATCTGTTTTCTAAGACTGCCTGCTGAGCTGCTCAGGTGTCAGAGATATATTTGGAAATAAAGTGAAGCCTGGAGATGGGGACTGTAAGAATAGGAAAGGTCTGTCTTATAAAGAAGGGGGAAACTTCTAAAGGACCTGGTCCTCCATTTAGCCTCCCAATAAATAGTGTGCAGGATGTTTGAAGTGAAATTGCTTTTAGCATAAAGCTCCCCATTTCAAGCAAGGAACAATCATTTTGAGCAAGAAGTGGATTGTACTAAGGATTTTGGAAAGGTTCCAGGCTCAAAGCACTCAACTTTGGAAGTTTTATAAAGTTATATCCTTTTTTTAAACTGAAAAATGAAGCATATAACGTATGTCTACACTCTTGATCTTCTGGAGAGCTCTAAGAGGACATCCAGTGACATGATAGCTTTACTAGGAAAGATGTAGAGTTGCCAATTTTTTTTTTTACTTGGTGAGGGAGATTTTAAGGGTGAGAAATCAGTGTGGTGCTGGCTGGGGATCAGTTGCACAAAGTGAGCTGTAGTCTTTGAAATATGATATAATGAAATATGATAAGAGCCTTGGTGGTGCAGTGGTTAGAGTGCAGTACTGCAGGCTACATCTGCTGCAGCAACCTGCCTGCAATTTGGTAGATCGAATTTCACCGGGCTCAAAGTTGACTCAGCCTTCCATCATTCTGAGGTGCGTAAAATGAAGACCCAGACTGTTGGGGGCAAGAAACTGACTCTGTAAACCACTTAGAGAGGGCTGTCAAAAGCCCTGTGAAGGGCTATTGCCCTTCCTTCCTTCCTTCCTTCCTTCCTTCCTTCCTTCCTTCCTTCCTTCCTTCCTTCCTTCCTTCCTTCCTTCCTTCCTTCCTTCCTGTTAGTATTGCAAGCTAATTCTGCCCACTGTCAGCAGTTAAATCCTGACCAGCTCAAGACTTCCATCCTTCCGAGGTGGGTAAAATGAGGACCCAGATTATTCGGGGCAATAGGCTGACTCTGTAAACAGCTTAGAGAGGGCTGTAAAGTACTATAAAGCAGTATATAAGTCTAAGTGCTATTGCTATATAATAAAATGGTCTTTAAGGGAGAGATGAACATTTCCCCCCCAGTTTAGGGGCTGCAGTTATTTTAATAGTGATAGATCTGTACCCCATGTCCCCAAATGGGTGAGGCCATGACAAGAAAATGGATGGGGTAGAAAACAAGGGGGGGGGGAAAGAGAGAATGAAATTGGATTTACGTTTAATGAAAATTAAATTAAAACAGTTGGTGTTTCTGAAGTATTTAATCTAATTCAGCAGCAACCTTTGGAGAAAATGTGTGTGTGTGTGTGTGTGTGTGTGTTAAGCTCAACAGTTTGGCTGCATGAAAGAGTTTGAGTATGACAAAGATTAGAGTCACCGATTTCTCATTGCAACCCTCGGAGCAAAAGAATGAGCAGAAATGGGGTTGTCCAATGAATGTATAAATCTCTCCTTTTCATGGTGTCTATTTCATCTTTTTTTTTATTTTTGCTTAACATGGAAGGAGAGTGGGTGGAGGGGAACCCTCTTGCTTCCATACTTTGTTTTGTGATTTACTGTGTAATAAATGCCCCATAATGCAGCCTTGGCACTGTGTCATGTTGCAGAAAAGAATCCATTAGACATGCTCCCAGCACAAGGGGTAGGGAATGAAAATGCTGCTGCACAAAAGCTTTCTTTCTCCTCTGAAAATTCAACTGTCATGTGCAACTGTTACCTTTCCCCAGGATTATCTTGTACAAAGCTAATAGTTTTGGAATGGATGCAGACATTTTAATGCGGCCCTGTGGTTCTAGTTTTATGGAGAGGGAGGGAGGGAAGGTGGGGGAAGGAAGATCAATTTCCAAGGAAGGCTTCAAAGAACGAGAGTGCCCAAAGTTATAAATGGCTCAGTCCCTTAATTCTATCATAATCCTATTTGATAGTTCTCAGTGCTGCTGAATCCTTTTAGGGTGCTTTGATCAAGCCAGAGCTTTCAAACATGATGCCTCCTGTCATCACCGCTCCTAAAAATAACACAAATTTCATTTCTGGAACCATCCATTTTCCCCAACAGTGTTTGTGGCAGTGAAAAGAGAATGGCCAATACTTTGGACCCATTCATCAAATCTGGTGCCAGTCCTTGGGGAGAAAAATGGCACAGAATCATGCCAAAAATCTGGGACAGCATTATGAGATTTAATTTGTCTTGGGATGTTTTAACACTGGCCATAGCTCCATTTGGTCATCTAGCAGCTATATTCAGATAAATTAGGTTAATATTTTTTTTTCTCTTGAGCCTTGGTGGTGCAGTGCAGTACTGCAAGCTACTTCTGCTGCAGCCAGCTGCCTGCAATTTGGCAGTTCGAATCTCACTAGGCTCAAGGGTGACTCAGCCTTCCATCCTTCCAAGGTGGGTAAAATGAGGACCCAAATTGTTGGTGGCAATATGCTGACTCTGTAAACTGCTTAGAGAGGTCTGTAAAGCACTATAAAGTGGTATATAAGTCTAAGTGCTATTGCTATGGTTCTGCTGTGGTTTACTGTCTCCTTTGTTTAATGTATGACTCAGTATATCATGCAAATCTAGAAAATGGGTTGATTCACTAAAGAGGTTAAACTTCTGTGAATGCAAGCATTAAGAATTTGTCAAGCCAATCATTACTCCTTTGAACTGGAACATTGACATAAAAAGATGTCGAGTAATTTCAAAATCCAGCCGCTCCATGCAATCCATTGATAACACAGTTATAGCCGTTGCTATTTTTATTTTAAGAAATGCACCTTCATTGACAACTTGCCAATTCATGGGTCAGGAAAATGGCTTGCCAACTTCTGTAAAGGACCAATTCTCAATGTTCATGGCAAGGAGATATTTAGCTTCATTTATTTCCTGCTCTTGCTTGAGTTTTCCAAATCCCATACAAATCCTGATAAATTAAGCCAATCAAATTTAGATCTGAATCCCATCCAAATGCCTACTGCCAAAGGTCAGTTCAGTCATAAATAACATCAAAGTTACAAGCTGTGGTAGAAAAAGAAATAGTACCAATCCTCCTCCGGTTTGATCCAGGACAATGCTTTTTCTGATGCATCATTTTAAAATGATCATCAAATTTTAAAATGATGCATCAAATTAAGTTAATCCTTCAGCTGTTCAAAGAAATTGACAATGAATCCCCTCTTTGTGGACTCAGTCTTGATGTTGTCACTTGAATCTCAAGGGAGATCCTTGTAAGCTTTATCATGTTGCGTGATTCATACCTTCAGGTGTTGAAACATGGCATGGTGACATCAAATCCAGGTCTCATCACTGAATAAAACATATGCTGCATTAAGTATGATTAAGTATCATTAAGAGTTTAGCTCTCTGTACAAAAAATCAACCCAGAGTTTTCACTTGAGGCACAAATGTTTATGTCCAAGTTATCATATGCTGGATGCATTATACAGAGATCCAGTTTCCTTAAGAAGTCCATATAGCTGAGAAAGATGGAAAGAAGAGAAGGGAGAGGACAATATGGATAGGCTCAATTGCAGTGGTGATAGAGGCCCTGAATGGCCGGGCTGAGCACAGATCATCTTGGAAAGTGGAAGTTCCATCTATGTGGTCACTAACAGTCCACATTGACTTGATGGCTCTCAATCAACCAATCAAAGAAACAAAATCTCTAGTCCTAGGTTATGGATGGACAGCCCATCATTGAGTTAGTTGCTTGATGCTCCCCCTATTTTACAAGCTGCAGAACCTCCAAAATGGTACAATTGAAAGTTGGTGTGCAAATGACAAAAATCAATGGCCAATTTTCTGAGCTCTTTCAAAAGCAATTATATATATATAATATATATAAGGGCCTTGGTGGTGCAGGCTATTAATAGCCTAGCACTTAGTTCCAGCTGCCTGTAATTATTGCTGGCTCGAATCCCACCAGGCTCAAGGTTGACTCAGCCTTCCATCCTCTCGGGGTACGTAAACTGAGGACCCAAGATTGTTGGGGGCATTAAGCTGACTTTGTAAAAATGCAGTTTAGTAATAAGCAGGCATATACAATGGAAGGAAGGCTATTGCTGAGCGCATTGGGTTGTATCCCAAAAATTGTAAGCCCCCCTGAGTCTCCGGAGAAGGGCAGGATATAAATATGAATAAAGATATGTATATCTTAAATTCCTAAGAGGTCCTTAAAGGAGGCATGCATAAGCGCAACAGCATGCCTACCATCCCTGACTTACTGTCTCCGTTTATCTGTATTTACTCCCTTTGTTTTTATTTATGTTCATACTTATACTTGTTATCTTGTACATGTTTAACAAACAAATAAAATAAATAAATAAAATATACAATAGATTTAACCTCTCCTTTTCCTTAAATCCCAATCTCCCCTCCACATACTGCTCCCCAAAAGGCAAACAGGTTAACTTTTTATCTCGTAATATGACCTATCCCCCAAAATAAGCCCCAGTTAAGATTGTCAGCCAGATGGAAGCATTTAGTCCCATATTTCCCTGAAAATAAGACTTAACTGGAAAATAAGCCTAATGCGTCTTTTGGAACAAAAAATAATATAAGACCTGGTCTTATTTTCGGGGAAACATCGGGGAAAGTTTTTATATGAGGCGGTATATTGTTGGATCTTCAGTTTGCCATTGCCAGCAATTTTTATATCTCTTTGGAATAATGGGAAGCCATATAAGGAATGTCATGTAAGAAAGTGTAATGTATTATCTAGGACATGAAGGGCAATCTGTTCATGTTAAGGGTGAATCTTGGTTCGCCACCTCTCATCTCTTGAGATTCCAGTGGAGCATTTTGTTGGCAGGAATTTTAGGAGCTTGGAAAGCAAGGGTGTTTACTGCCACAGCAACTATTGAACCATTTATTACAAACAGTTAACACTTTATACTTCTATTTTTGTAAAGAGAAAGAATGAATACACGTTTTGGCATGGACCTCATGGGACAAAAAAATGTTCTCAGTTACCAGCTGGGAAAAACAACAACACTGGTTGATTGATTGACAGTTTCAGTCCTCAGCCACTAGACTCAAATGGAGAAATCTGATTGGCTGATGGTTCTCTGTGAGCTTTACAGGCTTGCCAAAATATAAATCTGGCCATGTCTGCAGGGCCCCAATGTCTGAAAAGATCAAGAGTAATCAAAAGAGCCCCAAGTTTCCAATTTGTTTGCAATTTATACACTGGGAGAGGGGAAGCCAATCATCTGGAAGTGTCCTAGATACGTTAAGGGAATCTTCTTCTTGCCAGACATATCCAGCCTGTAATAAAACTAAAGATGCATGATTATTGCAAAACAGAGGAACAGAATTGCTACCTCTCTAAATCAACTCTCCACTATCCCATGGCACTGAAATGGTTGGGATGACAATTTCAAGAACTTCCAACCAGCATGGTTGTTTTCCCATGTTCTAGAAGATACTCATTGTGGTAGTCCAATGTCTGGATTCATATTCAAAGGTATCAAAAACATGTTGTGTTCCCCCAGCAAACTTAATCTTGGTTGATCCAATTTCTCAATTTGATCAGTATGCTGATTCACAAGTGGACTAGATGATACCAACTCTCATGCGCATACAAGCATGAAAAGCGATTGTCTCAAATTCTCCTATTTAAGCTAGAATTAAACAAAATAAAACAAAATAAGATAGAAGGCATGTTGGAAGACAGGCCAAGAACTAATGAAATATTTTTGTAGCCGTGAACAGAGTATCACCTGCACGATAGAGAATTCCCACCTGGTCCTTCTGTATTAAGCTCTGAAGTTTGAACTCTTTTCCAAAGACATTTTATGGCTACTTTTTGTGTTTCTGCCTTAGCTCCTTATCCTATTTTTCCCTAACTGAAATGGATTTCACACAATATTCTCTGAGATCCTAGGAACAGCAATACAGTAGAGTACAGTGAACTAAATAAGAGTATCTTTGCCTCCTGATTCCTGACTCTTTCCTTGGAAACAATTTAACACAGCATAATTTGGGGGGCATTATAGAAAAGGGTTTATTCAGTCCACTCTGAAAACAGGTTGCAGGACAGCTGTACTTACTGCTTACCCTTGAAATTTATCTTCTGTTCCTCAATAGGAAAGGCAGTTCCAATCATTCTTGTAAATGGTGCCTCCTCTTTCTGTTTATCTAAAAATCTCTTTTGATCATTTCTGGCCAAGCGTCCTATTTTATTTGGCAGAATGAAGGGGAAAAAAAACATCAGTGTGGTTCACTTGTAAGCTTTCAGATGACAAGTTCAGCCTTCTTATAAAATGGATGGGCCAACAGGCGATGGAAAAGACGTCTGCCTGAAATCGCTATTCAGAATAGATAATCCTACAATGAAAAAGAAGGAGACAGTTTGTTTTACAGGAATGTATCTAAAAAATCTTATTTGGTATCTACCTGACCCTTAGTGCTACTTGCTTTTTAAAAGGATTCTTGCAATTCTTTTCTTTATATTGTTTTCAAATGAGAAGGTGACATGCTGAAAGGTGAAGTGCTAATTGTGGAATCCTTGGTGCTCTGTGAGCTTGATTGCTTGCATGCAGATGTTTCATTAACCAATTAGGTAATACCATCAATGCACTGCTGATGTTACCTGGTCAGGTAATGAAACATCTGCAAGCAAACAACCAACCTCAGACAGCCTCAAGGACTCCACAGTTCAACCCTGAGCTAGAGATATTTTCTTGTATTGAAAGTGCTAATTTCTAGCCCCGTACAGATCTACAGGTGCCATAGAAATGTTTTAGAAATGGTGGATTTCTAAATCACTATCACTCAGGAGCAGTGGTGGGATTCAAATGTTTTTACTACCGGTTCTGTGGGCGTGGCTTAGTGGGCGTGGCAGAGGAAGGATACTGTAAAATCTCCAGTCAGAGGTGGTATTTGCTGGTTCTCTGAACTTTCTCAAAATTTCCGCTACCGGTTCTCCAGAACTGGTCAGAACCTGCTGAATGCCACCTCTGCTCAGGAGTTTTGTTTGATGGGATTTCCATCTGTTCTGGAAAATGAAGCTCAAGGGTGATAAAATCCTAAGGCAGCAAGAAAGAACCTCAATTCCAAGTAGATACTACACTTCTACTTCAAATCAGTTCAGTGTTTTTCTGGCTGAGGCATCTTAGGTACAAGTGGTACATATAGCAATAGCACTTAGACTTATATGCCATTTCATAGTGCTTTATAGCCCCCTCTAAACAGTTTACAGAGTCAGCCTCTTGCCCCCAACAATGTGGGTCCTCATTTTACCCACCTTGGAAGGATGGAAGGCTGAGTCACCCTTGAGCCTGGTGAGATTTGAACTGCCAAATTGCAGGCAGACAGCAGTCAGCAGAAGTAGCCTGCAGTACTGCACTCTAACCGCCATGGCTCATAGATATCATTATAACTAGCCTTGAGGATTCTAAACTATTTCCCGAGTCAAAGGCAAAAGTCCTTAAATATCAGCTTCAGAGAAACAAAAGTGAACAAGGACAAAGACTCTATTGTCCATATTTGTGAGCTTCTTTAATGACTAGTTGTGCATACTATGTCCGAAAATTTCTCCTTATTTCTATGCCAGTTCTCTCTTTGATTAGTTTCCATCCATTGCTTCTTGTTCTGCCTATGTCCCATCAATGATGGAATTAGATGGGCCCTGGGCTTAATCCATTGGGGTCTTCTCATATTCCTGTGTGCTTTTCTCCAACAAGTTATTTGTCCAATAAAATCTTGGCTTCTAAACATTGCAAGGAGTCCCCATTTCCCCCTCTGGAGAAGTACATAAAAGCCAGTCTCCTGACTCAGCCACTTACTATCCTCTTTTGAAGGGAACTTGTGGAGCTTTTTCCTTCTCCATTCTGATCAAAGAACTGAGCCGCTTAAGGCGGATCAAGTCACTGTTTGGTGACAGACTTCATGGCTGGAGCCAGCTTGTGCATTTCTTTCATTTATCAAGAGCTTTGGAGGATTTCAGCTTAATTCTTTTGGGTCTTAAATGTAAGCACAGCCTTCTTACCAGTAATTTTAATTTTAATTACAGAATTAGGCAGCTTTTTATTTTTAACAACAATCGCAATAACTTGGCCTCTGCTTGACATGGGTTTTGTGAGTGTCCATCAAAATGAACTTTGTTCACATTTATGTGACATTTGGAGGAAAATGCATGCAATTTTCTACTGATAGCATGATCTTTCCTTCCTTCCTTCCTTCCTTCCTTCCTTCCTTCCTTCCTTCCTTCCTTCCTTCCTTCCTTCCATGCAAATATTCAAAATTCTTTAATACACTACTATAAGTTAATCATTTTAACTGAACCATCGACCATTAAATACTTGCACTTGTGTCATCTAGTACAGATAAATAATAATCAATAAATAACTGGGGAATATATTTCATTCAGACTGTGTAGGATGTTTTAAACAAATCTGTTTTTCTGATCTTGGTCTACAGGTAGATTTGGGAAGAAAATAATTTGATAATTGTGTGTGTGTGTGTGTGTGTGTGTGTTTGCTATCCCAAGAGCTTAGTGACATTAACACAGTCAATGTTTACATACATTTGCAACATGGTTCTTTGTTTTGCACAGATTGGCATGTTGGCAAGATTGCCTTTTCCAAAATAATGAGAATAGAGAAATCAACCATTACCAACATTTACATATTCTAGCACTGGGAGAATGAGAGGGCGAATTTGGTTTTTAAGCAGCCTATTATTAACCTGCTTGGCTTTTATAACCACACAATAACAATAGTAATATGAATTGAGCAGTAGTTTTTAAGTTGTAATCACCTTCTGTTTTCTTCCACCTTTTTGGAATATAGAATGTAGAGTCCTAGGATAGAACATTTTTCTGTTTATTTGTTTTTTAATTTTTTTGCAGAAGATTATATAGTTCTATAAGGGTGGTAAATGAAACAAAGGGCAACCTACATTTCTCAGGTATGAAGAATCAGAATCTAGTTAATCTGATTTATTGCTCATGCCTATTCATAAGAATCTAATCAATTAATGGTCAGCAATAAGTTGATGCTAGATAATTGATGTTAACAGAATTCAAGAGGGGCTGGACTTAGGCCACTTGTGGGAACATAATGTTTCTAGGCTGATTACTCTCTTGACTCTGACCCTACACATGAATCCTCAAACAATGAATGCTGCAGAACTTTAAGGCATCAATTTCACCCTTTGAACATTCATTTTCCCATTGAATTTTTGACCTTCCCCCCAACTGGTGTATGATTCTCAGTGTACCATAAAAAGTCTAATGTGGCCCTCAAGCCGATAGTAGTTACCCACTTCTCATTTAGAAGATCAGATTAGAAACCTTGTTCATATTATTTGTACACAACATTTTGTATACTTTAGATGCTCCCATAAATAAAAGGTGAGGATGATGAATGATGGAGTTGTTAAAATGCAAACCGTTGGCAGGGATTTAATTCACTTGCAAAATGTAGCAATTACTTGGGGAACAGCTGCCGCTCTAAAAGGGTATGTATGTATGGCTCAATAAGTGGAAATTAAGTGGGTGAGCAGGTGAGGTTGACTCCAAAGATTGGCTCACCATGGAGAAGCAATCCACATCCTTACAAATGTCATAATCTTTGGCTCCTATGAACCCTCACAAGCTTTCCAATGGCAAGGAATTATGGAATTCGTCCTCCAAAAATAAGTGAAAATCATCACTACAAACCATAGTGGCTGTCTTAGCTGGCCCAGTACCACAGATGCATATGGTGTATCTGATCATTTAACGCTGGAGATCCCATCCCATGCTCTGAGATTTATATTGTCATATAAAATATAGTAGTATCCTTATTATGGTCTTGGACCTGCCTTTCATAGAAGTTTTGTAAGAGGTTGCAAAGACAGAGATTAAAATACATAAGCATTTTCTGGAATTAATAGAGGGGAATAAAATATTTCAGACTACTAAACACAATGAGATTTATATCAATGCCTCTGTCTTTTGAGAAGATTAAGACCTTAAGATGTTTCTGCTTGGCCCTACCAAAGGTCCATCTAGATTATCAATTGTTCTCCTAAAATAGTCCACCGGGAATTAGAATAAGATGAAAGAACTCTTTGTTATTCAAAGGGATCATCGTCCTTCTATGATTCTATGATTCATAGAACCACAGTGGCGCAGTGGTTAGAGTGCAGTACTGCTGGCTACTTCTACTGACTGCCGGCTGCCTGCAATTTGGCAGTTCAAATCCCACCAGGCTCAAGCCTTCCATTCTTCCAAGGTGGGTAAAATGAGGATCCAATTTGTTGGGGACAAGATGCTGACTCTGTAACACCACTTAGAGAGGGCACTGTAAAGTGGTATATAAGTCTAAGTGTTATTGCTATTGCTACTTCTAACCACTAGTGTTTGGTAGCAGAGTACAGCTGAACCTAGATTTTAGTTGACGTTTGATGTCAGCTGAACCATCCAAACTAGGCGCTATCTCATATTTCACATAGTTCTACAAATTAATTGCATATCATAGCATACAGAAGATTTGAAACAGACACCAGTTTACACATGGGCTGCTCACAGGACATATGTTTTATGTGCCTGGGTATCTCAGTATTATCTCCAAGAATCCCATTTGCAGTAGAAATCACTGCTCCTCAAAAAAGGCCACCCACTGAGCAACAGCCTCTAGCTCTCTGCATGGATCAAGGACCCCTGTTTTCCATTTTTTTCTTTTCCTGAAAGCTGGGATTTAATTAAAAGGATTAAGATGTTTAAATATAGGTTGCATTGCTTAACATTATGCACCCAAGGTTAACACCGGAAAAAATATATCAAAAGGCATCATTGGAAGGAACATAATTTTCTTTCTTTCTGAAAAACAATGCCAGAAGCTAGAGCAACATGGAACCAAGAATTATAAAGGAAAACATTAGGTGACATGGCTAGAGCCCTCATCATTATTCTTTTCATCCATACAGCCTCTGGGCACTGGCTGCCTCTGGTGTATCAACTGGGGGTGAGACCCGGGGCTATGAAGGTAGGGAAAATCCTGACACCATGCTTCTTGGCCCAGACTTTTTTTTTAAAGTGAAAGTATATACAGGTCCCAGAGTTGCACGTAGCTCAACTATGAGACCTCCAAGAGAGCAGATATGGCCACCAAAGATCTCAGAAGGCTACTACTAAGTTGTGCAATGTGTTTCATGGGGACACTTATCCAAAGGAATGATTGGAAAGGGATAGTGTCAACTCTGTATCACACCCCATTCATTTAGTCCAAGGAAGCAAGAATCATGCTTCAGAAAGGCATAGTTAAGTTTGGGATTGACACAAAATATTTGGGAAAAAATGCCATCAAATTTTCCCCTGCCTCATTTATATTGAGTTAATTAGGGCGCTCTCTCTTTGAATACCCTGAAACCTTTCTGCTTTGTATTTTTTAAGAGGATAATTATAAAGTCATTTCATTTTATATTTCAAAATGTTTGTTTACAAGCTACACATTCCTAAATTGATATAGTGAGGTTTAGTGCTGGAAACTAGATTGAAAAATTGGGGGCAGGGCAAAATACGGAAAACATTTGCATTATTATCTGTATAGTTGAAGGGAAGGGAATGAGGATGAGAACAGTTTGCTGTCAAATACAGACTAAAACAAAATCTTTAAACATCCGTATTAGTAAATTATTAGCTTCTTTTCCTTAGGGAGATTCAAGGAAAAATACTACCTGTTTCTTTTGAAGAATGTAATGTCTTTCTTCCTTCCAAAAGCCAGAGTGATAGGAATAAATCTTCATGGTTAACAAGCATGGGAGCCTGTCTCATCTATTTCTCAAACTCTAGGCACAGAGGTGGTATTCAGCAGGTTCTGATCAGTTCTGGAGAACCAGTAGTGGAAATTTTGAGAGAACCAGCAAATACCACCTCTGACTGGCGATTTTACAGTGTCCTCCCCCTGCCACGCCCACCAAGCCATGCCCACAGAACCGGTAGCAAAAAAAATTGAATCCCATCACTGTCTAGGCCAGCCGTGGGCAAACTATGGCCCGGGGGCCAGATCCAGCCCGTTCGGCTGTTCTATCCGGCCTGCAGAGCTGAAAGTTTGAAATGAATAAAACTATTGAAATAAAAAGAAGACCGTACCCTTTTATGTTATGATGTTTACTTTGAATTTATATTAGTTCACACAAACACTCCATCCATGCTTTTGTTCCGGCCCTCCGGTCCAGTTTAAGAACCCATTGTGGCCCTCGAGTCAAAAAGTTTGCCCACCCCTGGTCTAGGCAGTATTTAATGTCCAAAAAAATAGCTGCAGGAGCACATTTTCCAAAGAGTGGCCTGGGTAATAAAGGTAGCAGATACTATTGACTTCTTTTCTCAGTTCTTTCCTATGTTCTAATAATCCAAATTCATTTATGAGGTTGAAGGAGACTGATCCTAACTCAGAGGCTGTGACAGAGGTGATATTCATCAGGTTTTGACCAGTTCTGGGGAACCGGTAGTAGAAATTTTGAGTAGTTTGGAGAACTGGCAAATCCCACCTCTGACTGGCCCTGCCCCCATCTATTCTCTGCCTCCTGAGTCCCAGCTGATCGGCTGGGTCTTCTTTGGTTGCCCTGCACAGGAGAATGGAGCTGAAAAGCAGGTTATTGGGGTGTGGAGGGAATGGGGATTTTGCAGTATCCTTCCCCTGCCATGCCCACCAAGCTACGCCCACCAAGTCACACCCACCAAGCCATGCCCACAAAACCGGTAGTAAAAAAAAATTGAATCTCACCACTGAGCTGTGAAGTTGGAAAATCCATAATCCATGTCTTAATGTTGGTAGGACCATCTGCTCACCACCAATACCTGAGTCTTAAGATACGGAGAAAGCAAGTGACTACGGGGCATCATAATCCTCTGCAGCATGTTCTCACCCTCATCAAAACATTTGCAATTAACACTGTACCCTGCAAAGTTCATAATTATTTATAAACTTAATACTTATAATGAAATGTCTGCCCTTTGATATCTCTCTGTGTTTTTTAAGCCTGCCTGACCTATATTGCAGAGGTATTATGTATACTAGGTGATGTGTGGATAGGCTAGGGAATTACCCATGTTTAATGAACACTAAAATTAGAATTTGACTGAAATCCACATAAATGACTCGACAGCAAATCTGAGCAGCCCCTGGGGAGCTGTGGGCAGCTCAAATTTACCCACAGGCAGTTTTTGATAGTTTTTTTTTAAATATTATTATTTTAAATCAGCATAGCTCACTTTTCCTCTTCTGAATGAGCCTCTGTTTTAGAATGTGGGTTTCTACAGCAGAGGTTCAAGATTTATTTGGGTATTGGAGTAGGCTTATGTCTTAAACAATCATCTTGCAAGCCGAAGGGAGAGTTTGTATATGTCTAGTAACTGTGCCAAAGACAATGGGCTACAGTATATTAATAGTTAGGGATGGGGTGGGGTGACAATGGGGCGCAAATGTGTATCAGGCATTGGGTATATATCCTATATTTCTTCCAGTACATAAAAGGGCATTTTCACTGGCATATCTAGACATCCTACCCTCAGTGGTGCTGAAAGACAGATCTAATAATATCTCCTAATATTTATGGATATGTTCAGACTCTGAAAGGCAGTTTAACATGACTCCCTTTCAGCCATTCATGGACAGCTGAGCTACTCTCATCTTTAATTTTAAATGATCTAGACTTGTCCCAAGAAACAATTGCATACTTCCTATTATATTGTAAAACTCCCAGCTAGGCAGGGGTCAAGTGGGGAACTAGCCATGAATTTTTACACAGCTGCAAGAAGCATAAGCCTGACCTCTCCTTCTTTTTTTAAGTTCCATGGTGCCTTTTCCAACTGTTTCCAGAGGAAGGCAAGTGGATTGGGGAGATTCTTGTAATATAGACAGAACACAATAAAATTGCTGACTTCCACATGGGGAACTTGTGCTTGATATAGTCTGCAAAATCTCCAGAAAAAATGGCTGAATTCCTTGCAGTACTGATGTATGTTAGAAGCTATTGAATCTGAGTGTAAACTACATATGCTTAGTTACTGCTTTCAACAGGAGTTTTATGTTTGATGTTTTATATAGTAACAATAGCACTTACAGTAGACTTATATACCACTCCATAGTGCTTTACAGCATTCTCTGGGTGGTTTGCAGTGTCAGTGAATTGTCCCCAATAATCTGGATCCCCATTTTACTAACCTTTGAAAGATGGAAGGTGGAGTCAACCTTGAGCTGGTCAGGATCGAACTGCTGGCTGTGGGCAGAGTTAACCTGCAATATTGCATTCTAACCACTGCACCACACCGCAGTACATATGGGATGCTCCTGGATAATAAATGTGACATTGTGGGCTTGGGTGCTAATTCAGCTTAATAATTTTGAAGAAAGAATTTCCTCAACCTGTTTTGCATGCATTCATCCAACATCCCATTCAGGTTCCTTCTGTACTGTAGTTCTTTGGAGGAGACTGATTGGAGGCCATGTGCCACGATGGTGGAGTCAAAGTCAAAAGTCTCTCTTTTTTCATCTTCCTCCCTGCCCAGTTATGATAGATCACTACTCAGAGATCTCTGAACTGATTGATTGTAGCAACTCTGAAATAAGTCCGAGGTCCTTTTCAACCCTATGATTCTATGATTCTGAATTATGGAATGCTTATCTAACCTTCTTAAAAGATTGAAGTCTGAAGTGGCTGCTTTGAGCTAGCTCTTGAACCAGGCTAAACATCTTTATGGCCACAAGTTGTCAACAGAGTTCCAGAAATGATCCATAAGTACTTGACTGATGAGAATGCAATCTTCCTTTCTCTTTTCCTCTTCCTTTCCCACTTCTTCCTTCTTCCTTCCTTCATGTCAGTAGCCTGCCTGCCTGCCTGCCTAAGGATAGTTCCACCCATAGATGGAAGCTCTTTCTTCTGTTTTACTCGCTTGTGAACCTTGAAGTAGAATTTACATAATCAATGAAGTAACCCTGTCACCCAAACATGGAATCTTAAAGAGAATGGGATTATGCAAATGAGTTATTGATGTCATAATGATTAATTGGCCTCAGGCCTTGATTAATATGCAATCGTGTTGTGCGACTTGCATTTGTAATTATTTTAGTGGTGGTAAGAGTATGGGGAATTTGCTTAAGCAACTGAGAGGCACTTAACTGCTTACAGGCTAGAGGTACAGTGTCAGAGATTAAAGAAGGAGGAAGGAAAGGTTTCTGAACCATGTTTATATGGGCCAGGGGTCAGATAGTTGACAAGAGATGTTCTCTACCCATCAGTTCAAAAGTGGGATGCCAGGCAAGAAAGAGAAAGCCATAGATTGGTGATGAACCTTATTTTTACAAAGAGCCTGGACATCTGTCCCAAAACAGGTTCATCGTACACTTGTACTCAGAATGCCTTAATAACTTAAATTTTAAATTTTAAATATTTTAGATTAGTTATTATTGGGCTTGTGATTTGTTTAATTCTCTTTCTTTTTTTAAAATTACATTTATATGCCGCCCTTCTCCAAAGACTCAGGGCGGCTTACAATTTTTTGGGATACAACCCAGTGTGCTCAGCAATAGCCTTCATTCCATTGTATATGCCTGCTTATTACTAAGCGGCATTTTTACAAGGTCAGCTAATTGCCCCCAACAATCTTGGGTCCTCACTTTACCTACCCCGAGAGGATGGAAGGCTGAGTCAACCTTGAGCCTGGTGGGATTCGAGCCTGCAATAATTGCAGGCAGCTGGAACTTAAGTGCAGGCATTTAACAGCCTGAGCCACCAAGGCTCTTTAATTATTTATTGTTGTTGTATGTTTTAGTTGTGAGCCGCCCTGAGTCTTCGGAGATGGGGCGGCATACAAGTCCAAATAATAAATAATAATAAATAAATAAATAATAGTTTATCTTGACTTGCTATATACATAGTCCGGATGCAAAATGTCTTGAAGCAAAAAAAAACATAGAAAATCCAGTTGCCTTTTGAAGAAAAAAAGCATCTTTGGGACAACCATGACCCGGATGACTAAGAATCTCCATATAAACATTACTCCCAGCAAATGCTAGTAAGGGGCTTGCTTTCTCTTTACAGTAATGTTTCTCAACCGTAGCAACTTTAAGCCATGCGGACTTCAACTCCAACAAGCCAGCTGTTACAACGGCACTGAAAAAAGTGACTTATGACCATTTGTCACACTTATGCATTTGTTTCCTCATCCCCATGGTCATGGGATCAAAATCCAGACATTGGGCAACTGGTTCATATTTATGACGGTTGCAATGTCCCGGGGCAGTGATGATGAACGTTTTGTTGTGGTGTGCCAAAAGCATGTGCACATGCGATAGCACGCACGTGCGTATGTGCCAGCACCCACAATGCAATGTGCCCTCCCTGCACATGCGCATGCAACACCCCTGCCCTTTTCCCTTACCTGCACTGTGCATGTGCATGCCTTCCAGCTGATTTTCGGCCTGTTTGAGGCTGTTTTCACCCTCCCGGAGGCTTGAGGGAAGCCTCTGGAGGCTGAAAAATGGGCCCGTTTTGCCACTTCTGATATTTCCGGAAACCCCGTTTTTTCAGCCTCTCGAGGCTCCAGAGGCTTCCCTTCTGGGAGAGTGAAAATGGCCTCAAACAGGCCAAAAATCAGCTGGGAGGCACGCACATGCACAGTGCAGGTAAGTTTGGGTGGGGCTCACGTGCCTGCACAAATGACTCTGTGTGCCACCTGTGACACACATGCCATATGTTTGCCATCACGGTCCTGGGCCATGTGAACAGTTTTTGCAACCTTCTGACAAGCAAAGACAGTGGGGAAACCAGATTCACTCAGCAACCATGTTAATAACTTAACAACTGCAACAATTCACTTAACAACTGTGGCTAGAAAAGTTGTGAAATGGGGCAAAGCTCATTTCACAGATGTCTCACTTAGCAACATAAATTTTGGGCTCAATTGTGGTCATAAGTCGAGGAGTACATGTATAGGAGGCATTCTAGGTGTCTTAAAATGAGGACTAATAGATTGAGAAACAGTTTCTTTTCCAAGGCAGTAATTGTCTTGAATCAAACCGTGCATTTGTGATTTAGTCCTATTATTATTATTATTATTATTATTATTATTATTATTATTATTATTATTTTAATTTTTAAAACTCTGTAGTGTGATTGTGATGTGGTGTTTGGGGCACTGTGCTGGAGCAGCTTTAAAATTTCATTGTATTTGTGGAATGCAATGACAGTAAAGGTATTCTATTTATTTAGGAAAAATTGACCAATGAATAAAGCTAAAGGAAGGAAGTTCCCCCACTGATTCTATTTCTATCCCACCTTACAATTTCGGCTGAAATTCTGAAAACTTTTAAAATCTCTTTCCTATTCAAGCACATGTAATAGCCAAAGAAAGTCTGATAAGACAATCAGAAATGAAATATCAATACTCTCTGGAACAGAGAGTACGATGGAATTGGCATGCGGTGAGGCATTCATGCTCTGGCGTTGCTGGCTGGGAATGCTGGAAGTTGTAGTTTAGAGGGCACCCGATATGGAGTGATGCCTGTCTCCTCTTTGTCTTTCCTCTTTTGTTCATGGAAACAGGGGCTTAGGTCCCTGACCTCACCTTTTCACATGGGTGATTCATCAAATAACTGCATGTGCTCTATGTAGCATACATGCTGGTTTTATTGCAAAGTGCCATATGGAGTGCAAAATTAAAATTTGGAAAGATCTGAGGCTGTAAACACTGCAGGATAAGTAACTGCACTGTTTAAACGTGACCAAAGAATTATCAGCAATATCATCAAAGGAAAAAGAGAGAGGAATATATATTAGTAGATATTCTGTGTCCCCACTCTGTACAATTCCCCCGATGGGGGAAGAGAGGCGGGATATAAATTTAATAAATTTAATAAATAAATTCAAAGTATTGCTCAATAAAAACAGAGACTGAGTCTTAACAAATGGACTTAATTAATCTTTTTTTTTTTGGTAATAGAAGTAAGGACAATTCCTACACAAAGCTGTAGAATATCAATATATGGAGCTGTGCGTTTATTATATCCTGTTTGGTGGGTGCCTTGAAATCATGATGTGACTGGTAGACATATTTAGATGAACTCACTATGGTTTATAACTTGGAGGAGAATATAAACAGAACAATTAAGGAGAGGCACAATGTTTATTTTCTGAAGTGCCTTTGATTAAGTGGAGGTATGGAACTACATAAGGACAATGGTCTTGAAAAGCTCAGTTTTAACCCTTTGTTTATTTGTTTGTTTCTTGTTCATCCTAAAATGTTTGCAGTGAAATTCTTAGATTGCTAATTTGCAGAGATTCACATTCTTTTGTGTGTGTGTGTGTCAGTGTGTGCCTTTGTATCAATGTTGACTTCTGGTGATTGCTGGGATATCCCCCTGTAGTTTTCTTGGCCAGCATTATTTATTTAACAGAATGACAGAATAATGGAGTTGGAAGGGAGCTTGGAGGTCTTCTAGTCCAACTCCCTTATTCTGGAAGGATTATTATTTTTTTTGCAGTAGTTAGGCCATGTCTTTCTCTTTGAAATGAGAGAGACTGGCCCAGGATCACCCAACTGGCTTTGTGCCTAAGACAGAACTAGAATTCACAGTCTCCCAGTTTCTAACCTATTCTTTATCATATACCAAACTCTTCCAAATTGAAATGCCATCAAAACATTCACTGGGTGCTTAAAGTTGTCACTGGTTCGGAGAATTAAGTTCCCTCATTGCTAGTATAAGCCATAACATGGGTTGCTTAAGACATGATTTGTAATCTCCAGGATATGAAATTGTACAACGTGGGAATCTAGCTACTGTATTTGACAAAACAGGATGAAACAAATCCTATCTTGCTACAAGCACCTCCACCTTGTGAGGGAATAATGGGGCAAAGGAACAAATTATGTTGTTTTTCATGGGAGCAAGGTGGGTTATGAATGTTTCATTTTCTTTCTTCAGTGAAAATAAATCCACAAAGCCCTCACCTATCCAGCATAATGCCTGTGAAGCACAGTCAGTGTAAAATGACAGACAATTTTGAAAGCCTGTTTTACGTCATGCGCAATCAATTCAACAAAGAACCCTTTAAAATCATCACCTTGTCTTTCCAGCAGAAAAAACCATTAGAAAAACACAGGTTGGCATCTAAAGCCTTCACCTAAGGACCTGAGGAATGTGTGTGTGTGTGTGTGTGTGATGGGAGACAAGTAAGTCCACATAATTTGAAAGCTTCTCCTAATCAGAAAGCTCTTTCTTTCAAGTTAAATATTTCTCTCTATACAAGATCCAGTGTGTTATGTATGTAGGTTTGAATGTCATTGGTTTAGTTTGAATTGTTCTTGTAAAATGTCAAATAGGATTGGTTTAAAAAGTGCGGGAAAACCCTGCACTCTGATTGGCTGGCAACTACGGCTGCTGGCTATAAGTAGCAGCCGTAGCCCAGCCAAGTTGGGTCCATTCGAGCTGTAGTCACTAATAAACACTTCACTGAAGCTCTTCGCGTCTGACTCTTCATGCAAACTTAACACAGTGTACTATGGGAAATACATTGCACATGGTGAGGTACACTGAAATAGTTTGAAGTTACCATGATTTTTGGTTATATATCTCCCAAAACTGAAAATATCTTGCCAGTTCCTCAGAGACTCTTGCTTACACTTCTTGTCCTCTCTTCCTTAACTTCCTAGGGCTGTGATGGAGAACCTATGGCATGCGTGCCAGAGGTGGCACACAGAGCCCTCTCTGTGGGCATGCAAGCCGTGGTCCCAGCTCAGCTCCGCAGTGCATGTACATGCGCCTCCTGCTGGCCAGTTGGTCTTCGGGTCTCTGCCATGCATGTGCAGGGGCCCCCAGAGTGCATGCACAAGGGGGGCATGCACAGGGGATGTGCATGCATTGCATTTTGGAGATGCGTGCATGTGCGCTTTGGACACTCGATGCCCAAAAGACTAGCCATCACTGTCCTAGGGCATTCCAATTTGTTCTATTTTCATTAGCTCTTAGGTAAAACACAGTTTGGTGTTTTTATATCTTGCCAGGTTAGGTTATAATGTATGTAATCTCTACCCTTCAATGAGCTGTAGCCACTAATGGTTATGCAATATTTTACCTTTGTGGTCTTCTTTTCTTTTTGTGGTCTGTGATCTTTTTCTATTACCATAATCAACTCTTTTTCCCTTTCTTTCTCATCTCTATCCTCTACCCATCTGTATCTCTATCATCATCATCATCATCATCATCATCATCATCATCATCATCATCATGAAGAGCCTCACTGGCACAGTGGTTAGAACACAGTACTGCAGGCTACTTCTGCTGACTGCCGGCTGACTACAATTTGGCAGTTTGAATCTCACCAGGTTCAAGGTTGACTCAGCCTTTCCATCCTTCCGAGGTGGGTAAAATCAGGACTCAGAATTGTTGGGAGCAAGAGGCTGACTCTGTAAACCGCTTAGAGGGGGCTGTAAAGCACGGTATATAAGTCTAAGTGTTATTGCTATTGCTATCATCATCATCATCATCATCATCATCATCATCATCATCATCATCTTCCTCTCTGTTCTCTGTCCTCTATTCATCTCTATCATCTGTGACAGTGAGAATAATAAACCAATGGAATGGTGTTCCATCACTGGAGGTTTTTAAAGAAGAGATTGGACAGCCATTTGTCCTGAATGGTATAGGGTCTCCTACTCAGTCAGGGGATTGGACTAGAAGACCTCCAAGTGCCCTTCCAACTTTTGTTATTCTGTATTTCTCTTTATCGCAATAGCACTTAGACTTATATACCTCTTCACAGTGCCTTTACAGCCCTCTCAAAGCAGTTTACAAAGTCAGCATATTGTCTCCAACAATCTGTGTCCTCATTGTGCCCACCTTGGAAGGATGGAAGGCTGAGTTTATCCTCTCTCTTATCTATCTTTATCTCCATCATCTCTACTGTATCCTCTCTCTTTCAATCTTCTCCCCCCTTTCTCTCTCTCTCCCTCCCTCCTTCCCTCCCTCCTTCTACAATCACCTTAATAGTTCCACTTAGAAAAGAAGCTGAGAAGATGTTCCATCCTTGGGACTGTATAGAAAATAGGAACAGTAACTACCTCAATGGGACAGCCAGGAAATCAGCACATGGCTGGAGCAGTGTTTGCCCCATTAAAAACAAGACACGTGCTATACAACGCCTTCATCATTAAGGTACTGTATGTGCAAAATCCCATCCATTAAAAACCATAACCAAAATTATATTTAGCTTTGGGGTGGTGGGAGAAACTTGAAGTGTGACTTAGCAAGAAAATAAATATTATTTTCATCCAATTGACCGAATCCAGAGGTCCAGAGTCGTAGGAAGCAGACAAGACTCTATTTGACAACCTAGAAGGCCACTGTCAAATAAGAGAATATTGAAATATGTGGACAATCCTGGCACATGGCAACTTCCTTTGAAATACCCCCTGTACGAGTGCACAGACGGGGACTCCTCGCGGTGCTGTCTGCAACCCTGTGTCGCTTGGCGGTGACCCGGGAGAGGGCCTATTCTGTGGCAGCTCCCACTTTATGGAACCAGCTTCCCCTGGGGCTCCGGCTGGCCCCCGATCTTCGCACCTTCCACCATGATCTAAAGATCTGGTTATTTGCTCAGTCCGGGCTGTGCTGACCTCCTGGGGGGGGGCTGACGTTGGTTTTAACTGTGGGGTTTTAATTTGGATTTGGCTTGTTTGGTTTAATATGGTTTTAGTTTAAATTTTGTTTATTGTGTGATTTTAGTTGTTAGCCGCCCCAAGTCCTTTTTGGATAGGGGGCAGCATACAAGTGAAATTAATAAATAATAAAATAAATAAATAAATAAATTATTATTTTCCTTTGTCACAATATTCATTTTTGGGGGATGGGGTCATTTAATTTCAAGGAGCTGCTCAGCCGGGGTTGACAATCTTCGCAGCCCTGGCAGAGTTTTAAAACTCTTCCCTCTGGTGCTCTTTTGGCGAAGAAACGAAACGCTGCTCTGTAGCTGTTAGTCTGTCTTTTCCTTCCCTTCGTCTTTGGATTCTTTGGAGCCCGAGCTGTCAAGGAAGCTAAAGGAAAATGCTGCAAGCCACAGACTGCAATTAGTTTTTCCCCACTTGTCACTTTAGACTCTTAATTTTTCCTCCCTTCTTTTTCTTTCCTCCTCTGGCTCTTTGTTGGAATGCTGCCATTAAAAAATTTTAAAAAAAGAGTCCCACTTTTTTTCCCCTTTCAAATTATGCACTTGAGGATCTGTCCAAAGGAGCTGGGGATTTAAACAGAACCTTCTTTAAGAGCATTGATTTGCCTTTTGAAACAGATTTCTTCCTTTTGTTGTTGTTGTTGTTGTTTCTAGGCACCCCCCCCTACTGAAACATACATTTTTGTTGCTGACTGGTTAGTTAGAAAGTTTGGTGCACTGAATGAACCAGTTCAAGTGGCTAAAGTGGGTTGGAGGCAGTGGTGGGATTCAAACATTTTTACTACTGGTTCTGTGGGCGTGGCAGGGGAAGGTTACTGCAAAATCCCCATTCCCATCCCGCTAGTAACCAGCTCCAGATGACCCAGTATCCCTAGTACAGTAGCTCCCTCATGCAAACTATGACCAATTCTGCCATTAGACAAAAATACACATACAACATTATTGAACAGGTGCATGCTGAAGGCATGACCAATGAGTGTGTTGCAGTGGTGGGATTCATTTTTTTTTTACTACAGGTTCTTTGGGCGTGGCTTGGTGGACATGGCATGGCTTGGTGGGCATGACAGGGGAAGGATACTGTAAGATCTCCATTCCCACTCCACTCCAGGGTGAAGGTTAGTGCAAAATCTCCATTCTCTCCCCACCCCACTAACCTGCTTTCCAGCTCCGTTCTCCTGTGCAGGGCAACAAAAGAAGACCCAGCCAATCAGCTGGGACTCGGGAGGCAGAGCATAGATGGGGGCGGGGCCAATCAGAGGTGGTATTTGCTGGTTGTCTGAACTACTCAAAATTTCCACTACCGGATCTCCAGAACTGGTCAGAACCTGTTGAATACCACCTCTAGTTGGAGGACCGATGTTGCAAAAGTCGAAATGGGTCATCAATGACTCAGCCTCTTCTTTCTGCCTTCATTCTTAAGCATGCTGAGTTACCTATCCCTCCTATCTATAATCTTTAGACCAGGTGTGTTCAACCTGTGGCCCATTGCCCCATGTAGCCCTGGCCAGCTAGTAATGTGGCCCACAAGAAAATAATAATAAAATATTAAAAAATAAAGGAAGTTTCTTGTTTATATACATTAATAATATTATAGATAGATAGATAGATAGATAGTGTTAAGTTTGCATGAAGAGACAGACGTGGAGTGCTTCAAGCTCTTTGTTTATTAGTGACTACAGCTCAGAACGAACCCACTTTGGCTGGGCTGCGGCTCTCCTCCCAATCCATCTCCAACCCAATGTCAGCACCTAAATCAGGTAATCATGTGCAAACTTCCATTTGTGAAAATGGTTGTTGGTATTGTGACTGGTTTTGGGATGGTTCCTGTCATGTTAGCTTGTTACACATGGGGTTGATTCTTGCTTGTTCATTGCACTCATGATCCTCCCCTTCCCCCCTAGAAGAGGTATTAGGTATGGGAACTAGAGAGGAGCAAAAGCGATGCTCCTAAGGCAATCTGGATCTTAACTGATCAATGTGCCAAAACTTCTCTTTGCAGTTTTGCAGGAATAACCACCCTGTTACCCCACAAAATACATCCTCTTAATACAGATAATTCAGTTTGCCTGGACTTAAAAGGTTGGGCAAGGTGAGGTAGATTTTGAAGAGGCCAACCTTGCTTAATCCAGCCTATAACAGGAGCCAATAAAATGTCTTTGGCAGTCTCTCTGGCAATTTCAGCAGTGTGTACTGGAAGCTTGGCAACAGTTTCTAGAAAAAAGGTGTAAGTCTCAGGAGCAAAGTCCTCAGTGCGAGAAGGAAGTGGGCAGCGACTCAAAGCATCTGCATACCCAATGTCTTTGCCAGGCCTGTGGATGAGTTTGTATGAATAAGCAGCAAGAAATTCAGTCCACCTCAGCATTCTTGGTGACAGGATAGTGGGCGTAGGTTTGTCTCCTGCCACAATGCCTAACAGAGGTTTGTGATCTGTGACAATGGTAAATGTTCTCCCATATAAATACTCATGGAATTTCTTGACAGCTGCCACAATTGCCAAGGCTTCCTTGTCCAGTTGGCTGTAGTTCCTCTCTGCTTTAGTCAAGGTGCGAGAGTAAAATGCAATAGGAGCTTCCCTCCAGCTGGGAAGCCTGTGGCTCAAAAAAAAAAACCCACTCCAAAAGGGGATGCATCACAAGTCAGTACAACAGGCAAATTCTCAGAGAACTGTATCAGTACAGCATCAGGCGTGATTAATCTTTTAATATTGTTAAATGCAGATTGTTCTTTTCTGCCCCAGACCCACGCAGACTTTTTGTCTAATAATCTGTGCAGTGGTTCTGCAATGGTTGCCTTCTGAGGTAGGAACATGTGATAAAAGTTAATGAGTCCAAGGAAGGCTTGCAAATCTGTTTTACATTTTGGTCTAGGGGCTTCTTTGATTGCCTGAACTTTGGCATCTGTGGGGTGGATACCATGCTTGACAATCATATAGCCCAAGAACTCAACCTTGTCAGTTCTAAGAGTGCATTTTTCTTCCTTGACTTTTAACCCCGCTTTCTTGAATCTGGTAAGGACTTCTCTGAGTCTCTCTTGTAATTAAGTGTCATTTTCAGCAGAGATTAACGCATCATCAAAGTAAGGCACTACCCCTGGCAGTCCTTGGAGCATCCTTTCCATAAGGCTTTGGAAGATGCCTGGTGCCACGCTTACTCCAAACTGTAACCTTTTACATTTGAAAGCACCTCTATGAGTCACAATGGTTTGGGCCTCTGCAGTGGCATCATCAACTCTTAATTGTTGATATGCCTGGGCCAGATCCAATTTGGCAAAGACTGTACCCCTGCCAAGTGAATGTAGTAAATGATGCACCACTGGAACTGGATATGCACTCTGTTGAAGCGCATGGTTCAATGTCCCCTTATAGTCTCCACAGATTCTCACTGACCCATCAGTCTTGACTGGTGTGACTATGGGTGTCTCCCACCTGGAGTGGTCAGTGGGCTCTAAAACTCCTTGAGCTATTAGTTTATCTAATTGTGCATCAATTTTTTCCTTGAAAGCAAATGGGACCCTTCTGGGCTTTAAACGAATTGGTGGCACCTTGGGATCTAGATTGAAACTGATAGGGGTCCCCATATACTTGCCCAATCCATCGCTGAAGACCTCTGGAAACTCAGACTTCAAGGCCTCCTCCCATTCAGTGTTGCTCACGTGATTGATGCCAGTCACCTCGATGCCTAGTGGATTGAACCACTCAAGTCCCAGCAAGCTTGGCAATCCTTGTCCACGATGGTCAGGGGCAAGCGTTTGGTGTGGCCTTTAAACTTCACATTGAATTCTCTTGTTCCAACTACTGGAATCTTGTTCCCTTGGTAGTCTTTAAGAGTCAGTGCTTGCTTCTGGAAATGTTTCTTCTGAATGTTTGGGAGTAGCCTGTGAATAGTGTCACATGACACCATAGATAAATATGAGCCTGAGTCCACTTCCATTTGGCAAGGCCTTCCTTCAATTAGTACCTTCACATGTACTTTTCTGCTTCTTAAGCGTGAAGAATGACCAATGGTGACTGTTTAATGAGTTTCATTCTTCCCATTTGCTTCTGTGTTGTGCCCCATTTTCTCACTGAGGTTGTTGGGCTTGAATTCTTTGTCAGGAAACTTCCTTCTGTTGGGTGGAATTCTGGATGATTTGCAGACTCTTGCTAGGTGTCCTCTTTTTTCACAATGGAGGCAAATGGTATCTAGGAACTTGCATTCAGTCCGGGGGTGGCTTCCCCCACAACCTCTGCAGTAGAAATCTTGCCTCTTTCTTCCAAGGTCTTTCTTTTTCCACTCCATTCTGAGTCTGTAAATTCCTTCCTCCACCTCACTACAGTCTGACTCATAATCTATTTGCTCACAATGAGTTGTTGTGGACTTTTCCCCATCAGGATGGCTTGTGGCCTTGTTAATTTTCTTTATGGCTGCTGCTGAGGACTTGGTAGCTTCTGCTGAAGACGCCTCTTCTATTGCTTCCTTCAGCGTGATCTTAGGTCTTAGTAATAACTTGCTCTGAAGCACCTTGTCTTTAAGGCCCAGAACAAATCGATCATGCATGGCCTCTTCTAAATTGTTAAATTCACATGCACCCCAATGTCTCTTAAACTTGCCACGAAGTCGTTACGTTTTGCTTTCCCTTGATCCCGACGGTAAAACTCGTGTCTCTTAATGAGGCACGATACTTGTGGGGCATAATGGGCTCTTAACAACTTTTCTAAGTCAGGCCATTCCATTACCTTCACATCTGCAGCTCCCGCCAATGCCTTCGCCATCTTGAAAACTGCCGGACCGCAGTGCGTGAGAAAGACCGCCCTCTTCTGCTTCGGAAATTTCGGCAAGATCGTTTCCTTCCAGATACATTTGGAAACGATCTGCATACATCTCCCAGTCTTCTGCCGTCGGATCGAATGGGGGGGGGGGTGTTCAGCGCAGCCATCACACTCTCCCTCTATTCCGTGTTGCCTTCTTCTTCAGGGAGATCCCACCTTCGTCGCCAGTGTTAAGTTTGCATGAAGAGACAGATGCGGAGTGCTTCAAGCTCTTTGTTTATTAGTGACTACAGCTCAGAATGAACCCACTTTGGCTGGGCTGCAGCTGCTACTTATAGCCAGCAGCGCGGTTGCCAGCCAATCAGAGTGCAGGGTTTTCCTGCACTTTTTAAACCAATCATTTCTTACATTTTACAAGAACAGTTCAAACTAAACCAATGACTTTAAACCTGCATACATAACAGATAGATAGATAGATAGATAGATAGATAGATAGATAGATAGATAGATAGATAGATTATGTGCGGCCCAAGACAATGCCTCTTCATTCAATACGGTCCAGGCATTGAGTGTGACGTAAACACAACACCCAACTGGCTTTCATGTTGGATGGTAGTGCTGTGTAAAATATTTTGAATTTTAAATGGCTCAAGGTTGAAACCTTCTGTTGCAAGTTCAAAACACCTTATTAGAAGTGTTCGAAGGTTGTTTTGATTCTTCTGGGAGAGTTTGAAGTTGAAACAGCCCTCTGTTGAGTGCAAAGCATCAAGTAACTCATTCTGAGCTTGAAACACTTTGAATATGAAATGTTTTGCATGCTTATAGTGAATACCTTAGTGCAAAAAAAGAAAAAAGAAAAGAAAAATTAATACAGCCTATCACTGCTGGAAAAAAGTAGCAAAGTTTGTGCATGGAGTCAATAGGAAAGGAATTGAACATTTTTTGGTTCTGATTACTATATTTGTTATGACTAATATGGACAATTTCATCCTTTAAAGCTTAAGGTGAAAGGAATCAGAACCAACAGATTAAAGGACCCCTTTATATAACACATGATTTATACTGAAGAATTACAGAATTGCAGAAATTAGAATTATACTGCATTACATGGCTCAGAGCTTTATATTACTCAAATGGTGCTGTATTTTTTTGAACCCAGTGAATGTGATTGTGTCCTGGTTAAGTATAGTAATTATGGCAAAAGGCCTGTGAGTTATGTTCATATGAAATAGCACACCTTTTGTTTCATATTGGTTGATTATGAGTGACTATTTCTGTTTATTAGTCAGGAATACTGTTCAGGTGATGTGATATTGAAAGAATCTGTTTTGAGTTAATTCCAATAGGAAGTGACCCATTGCTGGAATTATGCACAACCTGTGCTTAATCAGTATTGACCATCAACAATACTGATCGAACAACACCAAAGTTTACACAACCAACTCATGTGTTTATTTTTGTGGAATACTCCTAATCTTCATTTGTTCATTGAACCACCAAATGGAGCTGAGTGTTCCATTTGTGTAGGTACATGGTTCAGTAACAGGGCCAAGTCCAAAGGGAAAGGCAAACTCACATGCAGATTAAGGATTTTTTTTTCAGGTACTTTTTAACATGCACAGAAATTGCCTGATTAAAACCATCTGATGGAAAAGAGAAAAATATTCCAGTTTGGTATACCCTGATGAAAGGAGAGAAGAATGTACAGGAAGGATGAGATAGAGGGATAGACATAGACTTGGTGACCTTCAGAAGTGGAAGGATACTGCAAAATCCCATTCCCTCCCCACCCCACTAACCTGCTTTCCAGCTCTATTCTCCTGGGCAGGGCAACAAAAGAAGAGCCAGCCGATCAGCTGGGACTCAATGGGAGGCAGAGAAGAGATGGGGGCGGGGCCAGTCAGAGGTGGGATTGGCCGGTTCTCTGAACTACTCAAAATTTCCGCTACTGGTTCTCCAGAACTGGTCAGAACCAGCTGAATACCACCTCTGGTGACCCTGGTAAATTTTTGGATAGCCACTATCCTTATGTTGTTGGATTTGCTCATGGAAGATTTAAGGAAAGTGGTGTCAATAGACTCTGTGGTGTCCTCTATCCAGTCTAGATTCATCTTTCTCCCAGAGTTTTGTTAGGGAATGCACAGAACTCTGCTTTTCAATTAGATATTAAGTATCTGGCTTTTGATCAGTTTTTCCCAGATTTGGTTTTTTCTAAAATATATACTGAAAGGTCAAAGACTGCTCACGGTAGTGGCGTTTTGGCTACGTTTCTTCTTCCTTGTTTAGTTCAGTTTACTTTATTGTCATTGCACTTTGTACAATGAAATCAAACACCATCTTCAGTGCACATCATGACCATGAAAATAAACACAAACACAGATCCTTCACACTCCACACAATTGGTTGAATTGGAAGAGGTTTTGGATGGTTGATGATATTAGTGGAATGGCTGACAAATTTATTTGGTTTTGGAGTGATTATTGGATTCGTGTCCTGAAAACTTCATGATTGTGCGAGATTCTCTTTCTGTTTACCAGTCATAAAAGTGGGTGGCTTGTGATTTTGGAGTCTGAATACTATTCATCCTTCTTGAAACTTTCATGTTAGATTTTGGTGGATTCCTTCCCCTGTAGGAAATTTGGGGGAATGAATTAACAGACACAATCACTAAATATGCACTGGATCATTTGAAGGTGGATTGTAGCGTGCTTTTTGAAGTTTAGAAATTGAGTTACATAGGAAAAGGGCAGAAAAAAATGAAAAAATGTGCCATATAACGTTTACAAATAATTTGGCTGACTGAGACTGACTAACTAAAATGTTCTTATTTAGTCATAACTGTAACCTTTACTTCACCTGAATTAAACTTTTCCACATTGTCACCTTATGGCAGAGATGAAGATCATATTCCTTTGAAGACATATGAAAGAAATCCAACTTAATTCTTTCTTTTGACTCCATTTCCAAAGAGACAAATAGCTTCTGTTGGGTTTTCTTTCTTTCCCAATGTCAAATCATTCTTAATAGAAAATCAGCAGTGAATTCTTACCAAGTATCCCCAATACTTACTCTATAGATCAAAATCCAGTGCATTTTGATTTTGCTGAACCCAGTCTGCTAAATTTTCCAAGCAGGACTGTTTTAAAAGAAATAGATTGTGGCCATGTTGTAGTTCAGTTGTTTCTTACCAAATTCTCTCAAACTTATTGTAGGGTATTTTCAAATGCATTTTATTTAACACAGAGAACACAATGTAGGTGAGATAAACAAAACATTTGCATGATAAAGAGGAATGGAAAAGCACTGTGACTCGAGTCTGTTTGGCAAATGGGAATTTCAGCAGGTATTGCTGTGAATTTTATGCCAACATACATTCAAGAGTCATGCATTATTTACCCCCAATAATTATGAAAAATTTCAGCTCCATAAACTGCTTTACTTGTAATTTAAATGGGCTGAAAGAATTGATTGGTATTTGTTAGAAAACAGCCTTCTTGTTCAAGTTTTCATAACTTGAAATAAAATTTTAGAGATAATGTGTTAACATAAACACACACACACACACACACACACACACACAAACATACATCTTGTTCTTCTCTCTTTCCTTTTAATATATAAAGAGCCAAACCAAATTTAAGATTCTCACAGATGTCAGGTTTACCTGGGCTTTAGTAAAAATACAATACATTGTTCTATCCCTCACTATGGTGTTCTATCCCTCACAGTTATGGTAATAACTGTGTTGTCTGCAAGAAAAAAAGATCCAAAATCCATAGACCTAATACCTTTTATAATCCAAATAAATTTTGTAGACTAGAATTCAGTGTTTGTCAACCTTATCAGTTTGAAGATGTGTGGATTTCAACTCCCAGAATTCCCCAGCCAACTGTGGGAGTTGAATTCTGGGAATTCTGGGAGTTGAAGTCCAGACATCTTGAAACTGCCAAGGTTGACAAACACCAATAGATAATCCCTCTGTTCATCAGCACAAGAGCTCTCTCTGTTCACTCTTTAAAAAGAACGGGAGTACATTTAGTGCGGGGAGGAGGATCAGGCAAAAGGAAGGGAGGGATCTAGCCAGGGCTGAACAAAAAATCCAGAAAAAAAATCCCCGTGCATTTCTTTAGGAAATGTAATTAAGCAGCAACTGTGAAAGTTGGTGACTGATCCACTTAAAGCTTCCATCATCTTGGTCCTGTGATCACATCAAGAATAAATTTTATATCAATTCCATCAGTATTCTTCCTTGGAGGTTTTTACCTATCAATAAGATCTCTAGTTGCAAACGTGCGTGCACCTCTTTCCTATGTTTTAAATATGAGTTGGCCAGTCAAAGGCATTGGCATCTTTTTTCCATCCTGCCCACATTAAGGGCAACGTTGCACTATGTTATGTATACAGTATGTATGCATGTATTTTATGTATGTATGTATGTATGTATGTATGTATGTATGTATGTATGTATTTACACATTTATGTATTTATGTATGTAAGCCTTCAATCAATCTTGTGTGTCTGGACAAATCCCTGAAGTTTTCTTGGCAAGATTTTGGAAATGGTTGGCTGTTGCCTGCTTCCTAGGGCTGAGAGAGTCTGACTGGCCCATGGTAACCCAACTGGTTTTGTACCTAAGGCAGAACTAGAACTCATAGTCTCCCAGTTTCTAGCCTGATGCTTAACCACTGTACCAAAGTAGAAGAAATAAGCTTGCGAACTGTGAGGTCAGGTTGGAAATTAAGGCAGATGCTCTTCTTGTAGAGTCCATCCTGGCTTAAAAGAAACTCAAGAAAACATTTATCATGATTCAAATAAAGGGCACCTGTTCATCAATGCAAAATAGCAACAACACATACCAAGAGTTTGACTGGCTCAGCAGGAATTGGTTGTTCCCCCACTCCATCTCTTTACACAAATGATATTTCTGAGCAAATGCACTTGGATTGCTCGAGACAAAGGAGGGACACTGTCAGCTAAAATTCCAGAGTGAAATGGCGACATCTCAAATCGGTTTTTGACGGTGGCATAGAGTGGCTGTTGTTTTTAGAATCTGGAACTAAAAACAGTGGAGCAAATGAGGTAGCTGGATCCCTTAATCTCAGCCTCTGGGTAGTCCACTGCTCTCTTTGAATAAGGGGAAAAAATGGAGGCTGGCTTGGGTTTCTTGAGGAGAAACAATGCCTATTATATTTCACATCCGCATTGCTGTCGTTAGGTAGTTGAAATGATTTCAAACAGATAAACTCCCCTTTGAGATGAGAAGCTGCCTTGGCAGCGAAATCTAGGCCTTGTTTTGATTGATAAACCCTCGGTGACAAGGGGAGGTAAAAAGCAGCTTTGCACGAGCCCGTGTTTTGCTCATAGAAATAGGAAATTAACTGGCAAAGTTGTCAGAGATAATTAACTCTTGGGCTTGCTGCGTCTATTCAGGTTGACGTCCCGAAACTATGCACATGTCAATGGTTTGACAGTATTTGGTGTTGATCAGATAAACAGTTTTCCAGATGCCTGATTGTTTTGCGTTTTGCCTTCTTTCTGCTTTTTAAGGTAAGGAAAATGAAAAAAAGATATAAGCTTGGATGCTTTTTTTAAAATAAAAATCATTACATATTCCCTTTAGCTACAGGAGCATGAATCAAATGGCAATAGTGCACTTTAATGTGAAAGTTTCAGGGATCAAGAGAGAAAGTCAAGTGCTGCTTTAGAACAACGATTTCCTTCTTAAGACACATTTTCTTTGCATGTTGGAGAACCTGTCTTATGACCCCGAAAATGAATGTAGAAGAAGTGAGATTGAACAGCCATTTGTCTGCAATAGTATAGGGCAGGGGTCACCAACCTTTTGGACCTCAGGGACCATCAACCTCATAATTTTAAATCCCACGGACTGGAGACCCTGGGAAAATCCCCAAAAAAGTCTGCAGGAAAATTCCCCACCCATTTTCCTACCCATCATTCATTCTTTATTAGGGATTGCAGGATACCGTCTCCAGCTCCGTTGAGAGAGAGAGAGGGAGGGAGGGAGGAAGGGAGAGAGAGAGAAGCAGAAGTCTTTCTTTCTCTCCCCGCAGACTCCACCAGAAATGAGTCTTTGCCAGCGCAGCCTCTTGGAGCAGGAGGCCTTGCAGGGTCCCAAAGACTCATTTCTGGTGGACTTTGGGGGAGAGAAAGAAAGACTTTGGCTGCTTTCCTTGTGTGCAGCCAAAAGCAGAAGAAAAAAAAGCGGAAAGAAGCAACCCGGTGGCCAGGCGAGGTACATGGGGCGAGTGGGGCAAGTTCCCCCACTCCGTCCTTTCCCCCCTTCCCTCACTACCTCGTGTTGTTCACAATGCAACCAACGTGAGCCTTGTGTTCCATGAGCCATGTGGGCAGTGCAGCCTTGTGTTCCCGCACAGCCTGGATTAATTACTTTGGGGGTGACATTTCTCTGTGGACCACCAAAATTTTTCCATGGGCCACCAGTGGTCCCTGGCCCACTAGTTGGTGACCACTGGTATAGGGCTTCCTGTTTGAGCAGGAGACTAGGAGACCTCTAAGGTCTCCCCCAACTCTGTTATTCTGTTAAGTTAGGAAAGTTGTCAGGTGGAAAAATGCTTACAGGTCTCTCTTGCTTTTTTTTTTATTATTTATATGTCACTTCTCTGGAGACTCAGGGCAGCTTACAATTTTTGGAGCACAACCCAATGCGCTCAGCAATAGACTTCATTCCATTGTATATGCCTGCTTATTACTAAGCGGCATTTTTACAAAGTCAGCTTATTGCCCCCAAAAATCTTGAGTCCTCAATTTACCTACCCCGAGAGGATGGAAGTCTGAGTCAACCTTGAGCCTGATGGGATTAGCCCGCGCCATTGCAGGCAGCTGGAACTAAGTGCTAGGCATTTAACAGCCTGCACCACCCAAATCTGCCAAAACACTATGGGTCATGTCAGATGTGGTGGCCATGAGGTATTTATCACTCTCTCCAGTGGTGCTGTTCTACTGGTTCAGCCTGGTTCTGGTGTACTGGTTGCGCTGAGGATCAGCAGAGACCTAACTGGTTCTCTCTGAGGAGCTGCTGTTGGGCCCACCAGCCCTCCTGGGCTCCCATGCTGACCTTTATTCCCTGCTTTTGAAGTGCAGCTGCTTTGCGTGGCACAGAAGATTGCCGCACGTCAGCTGCTGAAGCGACAGGGAGAGTGCAGGATTGCCGGAGGTGAATAGGAAAGCCTCTGTGCACAAAATGTGTGCGTGTGCACAAAGCGCGCCCACCAAGCCATGCCCACCGAACCGGTGGCAACCTACTTTGCAACCCACAGCTGGCTCTCTCCCATTAGAAAGACTTACTAAATATCAGGGGATTTTTTTTAAAATGCTTCTTAAGAAAATCTAACCATAGGGATTAGCAGTTGTTAAATAAAACATTTCCTGTGAAACTGTATAGAAATCATTATAGATTGTGACCTCTGTTAGATGCAGAAGATCAGGACTATATGTTGTTGCTGTACAGAAAATTTATTCAATCCTATACAGAAGAATTTAGTCAACTAATGTTTAATAATAAATTTGACACCAGATGAGGGTCAACAGAATTCAAGAGGAATTAGACTTGGACCATTTATGGCAACATAAGGACTCTAAACTGATGACACATTTAATTCTGCCTCCCGGCTCTTTGCCTGCTCTTCTCCTATGTGATTTCTCTTGAAATCACATAATCAGCAGACACTTTAAAATGTATTAAAATAGTATAAGTATAGTGGTGATGTTGTGGTTAGACTGCAGTACTGCAGCCTACTTCTGCAGTACTGATTGCCGGCTGCCGGCAGTTCTGCAGTTTGATTCTCACTGGCTCAAGGCTGACTCAACTTTCCATCCTTCTGAGGTCAGTAAAATGAGGGCCATTGTTGTTGGGGGCAATATGCTGATACTGTAAACCACTTAGAGAGGGCTGTAAAGCACTGTGAAGCGGTATATACAGTAAGTCTAAGTACTATTGCTACTTATGAGACATAGTTAAATACAACTGCAGCTTAGACTTTAACAATGTTTTACAAGTTTGTGTTAGATCTTGAATTGTATATAAAGGTTCTCATAAACATTTTACTCCTTGTCTATTGCATATAATTTGAAAATGACTCCTAAAACTAAAGGTGAATTTTATTCCTTGCTGTCAGCATGGGAGAAACAATTCCTGTTTGGTTCACTTCAGTTTGGCATGTTTTCACATAATTTTCTGCAATTAACATGCATGTATGCATAAAGCCACAAACACAGATACACACAAACAAAACACAAATGTCCTTTCCAAATACAGATACATGTTGCTTTGCTACAGGGAATCCTTTAAGACATAAACTAAAAAAAAATATTGAAAAATATGTTGGATACTTGCAAATAATATTTGAATTTCTGAAAACACCTCTCCCTCCCTCTGCCTGTTTTGATACGATTAAGCTAGAAAATTGTGAAATCTCATATGTGAACATTAGCCTGAGGTGTATGATTCAAGTTATTTTGTATAGGAATTTGGAAATGCCAATTTCTTCCAGCCTTTCTAACTCAATCAATCAATATCCCCTCCTTCTCGAATTGAGATAATTTCAAATAAATACCTCAACATGGGGATCCATTTAAGCATTCCCAATCTGAAATGCAAACAGCATTGTGCAATATTTTGACACAATGAAATCCTTAGATGGTTTGATTTGAAACAATTGTATAGCAGAATACCTTACACCACCAGGCTTGAAATTTTGAGCTTGGACAAGCTAGAACTACGCTGCCTATAGTTGGACTTAAGTGTAGTACATAAAATTACCTGCTACAATGTCCTGTCAATCAATGACTACTTCAGCTTCAACCACAACAATACAAGAGCACACAACAGATACAAACTCAATGTAAACCACTCCAAACTTTTTTTAATCAAATTTCAGTTTTCCACATTTTAAAAACATCTCTTTTTAGTGAACAGCATGATTCCAGGTTTCCACATTTACATACAAATATGACCATAATTATATATTCATATTTCACATTTCAACTTCATATCTTACCAATGCTTTGAATATTTTCTATTATCATATTTTTCCAAATGCTTTCCTCTTGTTAAGTGCTATTTCCACTGCTACATTTTTATGTAAAAATAATTTTAGAAATCATCATTTCAGCCACTATAGGATGAAGGCCTCTTCCTTATGTTTCCAATCAATACAAACCTGGACTTCCTTTTGCCAATTACAATATACATTACCCTATATGACCAGGCTTGAAATTTTGGGCTTGGACAACCTTGAACTATACCGCCTACTGTTGGACTTAAGTGTAGCACACAAAATTATCTGCTACAATGTCCTACCAGTCAATGACTACTTCAGTTTCAACCATGACAATACAAGAGCACACAACAGATACAAACTCAACATAAACCACTCCAAACTTGATTGCAGAAAGTACAACTTCTGCAACAGAGTGGTCAATGCCTGGAATGCACTACCTGACTCTGTGGTTACATCCTCTAACCCCACTCCTTTACCCTCAAACTAACCACTATTGACCTCACCCCATTCCTAAGAGCTCTGTAAGGGGCGTGCATAAGTGCACAATCATACCTACCATCCCTGTCCTATTGTCCTCATTTATTTGTATCTATTTCCTGTATTCTTACTCATGTTTATACTTATTCCTATTATCTTGTAAGTGATTGACAAATAATAAAACTAATTAAATATTAAATAAAATAAATAAAATAAAATTTATCACCCACTTATTTCTATCTCTTCAAATTTATCTATCTCCTCAAATTCTTTTCATTATTCCAAGGCCAGGAGTCAGAAGACAGACACCAAACATTCTGCAACCAACCCATGAAGTCGTGTCCAGCACATCTTATTATGTCGAGAAGTATGCATTGGTTTTTTTTTGAAGCAGCACTCTGCATAAACAGATGTGGTGAACATCTGCCCGTGAGTTAAAAGAAAATTGCTGCAGCTTTAGGGCAGAATAACCTTCAAATGTTTGTTCTTCCTTTATGGAAACAAAACAAGAAGATCTGTTTTATCGCTACATGTTTCAGTATGCAGGGGAAAAATAGTTCATAGAGAAGATGGACACTTACTGGCTTTTCCAGAATGCTTTCTTGTAAGGGAGAGATTACGACCTGAAAAACAGTTTTTCCCTCTTAAAGAAAGAAAGAAAGAAAGGAAAGAGAGGTTACTTTATTCCAGAGGAACTTTGGCAAATTATAAAGCTTGGCACAGAATTAACAGTTGCAATCTCTCTTTTTAAGAACATGTTTTTTGGGATCTCTTTTATCTTCCTTGATCTTAGGGTGCTTGCAGTTTTCTTTAAAAGGACCTTTTGGTGGTGTTTTGAGGTTATTGGAATTTTGGAGAGAATGTTGGTATTGCTTTCTCTTCCACATCTTTCCGGGCCCTGGAAATTTCCTGACTACTCACATTTCCTCATTTGGAAAAATAAAATCTAGTGAACTTGCCTCCCAGTGCTTTCTCTGAGGCTTCAGTTGAAGGACTGGAAGCTTCAAAAGGAGAGAGAATTGTACTGTGAGTAGTTCATTCACATTCACCCACCCACAAGTGGAAGAATATCATACTCCATCAATGAGATTTCTACTCAAATTCTCTTCTGAGAAGTTTAAGACACAACATTTATTTATCAAACTGGATGAGAACTGGCAAGAGTAAAAAAAAGATAATATTTCTGCATAGCACTAATACTTATCTTAATTGAGACTCTTTATCTACTTTTTTCTTGCCTATTAATTCCATAATGTCAGAAACAATTCTTCACTTCATGCGCTATTGGAAGAGATTTTTGTTTGAATTTTCATACTGATCTTCCCAAACCCTTCAACATACTGTACATATTTGATCTTTCGTGGAAACATTCTGCATAGGGTCTCACTTTGTTCAGAAGTGAATAGACAGAAGTGAATAGAATCGTTCCTAAGAGAGAACAGCAAGAACATTGGAGCAAAGTCTACACATTGAGGAAGTACCATCCAAAGTATGCTTGCATATTTGACAAGATCAATTGGATTCGGGGATGTCTGCAGAGGACAATAAAAAGTTGAGTGGGCAGCCATGAATTGCACAATTGGATCCCCTACCTCTTTTTATCTTTTTGACCATCCTGTTGATGTTCTTGTGGAAAACAGTTTTCATTCACTTAAATTATGCATTAAAATTACAATCCCCAAATGAATCAATTAAAAATATCCTGGGCTGCTGACTCCTATGTGGAACAAAATAGCACTAGCAATAGTACTTAGACATATATACCGCTTCACAGTACTTTACAGCCCTCTCTAAGAGGTATTACAGAGACAGCATATTGCCCCCAACAATTTGGGTCCTCATTTTACCCACCTCAGATGGATGGAACCACCTGGTGATTGGTGAGTCAAATTGCATTGCAGGCAGCAGTCCAGTCAGCAGAAGTAGCCTGCAGTACTGCACTCTAACCACTACACCACCGTGGCTCAAAGAGATGGCCTTTAGGAAAAAAGTAAGAAGAAAGGGAGGCTGAAATGAGTATTCTTCTCCAATAGTCCTGCTACACCCATACAGTTCTAGATGCAAAGTGTTATGTATGCAGGTTTGAATGTCATTGGTTAAGTTTGAACTGTTCTTGTAAAATGTCAGAAATGATTGGTTTAAAACATGCGGGAAAACCCTGCACTCTGATTGGCTGGCAACTGCGGCTGCTGGCTATAAGTAGCAGCCGCAGCCCAGCCAAATCGGGTCTGTTATGAGCTGTAGTCACTAATAAACTCTTCACTGAAGCACTCCGCGTCTGACTCTTCATGCAAATCTAACACTGGCGATGAAGGTGGGATCCTTCCCAAAGAGAAGACAATGCGGAGAACAAGCTGAGAGAGATGGCTGTTCTGAACACCCCGCAGCCCCGTTCGATCCGACAGCAGAAGACTGGGACTCGTTTGCAGATCGTTTCCAAATGTATTTGGAGGGAAACGATCTCGCTGACATTTCCAACAAGCGGAAGAGGGCGGTCTTTCTCACCCACTGTGGTCCGGCCATTTTCAAGATGGCGAAGGCATTGGCGGGAGCTGCAGACATGAAGGTAATGGACTGGCCCAACTTAGAAAAGTTATTAAGAGCCCATTACACCCCACAAGTATCGTGCCTCATTAAGAGACACAAATTCTACCATCGAGATCAAGGGGAAAGCAAAAACGTTAATGACTTTGTGGCAAGTTTAAGGGACATTGGGGGTGCATGTGAATTTATCAACTTAGAAGAGGCCATGCGCGATCGATTTGTTCTAGGCCTAAAAGACAAGGTTTTGCAGAGCAAATTATTAATGAAACCTAAGATCACGCTTAAGGAGGCCATAGAAGAAGCTTCTTCAGTGGAAGCTACCAAGTCCTCAGCAGCAGCCATGAAGAAAATTAACAAGGCCGCAAGCCATCCTGATGTGGAAAAATCCACAACAAACCATTGCGAGCAAATAGATTCTGATTCAGACTGTAGTGAGGTGGAGGAAGGAATTTATAGACTCAGAATGGAGAAGAAAAGGAAAGAAAAAAAAAAAAAAAGGCAAGACTTTTATTGCAGAGGTTGTGGGGGCACCCCGACTGAATGCAAGTTTTAGACACCATCTGCCTCCATTGTGAAAAAAGAGGTCACCTAGCAAGAGTCTGCAAATCATCCAGAACTCCACCAAGCAGAAAGAAGTTTCCTGACAAAGATTTCAAGCCTAACAACTTCAGTGAGAAAATGGGCGCAACACAGAAGCAAATGGGAAGAATGAAACTCATCAAACAGTCACCATTGGTCATTCTTCACCCTTAAGAAGCAGAAAAGTACATGTGAAGGTACTAATTGAAGGAAGGCCTTGCCAAATGGAAGTGAACTCAGGCTCCTATTTATCTATGGTGTCCTGGGACACTATTCACAGGCTACTTCCCAACATTCAGAAGAAGCATTTCCAGAAGCAAGCACTGACTCTTAAAGACTACCAAGGAACAAGATTCCAGTAGTTGGAACAAGAGAATTCAATGTGAAGTTCAAAGGCCACACCAAACGCTTGCCCCTGACCATCGTGGACAAGGACCACCCAAGCTTGCTGGGACTTGAGTGGTTCAATCCACTAGGCATCGAGGTGACTGGCATCAATCACGTGAGCAACACTGAATGGGAGGAGGCCTTGAAGTCTGAGTTTCCAGAGGTCTTCAGCAACGGATTGGGCAAGTATATGGGGACCCCTATCACTTTCAACCTAGATCCCAAGGTGCCACCAATTGTTTAAAGCCCAGGGTCCCATTTGCCTTAAAGGGAAACATTATGCACAATTAGATAAACTGGCATAGTCTCAAGGCATATCAACAACTAACAGTTGATGATGCCACTGCAGAGGCCCAAACCATTGTGACTCATAGAGGTGCCTTCAAATGTAAAAGGTTACAATTTGGAGTAAGCGTGGCACCAGGCATCTTTCAAAGCCTTATGGAAAGGATGCTCCAAGGACTGCCAGGGGTAGTGCCTTACTTTGATGATGTGTTAATCTCTGCTGAAAATGACACTCAATTACAAGAAGACTCAGAGAAGTCCTTACCAGATTCAGGAAAGCGGGGTTAAAAGTCAAGGAAGAAAAATGCACTCTTAAAACTGACAAGGTTGAGTTCTTGGGCTATATGATTGACAAGCATGGCATCCACCCTACAGATGCCAAGGTTCAAGCAATCAAAGAAGCCCCTAGACCAAAATGCAAAACAGATTTGCAAGCCTTCCTTGGACTTATTAACTTTTATCACATGTTCCTACCTCAGAAGGCAACCATTGCAGAACCATTACACAGATTGCTTGACAAAAGTCTGTTTGGGTCTGGGGCAGGAAGGAACAATCAGCATTTAACAGTATTAAAAGACTAATCACGTCTGATGCTGTACTCATACAGTTCTCTGAGAATTTACCTGTTGTACTGACTTGTGATGCATCCCCTTTGGAGTGGGGGGGTTGAGCCACAGGCTTCCCAGTGGGAGGGAAGCCCCTATTGCATTTTACTCTCGCACCTTGACCAAAGCAGAGAGGAATTACAGCCAATTGGACAAGGAAGCATTGGCAATTGTTGCAGCTATCAAGAAATTTCATGAGTATTTATATGGGAGAACATTTACCATTGTCACAGATCACAAACCTTTGTTAGGCATTGTGGCAGGAGACAAACCACACCCACTATCCTGTCACCAAGAATGCTGAGGTGGACTGAATTTCTTGCTGCTTATTCATACAAACTTATCCACAAGCCTGGCAAGGACATTGGACATGCTGATGCCTTGAGTCGTTGCCCACTTCCTTGTCACAAGGAGGACTTTGAACCTGAGGCACACACCTTTTTCCTAGAAACTGTTGCCAAGCTTCCAGTACACACTGCTGAAATTGCCAGAGAGACTGCCAAAGACACTTTATTGGCTCCTATTATAGGCTGGATTAAGAAAGGTTGGCCTCTTCAAGATCTACCTCACCTTGCCCAACCTTTTAAGTCCAGGCAAACTGAATTATCTGTATTAAGAGGATGTATTTTGTGGGGTAACAGGGTGGTTATTCCTGCAAAACTGCAAAGAGAGGTTTTGGAAATGTTACATGAGGGTCATCCTGGTATTGTAAGGATGAAGGGATTGGCCAGGAGTTATGTATGGTGGCCAGGTATTGACAAAATGGTTGAAAACTGGGTTGCATCTTGTCCCAACTGTCAGGTAGTCAGGCCTGCCCCACCTCTCGCCCCCAAACAGGAATGGGAATGTCCTAGGGGCCCATGGTCTAGGATTCACATTGATTTCGCTGGCCCTACCAGAGGGCACACCTTCCTTATTATAGTAGATGCATATTCCAAATGGCTAGAGGTAATCCCTATGGCATCCACCACAACTGATGCTGTCATCAAGCAGCTTAAAAGCTTTTTGTAACCCACGGGTTACCTGATGTTCTTGTCTCTGACAATGGCCCTCAATTTACATCCAACCTTTTGAATCCTATCTAGCACAACTGGGTATCAGACATGCCCTGACAGCCCCTGGGCACCCTTCGCTAACGGCGGGCTGAACGCATGGTATTTTACCAAGGAAAAGCTTCAGCAATTGGGTCCTGGGGACATCACTGAGAAAGTTGAAAAACTTCTTAGTGTTCAGCACATCACTCCTAACCCATCAACTAACTTATCCCCAGCAGAGTTGTTGATGGGTAGGAAACTTAGGTCTCCCCTTGACCGCCTTCATCCCACTTACGCACCCAACGCACCACTTGATTCCACTAGCAAAGTTCGCACGTTCAGTGTGGGTGATTCTGTTTATGCTAAGAACCTTATGGGTGAACCTTCATGGATTCCTGCTGAAATAACTCAAATCACAGGCCCTCGTTCTTACAGGGTACAAACAGAGGATGGAGTCCTCTGGAGCAGGCACATTGATCAGCTTAGATCCAGGTTACCTCAGGAACATCGCACTTGTTCCTCTCTAGTTCCCATACCTAATGCTTTTCTAGGGGAGGGGAGGAACATGAGGATAATCAGCAAACAAGAATCAACCCCATGTGTAATGAGCCATTACGACAGGAACCATCCCAAAACCTGTCACAATGCCAAAATCCATCCTTACAAGTGGAAGATTGCACATCACTACCTGACTTGGGTGCTGACATTGGGCTGGAGATGGGTTGGGAGGAGAGACCAGATTCTAACAATCAAACAGGGTCTTCTTTCACAGGAAGTCCAACTAGGGAAATGTCAACAGACACATTTCCCTCTCACTGGGTGAGAACGTTAAAACTTCTGAACCACGAAGGTCTCAACGTACACGTAAGAGCCCCACCTATTTAAAAGAATACATTAGATAGGTTGGGGTTTGAGTATGGACTGAACCTAGTGGGGAGGGGTGTTATGTATGCGGGTTTGAATGTCATTGGTTTAGTTTGAACTGTTCTTGTAAAATGTCAGAAATGATTGGTTTAAAAAGTGCGGGAAAACCCTGCACTCTGATTGGCTGGCAACTGCAGCTGCTGGCTATAAGTAGCAGCTGCAGCCCAGCCAAATCGGGTCTGTTATGAGCTGTAGTCACTAATAAACTCTTCACTGAAGCACTCCGCGTCTGACTCTTCATGCAAATCTAACACAAAGGTTCCTGCATGACACATAGCACATAGTACATGCAGGCAGGTTTAATGATATAATATCATAGATCTGATATTGAGGGCAGGGCTTATTATAGCCTCCTGCAAACTATGTTTCTTTGGAACTAGATTTCCCCCTCCCCCAAAGGCATTCATTTTATTTATCAGGATCTAGCCTTGATCAGAGTGGAATCTGTCAAAGTCACAAGAGTTATTATGTTCTACTGTCCTCCTTTTGCAACGTCATGACCATTTTTCTTTAAAAAAAAGAAAAGAAAAAAGAAATTCCAGTTAAGATCCTTCACAGTCCAATTTTAGGGATTCCTTTGCTTTCCCTTCTGATCATTATCCTTCCTTTTCACGTGTAGGAGTAATTCCTGATGTTTTCCCTCCATCTGAGCAGCTCTTTCATTCTATAAAGTTTGAAGAATGAGTGGAATTGGCTGTTTAACAAACACCTGCAGCTTTAATGTCTCTTAGAACCAAAGGCCTTTCTGAGAGAATATTATGCAGCAACAAGAAAGGCAGAAACTGCTACTAAATATGGGATGTTATCATTTTCCTCGTTGCAAATTGCATCCTCCTTTACTTCCATAACAATCACTGTGGCAGGGTGTTGCTTTCATTGAGTCTACATGTCAGAACTGACTTCCATCAAGGGGCTATTTCTGAACTGCCCTGGATTGATTGGATAGGCAGAGATCCTTCATTAGCACCTGTAAAGAGTTTGAAGTATTCGGAGATTTGTGTCTACTGGGAAAAAGCACATGGAATAGAAATTCTCCTTTATTGTTTCTAGCCCAGTTTCCCTTTAGTTTGAGAAATTAAGGTTTTGAAGGTATTTTTGAAATTTCATTTATAGGGGAATCTTGTGGTGAATTTTCCATAGTGAGTAGAGGTATTCTTGCCTAAGGATAATCCTTTCATTTGATACCTCCCTGCTCAGGATGTTCTGTAATAGCCCTAATGTGAAGATTTAAAGTCAGTTGATTATTTCACAGTCAGTGATTTGGCTGAACTGCTCTTCAAACTGAACCTTCCAATCAAATCGCCCATTATTTTGAACTGAATCTTCTGTTTCTGAGTCAGTTCAACAATGTAATGCATACCACCACTTATACTGCCATTTTTCCAAACCTGATTGATAATTTCAGTTAAACTAAGTTGATTTGAAAATTAAAATCTAAACCCATAAATCCAATCAACTTCTATTTGTCAAAACAAATCTATCAGTAGAAATAGATCTTGTGACATTTGGATATCTCTAGTCTGCAGCTTTCACACTTCAAAAAGTATCAAGAGGGAATTCCTCTAATGAGGCCAGAAATTTGGTGGACAATTTCAAATGGTCATTTATAGCTTGTTCTAGAGGTACAATCAACTGTTGCTTTGAGACATGAAGCTCACCTCTAGAATCCCCACTCTCAAATAAGCAGATTTGGTCAAGGAAATCTAGATGAAGTTTCTGAAGGTGGTACTAATCAATCAACCGAAAATATTGATAATGTTATCCATTCATTTGTGTCCAACTCTTGGAATTTCTATAGGCCAAGTCTCTCCATATCTTCCAATCTTGCACTACTTCTTTGAGTTTTTCTATCCTCTGGCTGGCATCAGCTTTGACATTGTCCACCCATCATGTTTTTGGTTGGCCTGGTTGAATGGGATGCTGGGAGCATGTTTGGAGTGGTGAAAAAGATTGCCAAGTCTCTGAAAATCAGTTGAATCTAGTAGTCAAATATCTTTACTTGGTGGATCTGAGATGAATGAAGATCAGGCTATGATTAGAATGTATTTTCAGGTGCATTTCTTCCAAAAGAGAATTCTGTATTCAATATTATCTAATAGGTTTACTTTTGCCAGCCTCTCCTCCAAATGTCAAATATTTTTTATAGTTTTTCATTAATGCAATGCATGCCATTTTAGTTAATTTGCAGCTAACCATGTATTTTTGTATATACCCTTTTCCCACTAGTAAACTGCAGTGGAAATCTCCATTTGAAAAAATAACCATGCTTCATATCACAAGTTGGCTTTGAATGCGAACCATTAAGTGTAATAAATGACTCCCCCTCCCATGTGTCCTGGTTTCTTCATTTCCAGGAAGGTGACTCAATTCGCAGACAGAACTTGGAACTTATTCTTGGTGCATTCATATCTCTGTTCTACAATGTACCAAGTCTCCTAGCTTCTCATTACTCCAAATCAGGAATAAAATCTTCAGCAGTTTTGCCCTAAGGTAGAAATATTTGGAGACATTTCATCATGTGCATATTGATTTTCATTGCACCTTGAGACTTTTCCCACCTTCCCTCAAAGGTACTGCCAACTGTAACATTGCACAATGAGTCATGAGAATAAAGAAGAAGAAAATTGAGGTTTCATAACCAATACCACTTACCTTTTTCCCAGAGATCAAAGAACACGTGGTTCTCCCTGTTGAGTGGGAACCATGGATTTATTTCAGCAGACATTTAGAACCAAGACATATGTATTTAGATGACTTGGTTTCCAAGTTAACAATTGATCTAAGTGTGAATCTGTGGGTACACGTTAATGAACCATGACTCTATTTCTGGAATTTTTGTTCAGAATTAACTACCAGACAAATAGGGATTTGAAGGCTAAGATATAGGAATTGTCATTCAAGATACTTCACCTATTATCACTGAAAAGAGAATTTCATTATGCTGCACAAAATCTGGCTTTAGGATATACCAGAACACAGTCATCTGGAAAAAAAGGAGATTCTATTATATAGTCTGTCTCATTCTCGTTCTCCTTCCCCTTCTCCTGAAGATGAGACAGCCCCCATTCTTCTCCTTCCCCTTCCCCTTCTCCTTGTTAGGTGATTGCTATTCTTCTATGAGCTGGGCTTTTATGTCTACATTTCAGTGTTTCAAGAGTTGTTCCCTTGTTTTAATTGTTACGCATGCTGCCCAAAGTCATGTTAAGTGAGATGAGTAGCTAAATAAACTTACTACATACATAATTAAATGAAATTTAAATTAATTACAAATACGACCATTCCTCAGTTATATATTTAATGCTTTCTTCTTGTTATATTGAATAGCACAATTTGGTAATAACATTTGGAAGGGCTGTTATTTGTCAGTTGGCTAAGGCTGTGTGCCCTGTTCTTCCCATTCACTTTGGAATAAATCTCACTGAATGGGGGCTCACATTGGAACAGACGTACCCCGGATTGCTTGGTGAATTTCTGCTGGTGTTCTACTTCGCTCTCAACTGTCTTCAATTTCTTCCTTTCTACTGAAGGATTCCTAGAACAACAACAACAAAAAAGCTTCTTTTGTAGCTATAAATACAGCTGTCAACTGGATTGTGCCCAAGGGGTTGTGCATCATGGTTTGCTAAATTTTAATCAGGCTAATGTTTGCTTTTGTGTGGAGTTCATGTGTCCTCCAAAGCTCTTAATCCTCCATTTGCCGTGGCAGGCAAAATGCCCAGTCCACTTGAGGCTTTCCTAGCAAACAGTTCTGATTCCATTGACTTCTCGCCACCTGCATTCTTAATGCACTTATAGATCTGATAAGAGCTCTGCTTGAGATCTCATCTCTGAGGAGTAGAGACAAGAGTTTCTGTTGCTGGTGGTAGAAATGGCTCTCTTTTTCTCCCCTTACACTGCATAAGCGTCCCGACAATTTAAAATAAAACCATCCATCCATCCATCTCTCTCTCTCTCTCTCTCCCTCCCTCCCCCCCTCTGTGTTTTCATACTAGAAAACCCATGGCATAAAATGCTGATAGGTGGGCAAGTTTTCTTGATGTGGTGGACAGCAATGTGAATTTTCTCTTACATGGTTGAGAAAGGGATCAGGAATTGCTGCTAACTTTAAACAAAAAGCCAAATAATTTTACAGCTTGTAACATAGATTTTTTGAATTGTAGCTAAATGTTGATTGAGTAGCTACCTTTCTTTCTTTCTTTCTTTCTTTCTTTCTTTCTTTCTTTCTTTCTTTCTTTCTTCCTTCCTTCCTTCCTTCCTTCCTTCCTTCCTTCCTTCCTTCCTTCCTTCCTTTCTCTTTCAATCAATCAATCAATCAATCAATCAATCAATCAATCAGAATAGTGCTGGAAGGAGCCTTGGAGGTCACTTGGTCCAACTCCCTGCTGAAGCAGGAGACCCTATATCAGGGATCTTTAAACTTGACAGTTTTAAGAGTTGTGGACTTCAACTCCCAGACTTTCTCCTCCAGTCATGTTTGCTCAGGAATTCTGGGAGTTGAAGTCCACAACTCTTAAACTTGCCAGGTTTGAAGACCCTTGCCCTATACCATTTCAGACAGGTGGTTGTCCAGTGTCGTTTTAAAAGCCTCCAGAGATGAAGCACCTACAACTTCTGAAGGCAAGTCGTTTCACTGGTTGATTGTTTTCACTGTTAGGAAATTTCTCCTTAATTTCAGGTTGCTTCTCTCCTTGATTAGTTTCCATCCATTGTTTCTTGTCTTGCCTTCTGGTGCTTTGGATAAATAAGTTGACCCCCTCTTCTTTGTGGCAGCCCCCCAAATACTGGAATACTGCTATGATGTCACCCCTAGTCCTTCTTTGGCCCTACCCAATTCTTGCAACTGTTCTTCATATGTTTTTTTCTCCAGCCCCTTAATCATCTTAGTTTCTTTTCTTTGTACTTTTTCCAAAGTCTCAACATCTTTTTTGTAATGTGGTGACCAAAACTGGATGCATTATTCCAGGTGTGGTCTTAACTAAGGTTTTATAAAGTGATACTAATACATTCTTTTTCTTTTTCAATACTCTAAGTGAAGAATGCCAAGAATTTGGAACAAGATCATATAAATATTATTGTACTGAAAAACAACATGAACTATCAAGATTTATAACAATGCTATAAAAAGGGGGAGAGGAAGCAACTGTTCCTTGGCATAGATATTTTAAAGAAATCTTTTATGGAATTTGTTACGGTGGGTGCACATCTATGTCCCTGTGCATTTAGACCATTTTGGACTTGAATTGGGGTTAGGGGTTCCTAGGTTTCCATGATACCTGGAACACATGTTGTATATGCACACTTTCCATCATTGGAAGTTTAGGCTGTAAATTAGATTTCAATCACTTCCTTTATACATGTCCCAAAATAGTGAAGTAGTCAAAGACTGGGTAACCTTTATTACAGTTATCAAACTCTGGATTTCCTCCAATTTAATTATTCAATGAATGCTTGATCTGGAGTCAAATAACCTCATAAGGCTGCTATGCAAAACTTATTTTTTGTACATCCCATTGAAATAAACAAAATGTATTTCTGAGCTCTTTCTTTCTTTCTTTCTTTCTTTCTTTCTTTCTATTCTTATTTCCTCTCCCTCCTTTCTGGTTACATTCTTCTAAAAGGCTATTTCCCTTTTAAAACCAGAAGATGTAATGGAAAATCAGACTGGCTTTCTGAACTGTCGGTTAGAATGCTTTTGCTGTTAAGCAGGGAGAAATGAAGGTTTCATGGTGGTGAATGGCAATAAAATATTTGTGGGTTCTGGCTAAGTTAAGACTAACACCACAAGGATTAGCTTCTTAGCAGTCATGAATGATAGTCATGAAAATAGATATGAGACAGAGATCCACCATGATACAAAATAATGTAATTATTTTACCAAATTTGGCCCACGAAAAGGAAAAATTGGTCAGAAAGACATGGATGAGTGAGCTGACATTATGCAAGAGGTCAAATTCTATTACAAATCTAACCTCAGTTGGCTTTGCATTGGAGAAAACAGCTTTTTGGGGTCAAAGGACTTATACTGTTTTAGTAAGTACTAGCAGTAAATACATTTCCTGTGCTTAGTAGGACAGAATGCTCCTTGGATAGTTTCTCTTTCTGTGGGAGATTTCTGAGACATTTCTTTTTAAACCCTTGCATGTATGCACAGGTTTCTGCCTCTCTGTACTAAATCTCTACAGTAGTGCAAAACTCACCTAGTCTTGGAATAGCTTGATGAGAAAACTGGTATATTTTCAATCTTTAATTTTTTTTCTTTTGGTCATATCAACAGTTACTATTTTTAATCATTGATTAATTGATTGACTTATCAGAACAGAATAGAATCACAGAGTTGGAAGGGAACTTGGAGATCTTCTCATCCAGAGGTCTCCAAATTTGGCAACTTTAAGACTTGTGGACTTCAACTCCCAGCTGGCTGAGGAATTCTGGGAGTTGAAGTCCACAAGTCTTAAAGTTGCCAATTTTGGGGACCCCTGTTCTAGTCCAACCCCTTTCTCAAACTGGAAACCCTATATCATTTCAGACAAATTATACTTTGTATTCTACATTACTTCTAGATGGTTTAGGCAATCTTATTTTATTGTATTGCCACAACAACCATCCTTTGAGATGGACTTGGCACAAGAGAAACATGGAGATTGTCCTAAAGTCAAACCAAGTCCTATCCTTAGCTATTGCATTACATTCAGTGGTGGGATTCAATTTTTTTTTACTACCAGTTCTGTGGGCGTGGCTTGGTGAGAGTGTCAGGGGAAGGATACTGTAAAATCTCCAGTCAGAGGTTGATATTTGCCGGTTCTCCAAACTACTCAAAATTTCTGCTACCGGTTCTCCAGAACTGGTCAGAACCTACTGAATATCTGGAAGACATTCTGTTACCTCTAGTTAGGTACTGTATCTGTAATGTTTTGAATGAAAGAATCAGAACATAAATTTACTCTTTGGTTCAGCAATAAACAACCTCATCTCTGTTTGGTCCATTTCATACATCCTTTATTTATTTATTTAATTAATTAAGCTTATATGCCGCCCAACTCCCAAAGGACTCCGGGCGGCTCACAGCAAAAAATACAAAGAATTACATTATAAAAAGTTTAAAAACAATTTTAAAAACGGCAAACGACAGAAAGGCCGGATCTCACTGGATCTCAGTCGTGAGATCAACAGCCCCATGCCTGCCAGAAAAGCCAAGTTTTGACTGCTTTGCGGAAGGTCAGTAGGGTGGAGGCAGTCCAGACCTCGGGGGGGTAGCTGGTTCCAGACAGCCGGAGCAGCCACAGAGAAGGCCCTCTCCCGCGGGCCCGCTAGCTGGCGTTGTTTAGCTGACGGAACCCGGAGGAGACCGACTCTGTGGATCTTACCGGTTGCAGGGAGACATATCCACATACATGTGCATACACAATCACACTCACACTCTAATAATCATCACAATGCTAAATGTTGTGTATCCAAAACTGCATATTCCATGTGGAGGAAAGAGACAGAAGGCTTGGAAAAATACAAGTGAGAGAAGAGATCTAGAAATAATGAGACTAGGGAGTGTGAAGCAGGCTTAAGACCCATGACCTTTTTACTTTTACTCTTTTTTTAACCATTTAAAACTTTTTATTAAAAAAATATTTAATTTTACTCTAGATAGAAAAATAATAATAAATCCCCATATAATTAGTACAATGTACAAGGTAGTCCTCAACTTACAACAGTTCATTTAGTGACAACATCACTGAAAAAAGTGACTTATGACCATTTTTCACACTTACAACCATTACAGCATCCCTGTGGTCATGTGATCAAAATTGCCGCTTAGTAATAAGCAGGCATATACAATGGAATGAAGGCTATTGCTGAGCGCATTGGGTTGTATCCCAAAAATTATAAGCCGCCCTGAGTCTTCGGAGAAGGGCGGCATATAAATGTAATTAAAAAAAATTCATACAGTTGGCAACTGACTCATATTTATGATGGTTGCAAAATGTCCTGGAATCATGTGATCGCTTTTTGCAAACTTCTGACAAGCAAAGTCAATAGGGCAACCAGATTCATTTAACAACCATGCTGCTAACTTAACAATGGCAATAATTCACTTAACAACTGTGCCAAGAAAGGTTGTAAAATGGGACAAAACTCATTTAACAAATGTCCCACTTAGCAACATAAATTTTGGGCTCAATTCTGTTTGTAAGTCAAGGACTACCTGTATAATCCTGGTCTCAAGATGAGGAATGGCATGGTTGGACAGAAAGTGGATGAAATGGAGTATCCTGGAAAGGGTCTGTCTTCATTCTGAAACATTTTGTGGCAGGTCCTACTTGTATTCTAATACAAACTTGCTGGAACTGATGTAACATTCTCCTAATTATAATTGCTTGATTTAAATCTAATGAGTCATTCTGCTTGAAATGATTGGGAATCCCTCATGCTGTTTCTCAATCAGTCTCGGCATCCACTGAGTAATTCAAAGATGGTATAAGGAGAACATGATTTAAGGGGCCAGTGCAGTTCCCATAAGAGGCAAACAAAAAGAACCTTCTGTAGGACCTGGCAAAAGTTTATCCCAAGTCCACTTTGGTGCTCAACAACTCAATAAGAGGTCGAGGTGGAAATATAAACTCATTCCACTTACAAATATACAGCTCAGGTTTAGGATGATGTCAACGCTAGAGAACTGTGTTCCGATATAAAAATAGCAGAACGCACTGCACTGCATGGCACAAAATTATATTTAGCAAAGATATATCACAGATGAAACAAGGGTCATTGACTAAACAGCAACATCATGCTGTGGTCAAAAGCATATGTCATCAGGAAATGTACTGAAAGACAAACACCTGTTTTAGGCCAAAAGGGTCAGGATTTAAGTTGAACCAGAGCTTGTCCAACCTGCCTTTCATTTGGACATATCTTTATATAGCAGTTGCCCATAATTTTACCTAGGTGACCTCCCAAAGTTTTCTGAAGTACCTCGTTTAGAAATCAAGTCTTTATATAATTGTAGGAGTGTCTCTACCCCATCCATAATTTATGAAAGGAAATTAGGACTACCAAAAATTGCAGAAGTTTGAAAATTTGATAGAGGCATAAATCTACCAAGAGTTGCTAGAAATTTCAGAACTCCTGAAAAATTGGACATTTTAAAGATATAATACAGGCAGTGCTTAGATAGTATTCACAGTGCAGTTCTAACAAAAAGGTTTGCAAATGAAGAAGCTGCAAAATGAGTTCATAAAGAAATGGGACCCTGAGCAAAAGCTGAATTTTATTTAATTTAAATGTTAGTGTATTACAATGAAATGGATGGAACACAGCTATTACAATTGTAAGATTTTTAGTCTTATATCACTTTAATAATGGGAACTTTTGGAGGCATTCTGAAGCCCAGGCATTCTGAGGGTTATTTGTATGAGACTACAAGTTATACATTTTTAAATTAGAAATTTAAGCCCAAGTGGATCTTTGCAGAAATGTGCAAATTAGGTCCAATTTGATTTGCAAATTTGAACTTATTGAGGAAACCGATCCAATTCGATATGAGCACTCAGTCAGATTTCCCCAAGATCAATCCAACACTATTCAATCATTTCCATCAATTCAGAAAATTGATCCAGCTCAATCTGAATATATGAGTCAATTAGGCAAATCCCCAAATGACAGTCAATCTGATTTGGTCTAATTTAGACCATTGAAATGCTTACATGTTGGCAAAAAATTATCCAAATTTGTCTGGATTGATTCATACATATTTGATTCAAGCTGACAAATCAGTCAATATGGTTCATTGGATTGATTCAAAGTTTCAGGTGAGTCTCAATCAGTCCTTGAGCCGCACAGGAAGGGTGGGATGTGAGTAGAAAACCTTGACCAACAAATGGAAAGCTCACATATAAATAATTGAAATTTAACGGATTATAATTTTTTTAAGGAATTCAATTCTGGGGTCATGACAACGTTGATATCGTGGTGTTGTAACTGGTAAGATCTCAAAACATTTACCTAATCACTGTTGGAACTAGACACCAATGGAGTGACAACAGTTTTCAGGGCCTGTGGACTCCAGCATCTAGTCCATGGTGATTGACAGTCAAACTGACCAACATTGCTTTGAAAAGCAACTCTCCAACAAACTACCTAGACAGTTTATAGTCCTTTACAACTAGGTATGATGCAAACCAAAAAGAGAATATAATATGGTATAAACAAGTTGATGTCTTCTAGATATTTGGAGCTTCAGCTTCCCTCTGCCTTGCCAAAATGGACATTGGCAAGAGATGGTAGGAGCAGTTCTGAAAAATATCTGAAGGGATCTTTCTGTCTATCCTCAAATATATCCTCAATTCCTATGGCAGGAAAGTCTTAGCTTATCTTGGGATGAGATCACAGGTTTTTAGAACATGGGCTTGGTCTGTTACCAAAGTTGTTCAAATTCTTAATGAATATATTATGTAATGAGTTCCATGGCCCAGTTTTAGATTTTGTTTTGACAAGTTGCTTTAAAAAAAAAAGTACTTTAACAAGCCAAAAGATTCCGGGTGCCAGCTCAGTGAAGAAAGATACATCTTTTTTTTCACAGCCCAAACCATGCACAGTGGTTTTTTCCCGTTATTTATGTAATCTGTATTTTCCCTGCATTTCAGATCTTGATCCAAAGCAGTGAAAAATAAATAAGAAACAATAGATGGACTGGAACTGATTTTGGGAGAAAGAACAAAAGTACAAACATTATAGTAAAAGTTGCTTCCCAAAAGGTTACAAACAAAATACAACTTTATCAAACAATGTAGGCAATTGTTTGCTAACTTTTTGAGGGGAATTTCAAAGCAAGTTCCTGAGCTTTGTTTCTTCTTCATCATTTAGTCCTAAGAATGGGAATTTTTCTCTCTCTCTTTCCCTCTCTCTCCTTCTCCCTCTCTCCATCCATCCATCCATCCATCCATCCATCCAATCCTATTAAGCTGTTTTTGTTAGTTAACATGACATGTTTTGGCTACAACCTCAGAGATTTAGTGTTTCATTGCATCTCAAAACAAAGCTGAAACATCTGGCTCAGAGAAAAATTAAGTTTAAAATAGACTTAAACACTGTCCTCTCTGGTATGAAAATCTGCTGTAAAATTTAGCCCGCCATCCCCTCTATCTCTTTCCTTGATCTCCAAGGTCTCCTCATGCCACATTTCAGATTGTCAAATAGCTCAGGAACAAGGACATTGTCCCCACCACAACTGATGAACTTATGACATAGTTAATGGAATAGATAGGTAAGTGGATGAATGGCAAATAATACTTATATAAAATTAACAAAAAAAAAGATCTGTTGAGCCAGGGACAAATCGCCTCTCACAGTATTTTTCATCAGGTGCAGCGGAGAAGTATTTAAATTTTACTCCATGAAAGTGGTTTCAGTCCAAATCACCCTTTTCATGATTGCTCCTCAAATCTTTCATATCATTATCATCATCATCACCATCTTGAAAATTTGCAGTAAGCTATATAATGTGGGGTTGCTTGTGCTTGGCTTTGCATATGTGTGTGAACTAAACCATTGTGGCTCATAAGCCATGGCTTTGGTGA